>CM052721.1:14078041-14094499 GCA_028551405.1 Uromys caudimaculatus
GGAGTTTGGACCACCAACCAAAGAATACACATCTATGGACTCATGGTTTGGACCATATATGTGGCAGAGGATGACCTCGATGGCCATCAGGGAGAGAGGAGAGGCCCTTGGGCCTGAGGATGTTAGATTCCCCAGTAAAGGGGAATGTCAAGGCGGGAATATGGGGATGGGTGGGCGGGTGGGTGGGAGGTGGAATTCCCTCATAGAGACGCGTTGGGGAGGGGATAGGGGGTTTCCAAAGAGGAGACTCAGAAAAGGGGAAACTTTGGAAATGTAAATAAAGTATCATAAAAAATTTTAAAAAAATTAAAAAAAAAAAAAGAAAGAAAGAAAGGGAGGAGATATTGGGAACCAACAGGCTTGGGCCTGGCTGGTAGACCTGAGTCTTAGGCTCCTGGACCCAGTGCCTCAGGCTCCTCAGAAATCAGGTGACCAGCCTGCACATTAAGGGAGAGGTTTTAGAGACATTCTCTTTGTCCCCACCTGCAGATTATGGGAAGTCTTGTGATGTTCTGTCTTTGTAACAATACGTGACATATGGCACGAATGTCGACCTTCTGTAACCTTCCTGCCCCTGCCCCTTTCCTTCCTAAGTGCTTATATACGGACTTAGAATAAAGGCTGATCGGAGCTTGATCGAACTTTTCATCTTGCTCCCAGATATTTCTTGTTTCCTGTTGTTTTTCCAATATCTGTGTCCCCCTCCTCGGCAGCTGAGTGTCCTGCAGGCAGGACCCCTCGGACCCTAGTCGACAGTCCCACCCAGGAGCGCCACCCAGGAGCGCCACCCAGGAGCGATGGGACAGTTAGCACTGCACTTAGTCCCAAAAGAACGAACATGGTATATACTCACTAATAAATGGATATTAGCCCAGAAATTTGGAATACCCAAGATTGAATTTACAACAACCGTTGGACTGAGCATAGGGTCCCAGATGGAGGAGTTGGAGAAGGGACTTAAGGAGATGAGGGAGTTTGCAGCCCAATGTAGGGAGTAATAGTGTCAACTGACCTGACTCCCCAGTGCTCCCAGAGACTGGACAACCAACCAAATTATACACGTGGAAAGACCCATGGTGCTCACCACATGTGTAGCAGAGGAGGACCTTGTTGGCCATCAGTGGGAGGAGAGACCCTTGGGCCTGAGGGTGTTTGATGCTGCAGTGTAGGGAAATGCCAGGGAGGGAAGACGGAAGTGGGAGGGTGGGTGGCTAGAACCCTCATAGAGGCAGGAAGAGAGGGGTTGGGATGGGGGGGTTCCAAAGGAGAGACCTGGAAAATAAATTTTTAAAAAATAAAAAGAATAAAAGAAAGAAAGAAAGAAAGAAAGAAAGAAAGAAAGAAAGAAAGAAAGAAAGAAAGAAAGAAAGAAAGAAAGAAAGAAAGAAAGCTAGCTATAGAATATGTTGTCCAGTCTCTGTATGCTGAGAAAGTTCAGGACAGAGCTTAACTGAAGTCCTGACTGGAACTGTCTGAAAGGCTGGATGTAGGAAGGTCATTGCAGCAGTTCCTGAAGCAGTTTTGGAAGCAAGTCTCTGGAAACAGCATCTGCTAAGACAGGGAGCTAGAACAGAAGGTAATTTCAGCATCCCTAAGAGTGAATCTTGTCAGTGCTGCATCTTGGAGCTTCATTCTGTAATATATGAATTTTGCAACCAATTTTTAGTTCTATAAAGATATTTGCATGGATTATGCAAGGTGCACAGATCAGTTAAGGATAAATTTTTGCTCCTTGTTTGGTGAAAATCTTTTTATGAGTTAGTTTGACCAAAACAAATTGTCATAAATCTTTGTTCCTGCCATATGAAGAATGATATAATGAATTTGTAGGATTCTGTAACCAAAAAGATTTATTGGATATGCATAGCTGAAGTTTTGGCTAGACACATTTGTGTGTCTCAGCCAGTTTCAGGGCTGTTCCCATGTAGAAGGATCAGCAATTCATGTTACCTGTCTTGTTTGGACTTCTTGAATTTTCCTTTCCTATCTGCAGCAAAGATCTCAAGGTCCTTTCACCTAATAAATTTCATTCCCTACATGAGCCCCAGCCTAGAGTGGCAGTTGTGAGTTTCTGGAATAGAGAGGTTATGTGTGTTGGTTAATGGAGTCACAAAAGACTGGAGATGAGCATAGATTTAAGCCAATAGAAAGTCTTTATTAACTGGCCAGAGAGTACACTGAGTGTTTTGTATTCAAGTGTAGCCCTGAACTTTTCTCAGGATGAGGTTTTAAGCACAGAAATCATGCTACAAAGGCTAAAACTGAGATCAGTATATATTAAGACTTTCCCATAACTATGGTCTTGATGGACTAGACTTTGCTTTCTTTTTGACTGGTGGTGCTATCTGCATGCTGAATATTACAACCTGAATGATATTTCCATCATTGCATCAATTGTGCTAAGGTCTGGGTTCCTGTTCCAAAGCCTTTAATCCAAATGGGTGCAATAGCTTTCTTGTTTTTAGAGACTAAAACCCAGTCATTACCATGGCCAATCCAGTGCAAAAAGTCTTAGGTTAGAAAGGGGTCATAAAAAGAGGCCTTTTTTTTCCTGAAAATTGTTCCATAAGCTAATACCTTTAAATGTGAAGAAACATCTTTATAGACAAATGCTGGGGTAGATTTTTACATTATCTGTCACCAAAATCTACCAAGAAAAATTGACAAGCCACAGTGGCAAGGAATTGTGAGCACTGGTTAGTCATGTGTCTGGACAGTCAATTCTTTTGATGTCATGTACTATATTGTTACTTGTTGTTGGCTGAGTATGACTGATCTTGGCTGGGCTGGGCTAGGCAGGTGATTTTGGTGCAACCCCATACATCTATTTCCACTAGAAGGCGGCTCCTGACTCATACTCTTAACTCTATGTTATGTTCAGTCCAAAAATACCATCAAGTGTTAGTCACATTGGTCTTTAGAACTCTGCTCAAACTGGGAGGCAATAAGTATGGGGTTGCCTGGTCTCTGGGGTGGCCTATCTGGCTTATAATTCTCTTCAGGGATCACAGACAAGTCAGAAAGAAACAATCAGTAAGCTAGATCAGCAGCAGAGAATGGGGCTGGGTAATGGATCATGTTCTCATTGTTACCTTTACCAGGATTGAAAGGGAACATTTTGATATTAATGACTTATATGTATTTTGACATGTCTAGTATAGAAGAGACTACTAGCACCTCCTCAAACCACTTAATTTTTATTTTTGATGTACAACTATGTTGCATACTTCTACTTAATTTTAAATGTTTTTAATTGAAATAGAACTACAGCACTTTCCTTCTTCACTTTTTTCCCTCCAGCCTACGCTTCAAGCCTTTTCCCCTCACTCTGGAGCTAATAACTCCCTTTGATTACTCTTGTTACATAAATATATGCATATGTTTGTATGTATATGTATGTTTACAAACACGCACACAGCATGATAAGTCCATTTTTGTTGTTTGGGTATATATATATTTTCAAGGGACCACTCTGTGATGGACAATTAATAAGAAGGCTCAATCCTGAGAGAGGCTAATTCTCCCTCTTACAGCAGTCATTTGTTCACTGAACTTCTTTGTCTAGGAGTGGGACCAAGTGAAATTATCTCCTTCTACATTAACATGTCCATTAATATTGCCACTGCTCTGGCCTAGACCATTTCACAGCAGATTTCCACCTCTTCTTCCTCATGATCCCTAAGTTATAAATTCAGGAACTATAATGCAAATATATCTATTGGTGTTGAGCTTCAAGTGAACCATTGATCTCTATATGGTGTCCAGCTTCAGTTTCCTGTGGTGGTCTCCATTTGATGTAAAGGTGGGTTTCCTCGATGAACAGTAGAAGCTATTTTCTAAATAGCTTAAATCTTTCTAAATGTCATACATAATAAAAAGAATGATCATACAAGATATACTAAGTAAGGTCATAAATAAGAGCCTATATAAGACGAGGATTTGCTTAAAAGCGGGAAAGTTGGTTCATCAGTTAAGAGCTTGGCTGCACTTTCAGAGGACCTGAGTTCCATTCCTAACCCCCACATCAAGAGGCTCACAACCACCTGTAACTACAGTTATAGAGGCTCTGATACCTTCTTCTGTCCCCCCAAACCACATGAACTCTCATGCACACATCTCTACTAAGATAGATACACATAAAAGAAATTAATTTTTTTAAAATAGAGATTTGTCCTCGTCTATATTTTATACACGTGCATATACATGTGTATCTTCTTTGGGGAAAGTAACCCTAACTGTGGCATGTTGTTGTGTAATTGTCATTATCTATTAGTAGTTGTTATTGACATGAGAAAGAAAAAAGTACATGATAATTTTGAGGATTATCCTAAAGAATTGCTTCTCAGTGGGATATTGAACAGGTCAAAGGATATGAGTTATTAAAATGCTGTATAAATGGCAAGTGTCTTTATCAATAGTTGTTAATCTGTGGTACTTCAAACAAAAACCCACAGAAGTACTCCATAGATGAAAATTAACTCTGTCCCTCTACCTCCCACTCCCTCCCACTCTCTCTACCTCTCTTTCTCCCTCTTCCTTCCCACCCTTCTAGGCAACTGTCACCTTACGTCCTGATACAGATGGAGTACATGGACATGGTGGTGAATGAAACTCTCAGATTATATCCGGTTGATGGAAGACTTGAGAGGGTCTGTAAGAAAGATGTTGAAATCAATGGAGTGTTCATTCCCAAAGGGACTGTGGTCATGGTACCTATGCTCTTCACAAGGACCCAAAGTGCTGGCCAGAGCCTGAGGAGTTTTGCCTTGAAAGGTACAAGGATGCGGGGAAGAGAAACTACCCTGAGCTAGACTAGTCCAAGCACGCTGTGTTGTCTTTTGTTATTAAATTAATGTTTGTAGCAATAACAGTCTATCTCTCTGTCTGTCTGCCTGCATGCCTGTCTGTCTATGTAAACTTTGAGAAAAGCATAGCATCTGCCATAACTTCCTTGGCATGATCTTTTTTATGTATTGTGCTTTTCATTCATCTCAGGTTTTTCCTTGTCATTCCCATTAGCTGTCCCCATCAATTTTAGAGAACATTTAAGTGTCCCATTTCACTAGAGTTTGCCTCCGGGATATTCTATTATGGCTGTAATGGGTTTTTCTGTGTACCTAGAGGCCTTCATCCCTTATGGTTAGAGCAACCCTGCAAAGGACAGAGGAGCCCATGGACCCTCACATTCTTGTCTCTAGCTGTCATCCTAGTCAGCTCCCTTACAGGTCAGGCTTCTGTCTGAGTCTTAAAAGAATGAAAATTTAGCACTGTGGCTAAACAAGTCAGAAGATCTCTGATCTAGTTATGTACTGACCCCTAACTGTGTACTTTCTGCTAACAGAGTCCATGTCTTAGTGGTTTAGCATGCCTATTGCCACCATAATATTTACCAAGGGAGTCATTTGACATTGATCCATTCTAGATGACTTCTGTGTTCCTTCCAGTCTCAGCAATGCCACCTTCTGTAGCACTGTGACTATAAAAACACAAAGCACCAATTATAATTATTTTGGATTCTTTAAAGTGAAACAGATATTACATGCATATTTTGTATGAAGGACCACTGCAAACACTGATAAAATGTCAATATTAATCTATGTCTAATATAAAGAATGCTTGACAAATACACAAGAGTAATCTATAGATATTAATATATACTCTAAATGGAACTCTATGTGCCCAGCAATCATTCACCCATGTCAGCTTTTACACACACACACACACACCATCCACATTCTTTCTCTAAATTACCCATGTGGGATGTGTGTGTGTGTGTGTGTGTGTGTGTGTGTGTGTGTGCGTGCATGTGTGTGTGTGTGTGTGTCACATATTTGTGCATAACATAGCATCCATAAATATTTCACAATTTTCTCAAAATAGAAAATATTAGGTTAAAATATATAACCATATTACAATTACTACCCTCCTCAAATCATTATTCTTCTCTTAAATATTTAAATATAATCAAATTCAATTAAAACTCCTCTAGAATTTTATACCCAAAAACATATAAAGGAAAACTTGAATAATGACATTACAAAGTGGAGTGACATTGTATATTTTGTTAAAATATTTGACTGAAATACTAAATAAGAAAGGAAGGGAAGTAGAAAGAACCACAATGAAGAGGAAGAAGCAGAAGCAGAAGTAAACAAAGAAGGAAGGGAGGGGAAAAGGAGAAAGAAAGGAGAGGAGGGGGAAGTAGAAGAAGAAATGGAGGAGGGAGAATGAAGGGAGGGAAGCTGGGAGGAAGAGAGAAAAGATCTGGGAAAAAAGAAAGACAGGAAATGAAGTTGAATAGAAAGGAATAATTGAGCGGAGAGAATCATAGGGCGACAGGAAACAGACTTTCAGTAATTGTAGGTATTATATCCTCTGAGCCCAGGACAAGTGAGCAATAGAAGTGTGAATTAGGCCAGGACTTGCTTTCCTTTCATTGGTCTTGTTTCTTATGTTCCAGAATACTAACACATCACTGTGCTAAATGCACTTTTCTGGTTTGAAAATAAACCTTCTTAAACTAGGTGTGGAGGTCCATTCCTTTAATCCCAGCACTTGGGAGTCAAAAGCAGATAGATCTCTATGAGTTTAGGTCAGCAAGTTCTACACAGAGTGTGTCAGACCAACCAGGGTTACATACTACAATGTTGTGTCAAAAAATAGCTAAAAGTAGGAAAACTACTTTGGAAAAAGGGATCAAAAGAAATGGGATCACAGTGTGTTGTATACAACTAAAAAAAAAAAAAAAAAAAAAAAAAAACCTGCCGAAAATCCCTAGCAAGAGTTTTTTTTACACTTTTATTTTTCTATTCACTTTACATACCAATTACTGTACCCTTCCCTGTCCCCCCTCATACAGTCTCTCCTTCTTCCCCCACCATCTTCTCCTCTGAGATGGCAGAGACCACTCCTTGGGTATCTTCTTACCTTGACACATCAAATCTCTGCAGGGCAAAGCTCATCCTCTCCCACTAAGGCCAGGCAGCAGTTAGGAGAACAGATTCCACGGACAGGCAACAGCTTTAAGGATGGCCCCTATTCCAGTTGTTGGAGGATCCACATGAAGACCAAGCTGCATACCTGTTACATATGTGCAGGCAGGCCTATGTCCAGCCTGTGTACACTCTTTGGTTGGTGGTTTAGTCTCTGAGAGTCCCAAGGTTCCAGCTTAGTTGACACAGTTGGTCTTCCTGTGGTGTTCCTATCTCTTTTAGGACCCTCAAGTATTCCCCCAGCTCTTCCATAAGACTGTCCAAACTATATGCAATGTTTGGCTGTGGGTCTCTACATCTGTTTTAGTCAGATGCTGGGTGGAGCCACTCAGGAGACAGATACTCCAGAAAGATTCAATAAGCAACCCAAGTAAGCATCCTGTCCACTACTGCATGTTGGTATCTAAGAGATATCAAGCAAGTGGCTGTTGTGGGGATTGTGCTTCATTAACTTCTCTTCATCTACTCCTGTGGGACCAGGTTTAGCAAAAAGAATCAGAACAGCATCAATTCTTACACATACCTGCCCTTTGGAAATGGACCCAGGAATTGTATTGGCATGAGGTTTGCTCTCATGATTGTGAAAGTTGCTCTTGTCACAGTCTTGCAGAACTTCTTCCAACCTTGTAAAGAAACTCAGGTCAGTACTATGTCTCAATAAGTTACATGTAGTTTGGTATTTTAGTTGGGGGCATCTATATGCAGAGAAGGGAATGCTTGCCTGCTTTTTAATTTATTCTATGAGCCAAGAAACTTCTTTTGTGACATCTGTTGAGGGTTAAGTTCTGCTTTTTTTAAAAAAATAAAATAAAAAAGTATAACAATTTTCTAAATTCAGAGGCTTCAGAGCAGTGAATTCAGGAAAACGTCTGCATTGTAAGTATGAAGACCTGAGTTTTTTCCAGAGCCCAAAATTTTATAAAATTGGATGGCTCCTATGACACCTGAGGGAAAAGTTTTCATGTTCTTATAGCATATTTGTCCTTAATGAAACTCTTTCCTTGCTTCTGTGCTTGATGGCACTTCATTGTTTGAACCTCACTGTGCTTTATGTAACTGTTGCAGTTTCCCTTAAAACTAAGAAAGAAAGGGTTTTTTTCAACCAGAAAAATGCATCATTCTAAGAGCTGTATCAGGAGATTGAACCATAAGTGGAGCTTGACATTACGCCTACTGTAACACCATGTCTCATAGCATCTGAAGCCAACTTATTTTGTGAAGAAAATGCCGACGAAGATGGGATTGATTCTCTTCATATACGTGGGACTCTGGGCCCTCACCAAGCTGCCACCTTCTCTAGCCACCAAACTTGAACAATCACATGCTTCCCAAAATAGACAAAGCTAGAGTAATTTGTGTCTATGTTTTTATTTCTGTTTGTATTACTTTTGATTTAGTTGGATTGAGTTGGCTGGTTCATTGTTTTGAAAACAGTGTCACATTTACCCCAGGCTGGATTCAAACTCACTACATAGCAGTGGATATCCTGGAGCTCTTTATACCACCTTCCAAATGCTGAGATTATAGTCCTGCACTACTCAGCCCAGATAAACTGCTAACTCACAGAAGAATGGGCAATTGTCTTTGTTTGTTTGGATCTTTTTGCCCAGTTAGAATACATGAACTGAAAAGATAGTTGTATGTATAAAGCCCTCATTATGTAAGTGTAAGAAGTAAAATTCAGAGCCCCTGAACAAAGTTAACAGATGAGCAGGTTTGAAGGTTACAATCCCTAGAGTGAAGAGACAGGGACAGAGTATCCCTGTGCAAACTGACAGCTAGACTAATCAATTAATAATCTCTATGCCTCAGTAAAGTGGAGAGAGTTGGAGTGAGACTTTGCCAACTTTGAACTTCCACAAGCACCATGCACATATGTGTTTGTACTCTCACGCACACATGTGTCTCTACACATGCATCCATGCACACAAGCACACATACATATGCAAATTAGTCAACAGATTATGACTTCTGAAATTTGAATGTAACAAGCAAATTGTTCAGAGCAATGCTTTCCTTGTTCCACTGAAGGCAATTCATTCAGCCAGTGGAAATCAGGTTAGACTTCCTATGAGCCATATAGAGCACATAAGCTATCAATTCAAATAAGAACTAGCACACTGAGTGCAGTCCTTACATCACCAGGTGAATGGATCAGAAGGATATAAGGAAGGGAATTAGATACTGATCTAACCTAATCTATTTTGTGCTATTTCTCCCTCTTTGGCTTTTTCTCCTTGAGTTACTCTTCCATGCATTTACCTTGGACTGTAAGAATGATGTGACTGATTAATAAACATTAGATGATGAAGCTACTTTCTCTTGGCAAAGAAACCAACAGAGCAGATCATATGTGCAAAAACACACACAGAGAGACTCACACATTCACACACAATCACACTAAGAGTAATTCTCTCTGATGGCGAGATTTATCACAGTGTAGGAGCAAGCAACACATGGGAATGCAAATGATAACAACAACAGTTTCTCTAGAGGCCCCTACAGACACAATCATAAAATAGGATTTTCTTTTTCGACTATTTGTTTGGCCAAGATTATGTTTCTATTCTTCATAAATACCTGTCTTAATTAAGGTTTCTATTGATGTGATGAAGCCCCATGAGCATATGTAACCTGTGGGAGAAAGGATTTATTCATCTTATAGCTTTGAGGCAGTACACCATCCAGAGAATTTACGACAAGAATTCAGGTCAGGAACCTAGAGGCAGGAACTCCATGGAGGAACAGTGCTTACTTACTTGTTCATTGTGGCTTGCTCAGCCTGCTTATTTATTTTTTTTTGATATGTAATTTGTCATCATGTTAGCCAGTGGATACACCTTCCCAAAGGTCTTTTGTTCTCTTGCCATGAGTTCTGGAGCAACCAAGATGCTTGTAACTCACTACACACTTGTTTCAACAGACAGTACTAGGAAATCTAGGAAATATGCATCTAATAAAGCAATTTAAAAACACATAAAAAAGTGAGTTCCTATTAAAATTTCCAGCATTTTCAACAAATGGTGCTGGTTCAACTGGGGTCAACATGTAGAAGAATAAAAATTGATCCATTCCTATGTCCTTGTACAAAGCTCAAGTCCAAGTGGATCAAGAACCTCCATATAAAACCTGATACACTGAATCTAATAAAAGGGAAAGTGGGGAAAAGTCTTGAAAACTTTGGCACAGGGGACAAGTTCCTGAACAGAACACCAATGACTTAACTCTAAGATCAAGAATTGACAAATAGGACCTCATGAAATTGCAAAGCTTGTGTAAGGCAAAGGACACTGTCAATAAGACAAAATGGAAACCAATAGATTGGGAAAAGATCTTTACCAATCCTCCATCTGATAGAGGGCTAATAGCCAATATACACAAAGAACTCAAGAAATTAGACTCCAGAGAACCAAATAACCCTATTTTTAAAATGGGGAAGAGAGCTAAACAGAAAACTGTCAACTGAGGAAACTTGTACGGCTGAGAAGCACCTAAAGAAATGTTCAACATTCTTAGTCATCAGGGAAATGAAAATCAAAACAACCCTGAGATTCCACCTCACACCAGTCAGAATGGCTAAGATCAAAAACTCAGGTGACATAGATGCTGGCTAGGATGTGGAGAAAGAAGAACACTCCTCCATTGTTGATGTGATTGCAAGCTGGTACAATCACTCTGAAAATCAGTTTGGCAGATCCTCAGAAAATTGGACTACCAGAGGACCCAGCTATACCAGTCCTGAGCATATCCCCTGAAGACACTCCAATATATAATAAGGACACATGCTCCACTATGTTCATAGCAGCCATATTTATAATAGCCAGAAGCTGGAAACAACCCAAATGTCCGTCAGCAGAGGAATGGATACAGAAAATGTGGTACATTTACACAATGGAATACTACTCAGTTACTAAAAACAATGACTCCATAAAATTCGCAGCAAATGGGTGGAACTTGAAAATATCATCCTGAGTGAGGTAACTCATTCACAAAAGAATAAACACGGTATGTACTCACTGATAAGTGGATATTAGCTCAAATATTCGGAATCCCCAAGATTCACTTCACAGACCATATGAAGCATAAGAAGAAGGAAGACCAAAATGCAGATGCTTCAGTGTTTCTTAGAAGGGTGAACAAAATACTCACAGGGGGAAATATTGAAACAAAGTATGGAGCAGAGACTCAAGGAAAGGCCATCCAGAGACTACCCCACCTGGGGATACATCTCATATATAGCCACCAAACCCAGATATTCTTGTGGATGCTGGTAAGTGCTTGTTGATGGAAGCAAGATAAGCTGTCTCCAGAGAGGCTCAGGCAGAGCCTGAGAAATACAGAGGTGGATGCTCACAGCCAACCATTGGACTGAGCATGGGGTCCCGGATGTAGGAGTTGGAGAAGAGACTGAAGAACCTGAGGGCTTTTGCAGCCTTGTGGGGGGAGCAATAGTGTCAACTGGCCAGACCCCTGAGAGCTCCTGGAGACTAGATCACCAACCAAAGGATACACATGGAGGGACCCATATGTGGTAGAGGAGGGTCTTGTTGGACATCAGTGGGAGGAGAGGCCCTTGGACCTGAGGGCGTTAGATGCCCCAGTGTAGGGGAATGCTAGGGAGGGAAGATGCGAGTGGGTGGGTGGGGGAGCACCCACATAGAGGCAGAGGGAGGGGGAATAGAATAAGGGGTTTCCAAAGGGGAAAACCTTTGAAATGTATATAAAGTAAATATCCAAAAATAAAAGTAAAAAAAATTCCCAATTTGCATTTTTATTACATTTTTCTCCTTTTTACACTGAAGATCAGGATCCGTGGAACTCATTTCTTATTTTTGTTGCCTTACGATGTGAAAGCTTGAAAACAAACATATATGAAAGGGGGAAGACTGCTCTGAATCCAGGAACTGCTCCCAGCTGAGAGTTCAGAAGAGATCATAAGGTGCAGGAGACCAAATGGCCTTGTTTGAATCTAAGGCCTTGCGCTTCCCAGCTAGCCAGAGGGTCCCAGGCTTTAGCAGACGTTCCTTTGATTACTCCCCTCTGCAGATGTCCTTTGAGGTGATTAGATGTTTGTAGTAGCCTGTGGCTCCAGAGAAGCCTTGAGACATCCCAGCTGTCTTGAGGTTTGTTATGCTGATTTACTACCTGTGATACTTGGCTGCAATTAAGGGGCCCTGAGAAACTTCTCCCCCTCTATCTCTTCCTGCCCTGTAGTGACCTCTAGTAATCTTCTTACTCCTGCCCTTTCCACCTTGAAATGTCTATATAAACGTATCAATAAAGTCATTTTTTGGAGCTTGATCAGACATTTCGACTTGCTCCCAGACATTCCTGGTCTCCTGTCTTTCTTTCCATTATCTGCAGCTCCCCCCTCAGCACCTGAGTGTCCTGCAGGCAGGGCACTTCGGAACCTGGTTGATAGTCCCACCCGGGAGGGACCCCCGGGCAGGACGGGACAGCTAGCTCTTTGCAGTTGGCGTCTAGACGTGGGGCTGAGGAACGGGATCGTGCACACTGCTGGATGTCACATCACAGATAAAGCCTGGCCCAGGTGTCCTATTGAGGACCATATAGAGAGGAGACGTTCTTGGAGTGAACCAACCGAGAAGCGGACTCCTGGAGAAGAGGTGAGTGACACATGAAAGAGACAGATGCTTTTTCCGGAGAAAAGGAAAAAATAGGAAAAGTTACTTCACGGAAGCTTTTCCTCCAGGACAAGGAATGTTCGGGGAACAAAACTGGTCTGTGAGAAAGCCATGAATTAGTATCACATGATCAATGGGTCTATATGAAAACTGATGGGAAGTAATATAGACTCATAGTAAAAGATGTTTGTGTAGAGTAGAGTCTTTGCGAATTTTAGTAACAAAGGCAAAGAAATAGAAAAAGAATTAGAGGTCCTCCACTGTGAACAAGTGGGAGTGTATAAGTTAAGGGAAAACAAAGATATTTTATTGTGTGAGAATTGTATAAGGTGAAAACAAAAATAATTAATTAATTAATTAATTTTAAAAAATTACTGTGTTGAAGTTGTGTAATATAGCACAGAATCATGGGACAAACACTAAGTGACCATGAAGCCTTTTTACAAGTAGTTAAAGAGTCTCTCCAGATTCGAGGTACCAGGGTCAAAAAGAAAGATCTAAGGCGTATTTTCAAATTCATTCAAGAAATTTGTCCATGGTTCCCTAAAGAAGGAACTATAAGTACAGCTCATTTGTGTAGGGTAGGAGAGTGCTTACAGGATCATTATAAAATGTTTGGTCCACAAAGAATTCCTGTACAAGCAAAGTCATATTGGAATCTTATTAATGAAGTTTTTAAGGTTTATGAATTCTCCTCTGATGTTCAAAAGGTCGTGGCTGAAGGAGAGTGTGTTCTTAAGTCTTCATCTAGGTCCCCTTCCTCGTGCGGTTCTGTTTCCATTGACATGCCCCCACTAGAGGAAGAACAAAAGCCAGATATGCCTGCTTTGCCTCCTCTTGTTGCTCCTGTTTCTCCCGCCCCTGTTTCCCCTGCTGCTTCCATGGCTGCAGGCCCAAAGGTTAATGTATACGCTTCTCTTAGAAAACAGATTCAGACACTTGACTCACAGCCCCATGGGGACACTGCGATTGTGGAGGAACAGACGGCCAAAACTCATAACCTTGACTGGCCCCCTGTCCTTGCTCCTTTTGAGCCCCCTCCATATCCTTTATGTGCTCCAGTTCTTAATGGACCTTATGATTCTGAGCCTCTTTTTAAAACAACACCAAACGCTTGTGCTGATATTGTCCCAGAAAATCTTGACTCGGCCAGGACTGCTCTCCCCCATTCAAGAAAAGCCTCCCACTACTCACGCTGAGCCTCCCGCTGAGAAGCCTGCCGCAGCTTCTCATCCTAAAGAGAAAGTAAAAGCGACCTTTCCTGTCCTCCGTTCTCAAACTAAATATAAAAATGACTCTTCTGAAACTATTGATGTTGCACCCTCATCCTCCAGTAAAAAGGAACAGCGTGGCACTGCCACCACTGCTGAAAGGGTGCCATTACCTGAGTCAGATGAGGGGGAAGGCGAAGAGAAGATTGATAGAGAACTGGAAGAGGCTGATGAGGATGATGTTATTCCTAGAGGTGGCCAAACAATATCAGCGCTTAAATTTTGAACATATTAAAAAATTGAAATCTGCCATGTCTCTTTATGGCCCAGTGGTACCTTTTACACTCTCTCAGGTAGAAAGTCTGGGAGAACAGTGGTTAACGCCCAACGATTGGTTTAACTTTCCAGGTCTACTCTTTCTGGGGGTGATTTTGTTTTATGGAGGACAGAATTCGTAGAAAATTGCCATGAGATCGCATTAAAAAAATTCAGAGAACCGGCACTCTTGATCGTGGACCAAGGATAAGAAGCTGGGTCACAGTCCCTATGATACTAATGAAAAACAGGCTCGTTTTCCACCTGGTTTACTGACCCAGATACAAGTTGCTGCCACCAAAGCATGGAAGCGCCTGCCCTTTAAGGGGTCAGCCACTACTTCCCTTGCTAAGATTCTTCAAGGCCCAGACGAGCCATATAGTGAGTTTATTAGTCACCTTAATGAGGCTGCAGAAAGAATTGTCGGGGGTGATGAGAACAAAAGTGCGTTCATTAAACACCTAGTTTTTGAGAACGCTAACCCCACTTGTCAAGCTGCTATTAGACTTCACCATACTAGCAAGGAAGTTTCTGATTACATCCAATTATGCACATGAATTGGAAGCTCCCATGCGATTGGGGTGGCCATAGGAACAGCCCTCTGAGAAACCCGCCCCCCATAGCCATCTAATAACACTTGTTTCACTTGTAGACAGCCAGGACATTTTGCCAGACATTGTCCTTTTAGAGTGCCTGGGACTCAGCCACCCTATTCCCCTCTAGATTGGCGTCTCCTGCCCCGTCCTCCACCCCTTTACACTCGCTGTAACAGAGGCAGACATTGGGTCACAGAATGCCGTTCCAGGATGGACGCTCAAGGCAATCCCCTGGCCCTGTTGCCGGGAAACTTCCTGAGGGGCCAGCCCCTGGCCCCACAAAACAGGCAAACCCCTAGGGCTGTCAGGTTTGCCCCCCAACTGACAAGCATTTGAGCATTGCCTCCCTCTGCCGTGCAATAGCAGGTAGTGCAGGATTGGACCTCTGTTCCTCCACCAGTTCAGTATTAACCCCTCAGATGGGCACTCAAATATTAAATACTGGAGTTTTTAGCCCCTTGCCTCATGACACTTTTGGCCTTATTATTGGTCATGCCAGCTCCACTCTTCAGGGTTTACATGTGTTCCCTGGCATGATTGATAGTGATTATACAGGGGAGATAAAAATCCTGGTTTCTTCCACCTCTGGTCCAATAACTATAGAATCAGGACAGAGGATTGCACAGTTACTTCTGTTCCCTTTCTACCACACTGGTCAAAAATTTTTCAACAATCCAGAGGTGCAAGCGATTTTGGCTCCTCAGACACCTATTGGGTTCAACAGATTACTCAAGACAGGCCCTCGCTCAAACTAAAATTAGATGGAAAGACCTTTGAAGGTCTCATAGATACTGGGGCAGATGCCACAATTATTTCTGAGAAACATTGGCCTTCTGCTTGGCCCCTTACAACTTCCCTGACCCATCTCAAAGGCATTGGACAGTATACCAATCTTCAACAGAGTTCTAAAATTCTAACCTGGTCTGATGAAGAGGGTAACTGTGGCACTGTTCAGCCTTATGTTGTGCCAGGTTTGCCAGTTAATCTCTGGGAAAGAGATATCCTTGCCCAGTAAAATCTTATTTTATGGAATCCAAATGATGTTGTGACTAAACAAGTGTTGAGACAGGTTTCCTCCCTGGACAGGGATTAGGAAAGCATTCACAAGGAATAAAAGAACCTATAGTAATAACTCAAAAAACTGATCGTGCAGGCTTGGGCTCTGAAAATTTTTTCTAAGAGCCATTGACTTTCCTGTACCCCATGCAGACAAAATTACTTGGAAAAGTGATGACGTAGTGTGGGTTGATCAATGGCTTATGACCTCTGAGAAATTAGCAGCGGCTACCTTGTTAGTACAGGAACAACTGGCCGCTGGTCATATTGAACCTACCACTTCCCCCTGGAATATGCCCATTTTTGTTATTAAGAAAAAGTCAGGTAAATGGAGGCTGTTACAGGATTTAAGAAAAATAAATGAACAGATGGTCATGGGAGCCCTACAGCCTGGGTTGCCTATGCCCGTGGCCATCCCTGCTGGATACCATAAAGTGGTGATAGACCTTAAAGATTGTTTTATTACCATTCCCTTGCATCCAGAAGATAGACAGAGGTTTGCGTTTAGCCTGCCAGTAGTTAATTTTAAAGGACCTATGCCTCATTTTCAATGGAGAGTTCTCCCCCAGGGCATGGCTAATAGCCCAACTCTTTGTCAAAAGTTTGTGGCCCAAGTAATTGACCCCCTCCGAAGTAAATGGCA
>CM052721.1:14094599-14114309 GCA_028551405.1 Uromys caudimaculatus
ATCCTTATTTTTACTTGGGCTTTGAATTACAACATCAAAAAATTTTAACTCAAAAACCATGCCTTAAAATAAGCCACCTGAGAACCCTTAATGACTTTCAAAAATTATTGGGGATGTTAATTGGATAAGACCATATTTAAGGCTTACTACTGGGGAATTAAAACCTCTTTTTGACATTTTGAGAGGTGATCCTGAGCCTTCTTCTCCTCGAAGCCTTACGCCAGAGGCTTTAAAGGCTCTTCATATAGTAAATGAGGCCATTCAAAAACAAGGAGTCTCTTTTATTTCTTATGATAAATCCTTTTCTCTTATTATTTGTGCTACGTCTCATATGTCTACAGGTGTTCTTTGGCAAGAGGGACCTCTTCTGTGAGTACACCTCTCTGCCTCTCCCCCTAAGATTCTTGCACCATATACTTCGTTAATAGCAGAATTAATATTGATGGGACGAAAACAGAGTCGTCAATACTTTGGCAGAGATCCTGATAAAATAATTCTACCTTATTCAAAAGATCAATTAGATTGGTTGATGCAAACCATTGATGATTGGCCCATAGTTTGTTCTACTTTTGGAGGAATTATAGATAATCATTATCCTGCTGATAAGCTTTTACAATTTATAAAAATTCACCCCTTCTCATTTCCTAAGTTTATCTCCCCTAATCCTATAACTGCTGCCTGTCTAGTCTTTACAGATGGTTCCTCTAATGGCATGGCAGCTTATGTTATAAACAGCCACTCAAGATCTGTTAAATCTCCCTATTCCTCTGCCCAACTTGTTGAACTTTATGCAGTAATCCAGGTTTTTTAATTATTGAAGGATTGCTCCTTTAATTTGTACACTGATAGTGCCTATATTGCTAATTCTATTCCTGTTCTAGAAACTGTTCCTTTTTTCAAGCCCTCTACAAATGCAGCCCCTTTGTTTTTACAACTTCAAAAGTTAATTATGTCCAGGCAACATCCCTTTTACATTGGACATCTTAGGGCACATTCTGACTTGCCTGGCTCTTTATCTGAAGGAAATGCCTGTGCTGACACTGCTACTCGCCTTGCCTTCCCAGCCCTAACAGATAAAATTGATAAGGCAAAACAGGCTCATGCCACACATCACTTAAATGCTCAGACTTTACGACTGCTTTATGAGCTAACACGAGAACAAGCACGCCAAATTGTTAAACAATGTCCTGCCTGTGTCACATTACTCCCCGTCCCCCACCTCGGAGTTAATCCTCGAGGCTTGATCCCTAATGAAATTTGGCAAATGGATGTTACACATTTTTCAGAATTTGGCAAGCTTAAGTATATTCATGTTACAATTGATACCTTTAGTGGGTTTATTTTTGCCTCTCTCCAGGTAGGGGAGGCTGGAAAAAATGTTATCACCCATGTGTTAAACTGTCTCTCTGTTCTGGGCAAACCCAGAGTTATTAAAACAGACAATGGACCTGGTTAAACAAGTGCCAAGTTTCAACAGTTCTGTGCTCAGTTACAGATTAAACATGTTACAGGTATTCCTTATAACCCTCAAGGACAAGGTATCGTTGAGCGTGCTCACCAAACCTTAAAGGCTGTTCTCCACAAAGTAAAAAGGGAGGATTTGTATCCCACAAAAGGAGCACCCAGGAATATTTTAAATCATACATTATTTGTGCTTACTTTTTTAACCTTGGACATAAATGGCAAGTCAGCTGCCGACTGTCTCTGGCATCCAAAGACTGATAATGGCTTTGCCTCAGTTATGTGGAGAGATCCCCTCTCAGGCACATGGAATGGCCCTGACCCAGTTCTTATATGGGCAAGGGGATCAGTTTGTGTCTTTGACACCAAGAATGACGCCGCCCTTTGGTTGCCTGAAAGACTTGTCAAGCAAATTTATAAGGCTAACAATTTTCCCAGGGAGTTTATCAACCCCTGAGTTTTCTTTTTTTTTTATGCTTCAGGTTAAGATGGCCCCCTTTGAGGTGATGTTCCTTGTGATGACTATCTGGATGAGCCTCGCTACATTGCCTGGAGAAACAAAGAAAGCCCCATCTGCTTCCTTGCCTTTTGCCTGGTGCTTTTTTCTGACTGAAAATTGGACAGAGAACACTGCAGCCTACAAAGGAAAAAACTGCAAGGGTGCTCTTTTGGCTACTGCCGATTGCCCCCTTGCAGGATGCCAGAAACCCTTTCCCTAAACTTTCCTAAGTTCAACAAAATTAATATAAGCAAATGGCCACACAGCCCCAAGCCATTCCCATGTTTATGAGACACCTAGAGGCTTAGCCATGCCCCTTCCCAGTGACTATATCTGCCTGACCTCTCCCAGAAAGGAGGGGGGTACAATTCCATCCACACCACTCCACACGATGAAAATAAACAGCTTAGAATTATGGACTGTCTCTTCACCTGGACCCGCCGTGGGAAGCGAGGGATCCAGCCCTCGATTAAGGAGCCTCATCTCATCTCTCACCAAGGGCTTCTCAGTGCTCCCAGATGGTACCCATTCACTCAAGCCTAAGCCGCTAGCCTGGCACCCCAAGCCACCAAATCCCTAGCCCATCTGAGGCACCCTGCGACGACTGTGGTGCCCCGGGCTAGAGAACCCACGGAGACAGCTGCCAAGTGTTCTCTGGGAATGGTCCCCTCCCCCCATCCTCAGGCAGGGTCCACAAAGACTTCCCATAGCCCCCACCTGCCTGATGTTTGGCCACTTCCCCCGTGTCTCCTGTCCCACCCAGAGCCACAGCACCTGGGACAGACACATGGGGCTTCTTTCCGCCAAGTCAGGCTTGTTCCAACATGCACCCAACCAATGGACGGATGGTGATGACCCCTGTGATTGAATTAGGGGAAAGCTGGAAGAAGCTGAGGAGGAGGGGAACCATGTAAAAGGACCAGCAGTCTCAATTAATCTGGATCCCAGAGATCTCTCAAACACTAGACCACCAACCAGGCAACATACTCTACCTTATATGTGGCCCCAACACATATACAGTAGAGGACTGTTGGGTCTGTGTTCAGACAGAGAAAATGCACCTAACCCTCAAGAGACTGGAGGCCTCAAGGAGTTTACAGGATGGATGGCGTAAGAGGTGGGAGACGGGGGGGGGGGGGACAGGGAGGAGGTATGGGATCTGGAACAGTCAGAGGGTGGACCGGGAGAGGAATAAAATCTGGGGTGTAAATAAATAAATAATAAAAAATTAAAATTAAAGAAAAAAGCTTCCTTCTTCCCAGATTACCCTAGCTTGTATCAAGGTGACATTACTAACTAGCCAGCATGATACCCTAAACACATCCTCTGAATTCTTTCATTCTCAAAGCCCAGGAGCTAAGGAGATGAGACACTGAGTAAAGTAGTGTCCATGCAAGGATAAACACATGAAGCATTTCCCTAGCACCAACGAAATAAAAGACAGGAGGCTCCATGGGCTCACTCTTTAGCTGGTGTAGCCTATTGGTGAGAGACCCTGCCTCAAAAACTGAGGTGGAGAACAATAGCAGAAGACACTTAATGTTGAGCTGTAACCTACATGCATTCTCAAAAGTGTGGGCACCCACATACACATAAGTACAACACATTCACACAATCTTGAAGCTCCTGTTAACAGACTAGTCAGTGAACCGCTTTGCCTGTTCTTCTAAACTTGGCCTCATTGACCAGATCTGCCCTCCTTGTCCTCTACCTCTACTCATCTCTGTAATTATATGCAGATAGTCGGTTAAGTCTACACTGTGGGGATTCTCCGAATCCAGACTTTTGCACGAACCCTGGTATCAGATCAATAGCAAGACTGTATTTATTTCTGAGCCTAATGCTTTCTCTACTGTTACCTAAAATTGGACTTTGACTTGTTAGGAACACAGGATAAGTACATCCATACTGATAAGTCTGTGTGTTTCAAACACCTGTGTGATTAATTTTACTTAGACTGCTGTAAACATCATCTAGTCATCTCAGACTGCAACCTGAGTTGCTTCTGGCTGCAACTGGCCTCTGGCTGTGAGTCATCTGTGTATTCTAAGTATTTTTAGCAAGTTGTTAAAGACATGTGGGAAATTATTCAATAAACGTGTGGGGGAATAAGAATACTGCAGTTATCAGAATGTATTTCCATCACCTAATGTCTTCTTGTATATCTGCAGCTCTATTCTCAGTAGACTCATCTTTCATGTTTAAAACTACCATTTAAAGTAGAGCAAAGTTCAGAAAAAAGCATGCCTCCCTTTATGGGCCTTTAAAAAGCTAAGATTTTGGATTGGATTGGCCACAGTGCTGGCTGGGTTTTAGTTTCAAGAAATGACTAGGCTATCTATCCTTACACAGTTAGACTACAGGCCTATAGGTGGATAGGACAGATGAAGATCATGTTACCCCTATTCCAAGATCCTCTCATGCAAATTAAGTGTTTCAGAGTAAACTGTTACTTCCATAAGAATTTTATATAGTTTGTGTGTGTGTGTGTGTGTGTGTGTGTGTGTATCTTTCTCAATCACACCCCACCTCAATTTTTGAGACAGGGTCTCTCACTGGATCTGACTGGCCAGGAAGGTCCTGCTGTCTTTCTGTCTCTACCTCCCTACCACTGGGATTACATATGTGGCTTTCTGCTCTGTATTCCAGGAATTCCAACTATGGTCCTCATAGTTATGTAAGCAGGGTTAATCCCTTATCCTGGTTTTATATTTTTAAAGTATAAAGGCCTTCTATTTGGGAAAGCTCATTAAGTCATCAACAGTTAAGACACAGCAGTCTTCCCCTCGTTTTCATGTACTTTGTGTGCTTTGGTTGGGATTTCCACAGAACGCTCTTTACGTTTGCGTGACTTGATTCCTGATTTGTTCCTGCTGAGATAAGACCAAGTAGTAGTTCTAGAAGACGTACATGAGGTCTGCCGGGAGTAATTCCATATAAGAATCTGAATCTCAACCAAATTTGCTGTCTTGAATATTGCTGTTTCCTACAGTGACGCTGCAAGAGAATGTAGTATTCTATTAGTGTACCACAATTCTAATTTTTAAAATATATTTTTATTTATACTTTGAGAAATCAATACATATGGATTTTGGAAATATGGTACATATAAACAATGGAATACTATTCAACTGTAAAGGAAAATGAAATTTCCTGGCAAATGGGTAGAACTAAAAAATACTAAGTAGAGTAAGGTAACCCAGAAAAATAAAGCCCATGTATTCTCGCTCACATGTAATTCATAGAAACATAACCATGCAGGAAACCTTGAAGGAGCTCAGTGATTTTAGTTGAATGTTAATGAATTTCTATGTTTATGTAAAAGCAATGATTAAAGAAGAGGAGGACCTGAATTTGGAAGGAGATGGAGAGAAAAAATAATGTAATTGTGTTTTGTTGATTTAAATATAACTTTATATATACAGGGAGGGATAAAACAACAATAACAAACTACCTCAGTCAAAGGCCCATCTGAAAGAGTCCTTCCTCACTAATTTCATCAAATAGACCTTCTTTATTCATTGGACAACCTTCATTATCGACAGGAACAAATTCTATTTTCTTTCTACATTCAAAAAGCACTGTTGTTTTCAAGTATGTTTCCATGATGAGATCATAGGCATGGGTATTATTTACAGCTATGTGTGTATTTCCAAGTAGAGCATGTTGAAAGAGTTGGAGTCTAAAACTTTGGTTGAAGTTACTCATCTGCTTCCCCTTTTCCTGAGAACCTTTGGTGACCACTTCATGATCCTTGATTATAAATACAAGGAGAAGGTTTAACTAGACCCCAGTCACCTTCTCAACACATTTAGGCAAATCTAGTGACTACCAGATGGATCTGGTGACTACACCAACCAATATCCATTTTGTTCATTCCCATGTATCCTGTATGAGAGTTCCAGAGCAGACAAAGTTAGCCAGATGATTATTTTAATTGAAATAAGGTGTGTGTGTGTGTGTGTGTGTGTATGTGTGTGTGTGTGTGAGAGAGAGAGAGAGAGAGAGAGAGAGAGAGAGAGAGAGAGAGAGAGAGTATTCACAAGCATGTTATGTGTGCATATATATGTTGGGGCCAGAGACACATTTGTAGTGTCTCATTTAGTCAGTCTCTAACTTATGTATTGAGGCAGAGTCTCTCATTTGTATGCAGAATTTACCAACTCTGTCACTTTAGCCAGCTTGCCCTGAGCGTTCTCTCTCTCTCTCTCTCTCTCTCTCTCTCTCTCTCTCTCTCTCTCTCACACACACACACACACACACACACACACACACACACACAAAGGGATTTCAAGCAGGCTGCCATATCTGCCTGATATGTGTGCAATGGATTTGAATGCCAGCCCTCATACTGAAAATACTTGTACATATGAAAAAATATTTTATTTTTAACAATTTTTCCCAGGTTTTACATTGATACATTTTTTTTCCAATTCCAAACCTCCAAACTACACATGGTGGTGCACCCAGATGTAATCGCTGTATTTGAGAGGCTGAAGCAGGTCTCATGCTGTGAGTTCACTGTCTACATGGAATATATAATGAGGCCTGATCAACCAATCCCAAGGCTCTTGCCCTTTATTTGGCACATTCCTCAAGACTGATATATATTAAATTTGACTTCTAATCTTGCCTGAAGAGGGCAGTGTTGTGTGGTGAGCATCAAGTCTACAAGCTGTACAATTCAGGTTGCCTTCATACTGCCTAGTGACCAGCAAAAGGTTTGGATTATTTGTTTTTTTTTTTGTTGTCTAGTTTCCTAAGTTCTTTATATATTTTGGATATTAGTCTTCTGTCAGATATGGAGATGAAGAGACTCTTTTGCCATTCTGTGGACTCATGTTTTGTCCTAGTGAGTGTCTTTTGGCTTACAGATGCTTTTCAGTTTTATCGAGTCCCATTTATTAATTGTTGATCTTGGTGCCTGAGCTGTTGCTGTTCTCTTCAGGAAGTTGTCTCCTGGGCTAATGTGTTCAGGGCTAATACTCACTTTCTCTGCTATTGGAATCATTTTTTCTGGTTATATGTTGAGGCTTTTGATTCACTTGGGCTTGAGTTTTGTGCAGGATCATAGATATGGATCTATTTGCATTCTTCTACATACAAATCACCAGTTAGACCACCACCATTTGTTGAAGATGCTTTTTATTTATTGTACATTCCAACCTTCTTTATAAAAAATTAGGTTTTCATAATTGTATGGATCTACATCTGGGTCTTTGATTAGATTACAATCATTAACTGGTCTGTTTTTATGCCATTACCACACAGTTTTTATTACTGCACTACAGATGAAATCAGGAATGGTGATACCTCCAGAAGTTCTTTTATTGTATAGAAGTGTACTGGTTGGAGTGTTTCTTTCTTTTCCAGGAAGCTCAAGAGGTCTCTGAGCTCTTCCAGGTCTAGTCTCAGCATCTCCCAAGCAACTTGCCTGATGGCCTTTTCCAGGCAGATCAGCTGGTCTGTGAGTGTCCTTTGGCAGTTCTTACTGCTTATATACACTTGGGGAGGGAGGAACCCAGTGAATCTGGTCAGTTTCAGGGACTTCCTAAAGTTGTTTACTTCCTGAGTTTCAAAAGCTTTCTCACAAGATATAACATTTCACCTCAGAACATCCAGTTTCTGTCCAAGAAGGAATTTGTATCTTAGAGGAAATTGCCACTCAACAAAATTGACTGTGAGTTCTGAAAAACATGCTCTATGTTCACTTTACTGACACCACTCAGTGTATAACTCCTTTTTACAATCCAGACTCCTTGTCTGGATGGAAAAGTGAAGGCAGTATGAGTAATATATGGCTTCAACTTTGTGCAACATTGGAAAGGCAATGTTAAAAGTTTGTATCTAGGGTTGAGAAAGGCACACAACTAGCAGAGTTCCTGTCTAATGCATGGTAGTCCACACCTGTGATCTTACCACTTGGGAGGTTGGAAGTTAGAGAATCAAAAGTTCTAGATCTTCCTTGGCCACATAATTAGTTAGAGGCCATTTTGGTCTACATGAGACCCTCTCCAAAGCCCTGGGTGATGGTTCAGTGGGAAAAGTGTTTGTCCTGTAAACATGAGGATGTGTTTGAATCACCAGAGTCACATAAAATTAGACAAGGCAGCACACACTTATAATCCCAGTGCTCCTATGGTGAGATGGAAAGCAAAGAAGACAGGAGAATGCACAGGTATCCTGGCACTAATTGTGATAAAAACAAGAGACTATGGCAAACAAGGTGAAAGGCAAGAGCCAAAGATTTGGATTCTGATGAAGACATTTTTGGTCACATACTAGTATCTTCAGCTCTAATTTCATGAGAGGCACACGAAGATGTGTGGAGAAGAGGTGACTCAGCTTAGCCAAAACCAGTCTCACTAAACCAACTGCCAGGCTAGAGCATGTTCATTAATAGCAGATATCTCTCTAGACACTTCACTAGTAAATTGATCTCTGTCCCTGTCTCTGCTGTTTCATGGACATTTTCCAGCAGATGTTATTTGGTAATAATAGATACAGCTGGGCCAACACTATTTCTGTAGATTAGTATCCATTGCCCATAACCCCCCTTCATTTTCATCTTCAGAGTTTTCTTAAATAATAGTGAGGAATGTTTATAAGTTTTCCTGACCCGGAGAAATTGGTTCAGCACAATTTTAAAGGCAAGGCAATTAGTCAGAAATCTGATGACCTGAGATTCCTAGATCCCACAATCAGAGATGAAATTCCTTCTGATGGATGTGGTTTGTGTGAAGAAACATCCACATAATAATACTAATTTTTGTTTTCATGATAGGATTTCTCTGTAGCCCTGGTTGTCCTGAAACCTGAGTTACTGTAGACTTGGCTGGCCTTGAATTCACAGAGAGCCTCCTTCCTCTGCCTTCTGAATGCTTTGATTAAAGGTGTGTGTCACCACACCCACCTAATTTTTTTAATAAAAAAAAAGAATTTTACACATATGGGTGTTTTGCCAGCATATATTATCTTTTTACACATTCCTGCAGTGCCCAAGAAAACCAGAAGAGGGCATCAGATCTCGCTCCCCCCAGAAATGGAGTTACAGATGGCTGTGAGCCATCACATGGGACTAGAAACTGAATCTGGATTACTTAGCCACTAAACTGTCTCTCCTGCCCCAACATAAAAAATAAAATAAAATTTAAAAAGAACACATTGTTCCCATCTTAAAAACTCACAGCAACTCATAAAATGTACAAGAAATGAGACAATCAACCTGGGCCCATGAAGATTCACATAGACTGAACCACCAACCAAAAAGCATGCAGGAGCTGGACCTAGGCCCTATACATATATTTTTGACCTTCATGTGGGTCCCAAAAACATGGATTGGGGGTGTCTCTGACTTGGTTGCCTGCCTTCGATTCCCTTCCCCTTGCTGGACTACCTCAAGGGGTTTCAGTGGGAGAGAATATGCATAGTCCTGCTGTGACTTGATGTCCCAGCCTGGAGAGGTAGCCAAGGGGAGCTTCCTCTTCTCTGAGAAGAGGAAGGAATAAAGGTGGAGAAGTTTGTAAGAATGGGACTGGGGGGGAGGATAGAGGTTTCATCAGGGTGTAAAGTGAATAAATTAATTAATTAATGAAGAAAAAAGAAGTGAGGGAATCAGAAAAAAATCCATGATATTGGTAGTATTTTCTGTCCAAACCATCCATGCACATTTACAATTCTAGTACTTAGGAGGGGTGCGGGGGGGGGGGGGAATAAGAAGCTCTCAAAGGCTTCTTCACAGCATCTTAACCACCTGGAATGAGGTTGTTGGCTAGCAAGCCTCAGAGATCCTCCTTTCTCTGGTCCCTACAATGCTGAAGTTTCAGGCACACACAATGTTACCCAGTTCTTTACCTAGGTATGGAGATCCAGACTGAGACACTCATGCTTGTGCAGCAAGCCCAATTACCCACTGAGCTCCCATCTTGTCTTAGTTCTTATTCAGTGGGCTTACATTTATTTCTTCGTATTTCTAGATCATTGTCAGCTTTTGTTTGAGCACCTGAACATAGTTCATCCTCAAAAGACATTATCCAATCTTCAGTGGTACCTGAGCATCCAATCCTGCCTCACTGACTTGCAGACATACTTTACTGTCCAGTAGGCAACATGAAGGCAACTTGAATTGTACATACACCTTGCAGACTTGATGTTCACCACACAACACTGCCCTCTTTAGGCCAGATTAGAACTCAAATTTAATATATACCAGTCTTGAGGAAAGTGCCAAATAAAAGGCAAGAGGCTTTGAATTGTTTGATTAGGGCCTCATTATGTATTCCATGTAGATGGTGAACTCATAGCCTGGGACCTGCTTCAGCCTCTCAAATAGAGCAATTGCATCTGGGTGCACCACCATGTATGGTTTGGAGGTTTGGAATTGGGGAAAAAAAGGGCCAATGTAAAACCTTGGAAAATTTTTTAAAAAATAAAATAAAATATTTTTTCATATGTAAAAGTCAACTCAATGTACTCTGCTTACACTTGTCCCTCCTCATCCTCTTTCCTCCTTCATACCTCTCACTGGTCCACCTACTCTTCCTCAGCTGTCATTTTAATCCAGTTTTCTTTCTTTTTCTTTTTTCTTTAATGTGTAGTCTAGGCTGGCCTATGAATTTGTGATCCTCCTGCCTCTGCCTCCTTTAGCAAATCCTAGCAGCATGCACCACCACAACCAGCTTAATCCAGTTTCCTAAAGTGTACACTGCTCTTTCCCCATCTGCTCCTCATTTCATCATCCCAACAGTACCACAGCTGGGCAACCTGGCGAGAAAACAGGGCTTCCTTGTATGGCACAGCGTCTTTAGCATGCCCTTGGGTAACTGGGCATATTTGTGAAAAACGGTTACATGTTTTCTTCACTTTTATTTCCTCCCTTTATTAGGATAAAAATTATACAATACTCCTTTAAAGACAGGCAAGTGTGGGATATTTAATCTTGTATTTTGCTTCCTTAAAAAAAGTGGGCATGTGTTTTTGTATGTGTGAATGTATGAGTGGTGTATGTTTGAGTGTATATGAGTGTGTATGTGCATGTGAGTGATATATTTGATATGTGTATATGCGTGTGTTTGTATGTATATATATATATATACATACATATATATATAGTGTTTTCAGTGTGTGCGAGTTTGTATGTTTGTCTATATATAAATAGTATATTCAGTGTTTGTGTTTATGTTGGTATATAAGTGTGTATTTATGAGTGTATGTAAGTGCACATGAGTGTGTGTCAGTGTGGCAAGTGTGTAAGGGTATGTGAGTGTGGTATGTGTGTGAGCATGCTGTGTGTATGTGGTATATTCATGTATAAGTGGAAAGGAAGTAAACCCAGCATACCAGACACACCTGTACACCATGTACTTTGGTGGCTCTCCACACAAAAGTCATGCTGTAGAATCAGTTTAGAGATTGTTCTAGTTTGCTTTCTGTTGTTCTAATAAACTCCATGACCAGAGCAAGTTGTAGAGGAAAGGAATCCTTTTAGTTCACAGGTTGTAATCCATCACTGTGGGAAGCCAAGGCAGGGACTCAAGTCAAAAACTTGAAGCAGAAATCAACAGAGGCATGCTGCTTCCCAGCTTGCTCCCAGGCTCATGTTCAACAACCTTTCTTGCACAGTGCAGGCCATTATGCCTAGGAATGGTACCACGAACAGGCTGGGCAGTCTTACATCATTTAACCATCAGAAAAATGCCTCTTAGATGTGCTCATAGGCCTCTTCAACAAGGAAATTCTTCAACTGAGGTTCCCCTTTCTAGAGATGTCAAGTCAATAACCAATACTGTCATCACAGGTGCCTATCAATAGGTGAATGGGTAAAGAAAATATCACTCACACATACACACACGTGAGCACACACACACACAGAGAGAGAGAGAGAGAGAGAGAAAGAGAGAGAGAGAGAGAGAGAGGGAGAGAGAGAGGGAGAAAGAGAGAGAAACATACCAAAAGACCTACTAAATGCATAAATATATGAATAAATGTTGAAATAATTTTTAAAATGGGTGCCTACCTGATGGTTTGTGAAGGTAGAATAACATGCCTTCACCAGCACTGTTTTTGTTATGTCTGAATCCATTATATCCTAAATAGGTTGTCAGCCATCATAAAACCTGCATTGGGAAAACAGAGAGGATTTAACCAACTAGCTAGATTTTGCAGCTAGAGGCATGCACAGGAACCTAGATGTTATTTCAAATGTTTCAAGACCCATAATCCAAATTTTGTGATACACAACTATATGAGCTCCTAGTTAATAATTGTGACCCCATACACAGAAGTCTTATGAAATAAATTAAAGTGGAGCTCATGCAAGGAGGAACAAACAAAAAGTAGTTCTAGAAAGAGATTATAATTAGAAATAAATGGGAACATTTGTTAAATCTGAGTGGTGCATACATGAATATTGAGTTTGAATAGCCAGACACTGGACAGAAAATCAGATGAGCCATCCTTGGACCATCAAATCTAAGAGAAAAGTCAAAATATGCTACTTTCTTAGACAAATTCAGTCCATGAACCATGATACTGGTAGACATATGGGACAAGTGGTAGTAAAAGCCTATAAGAAAAATTATAATCATACCTTCAGCTCAAGAAACTATACTCTATGATTGTTTTCCAGGCACTGAAATAAGTAATCATTCAAGTAAACCAATGGAAGTTTCCAGAATGCTTACCACCATGTTTTCCCACATTTTTTTATGGCATTGTCTATCAGACTCCCAAAATCCCTGGGAAGAAAAAAAATGAAAACTCATTATTATTATTTTTACATTTAATTATTTAGTATGTGTGTGTGTGTGTGTGTGTGTGTGTGTGTCTGTGTGTCTGTGTGTCTGTGTGTCTGTGTCTGTGTGTCTGTGTGTCTGTGTGTACAAGTCCCTGTGTATAGAATGGAGAACCACTTATGGCAGTCACTTTTATCCTCCCAGCATGTGGGTTCTAAAGATGACAATTAGGTGGTCAGGATTTGTGGCAGACATATTTACCAGCTGAGCCTTCTTGCTACCGCGACTACTATTTATTTATTTATTTATTTATTTATTTATTTATTTATTTATTTACATCCCAAATGTTGCCCCCCTTGAGTCACCTCTTCCACAGATGCTCCTCCTTCCTCTTTCCCTTTCCCCTCTGGGAGGACAATTCCCCACCTGGTATCCCCCCACCCTGCTGCATCAACTCTCTGCAGGATTAGGTGCAACCTCTCCCACTGAGGCCAGATGTGACCCTCTACTAAATAAGTCCCTGAGTACTATTTTAAGTAGATTGCTCTAATCTAATTGGGGCACAAATGATTTGAATTTTACTAAATCAAGTTTACTAAATCATGATACTATCTATCACTGGCAATAAGAGGAATGTTCTTATTCTTATGTATATGAGTGGGTAGGAGAGAGAATACAGGTAATGTCTGAAATGAGTTTTCTCCTAATTGTACAAGCATGGCCACTTACTTTTGTCTATGAACAACAGTGAATACCTTGTCTCTCTGAAGTGTGTTTGCTTCCCCACATGTCATCCCTAAATTCTCAAGGACTCTGAGCCATTCCTATCATAGGCACAAGAGGAAACAGGAGCTAAGTGAACATGAGGGAGAATCCCAGGGGCAGCCATCATTGTGTATCTCTATATGCAAAGTCTGTTTTATTCACCTCATAAGCTCTCCCTAGAACATAAGAGGAATTGGGAGATGGAGCAAACTCAGGAACTCTTTTTATCTAGAGCATGTGCGAGTCTCAGGCATATTGCTGGGTGAGAAAAGTAATAAGCAAAAAATGACAGAGAACTCACTTCTCAGGGTTTGTACTGAAAACAGAAAGAGGAGAGATGCCAAAACTACACAAAACATTACAAGGTGTTGGTTTGAAAGAAAAATGTCCCCCTAGGCCCATAGGGAATAGCACTAGTAGGTGTGGCCTTGTAGGAAGTGGTCACTGGCTTTGAGGTCTCAGATGCCCAAGCCATTCAATATGGCAGTCACTTCCTGCTGCCTGCAGATACAGATGTTGAACTCTAAGCTACCTCTACAGCACCATGTCTGCCTGCATGCTGGCATACTTTCTGTCAAGATAAAAATAGACTAAACCTCTGAACTGTAAGCCAGCCTCAATTAAATATTGACCTTTATAAGTCTTATGATCATTATGTCTCTTCATAGCAATAAAACCCTGAGACACAAATTAATAGTGTTTTTTAACCTTTTATATCCTGACTTAGTTTATTTTAATTATCAACTCGACAGAACTAATAATATGAGAAGGGAGTCTCCATTGAGCTGTAGTAGTTTTGAAGACTAGATTGGCCTGTGGGGCCACTATCTTTGAGAGTTTATCTTGGTGGTTAGTTGATGCAAGAGGCCCAGCTAACTAATCCATGGGCAGATACTTCTGAGCTGTCTACGAAAGGTAGCTAACAAAAGCCTAAGAGAGGCAGAAAGCAGCATTCACCTATGGTCTCTTCCTCAGGCTCCAGTCCTGATACCTCTCAATGAAGAATCCCAACCAGAAAGATAAAATAAAACCCAAGATCTGAGAATACAGGAGCTGGTCTTTCTAATTGCAGGAACTAAGCAAGTCTTGACAACCACAACAAGACTGGTAAGGAGCTCAAGCAATACTTACATTGCGGTATGCAAGAATATTTCCCACGAAAGGCAGTGGCTTGGGTCCAGAAATGCCCAAATTCTTAAACTGCCCATGTGTGGAGGTTCCATACCTGTAAAGTGAGAGATTGAGTTCTTAGTATTGTCCCTGTGCGTTATGTGGGCTTACCCGGCACAAACACTGGACCTTTAACATTCAAGCTGGAGGGAGGATACCATGTGAGCAACAAGTAACAACAAAAGCTACAACTCCAAAAGTTACTTTTGATCTTCATCTGTATCCTCACATTCTCTGAGAGACTCCCTAAACCCACAAAGGTTAGCTAAAAAAAAATTCAATGTTTTGGCTGTAAGTCCCAAAGTAAATTATTTACAAATGTCCCACCACTTCACTGTTAATGTGATATTCAGGCTAGAATACTTTTTATAAAATGTCATTTTCTTTTATCATGTAGGAAATTGATTGAATACCAATGAGTGAGACCCTGTAGTGATCTTTAGTGGGGGCTGCAACACACAAGGGTATCTGAGAACTCTTCCTTGAGAGAGAGGACTATTTTCTTATTTATGCCTAACTCAGTGGTTCTCAATCTTCCTAATGCTGCAACCCTTTAATACCATTCTTCATGTTATGGTGACCCCTAATCATGACTTTATAACTGTAATTTTGCTATTGTTATCAACCATAATGTAAATATTGGATATGTAGGAAATTTGATATGTTATCTCTGTGAAAGAAAGGGTCAAGTCCACAAGTTGAGAGCTGCTGTCCTGACATACTTGTCAAGAATTAATATCATTACTGGGCCATTCTCTTCCTTATCCACCTATTCTGAGAGACTCACATGACCTGATGAACAGGCCCAGAAAAAACTATTGAATTAAAAAAAAATCCTGCTGAGCAAGTTTATTTAAAAGCATAATACAATCTATCCTATATATTTTGTTATGCATTAAGCTTACATCCCTGACACTTATAAACAGATGAAGTCACTTTATACATGGCTGTTGTCACAAATACTGAGAGCCACAATATTTGCCTTTAACTTTAACCTTCCAAAAAACGGTTACAATCTTATCTCATAGAAGTTTTAGAACCAAATAGAATGAAATGAAACCTTTTCAATTAACTGCAAAACATGATCAGATGGAAAAGATGTTGCCACAACATCTTGAATACTAAATTTTTTTTCCTTTATTTTAACATTATCATGAGTATCTATCTTTTATTAATGTAAAATGATGACAGAAGCGAAATATGTTGTGTTTGGCGATGGGGGAGCATCTACTATACATGGATTCAAAGGTGTATACACACACACACACATACACACACATACACACACACACATACACACACACATACACACACACACACATATACACACACACATACACACACATACACACACACACACACACACACACACACACACACACACACACACACACACATACACACTCAGAACGGCAGGAGAATGAGTTGTCCTTGGCAATAACATTTGTTATCCTGGAACTCAGTATAACTTCTTTCTTCCTGTATATCATTATGAAGGCAACCTAATATGGAAAGGAAGTACGGAAATCAATGTTTTGACTGATGCTGCCAGTGGAACTTAGAAGGAAAATATTAAAAATCCAAATTGTAGAGAAATAGCTCAGTGATTAAGAGCACTGACTGCTCTTCCAGAGGACCTGAGTTCAATTCCCAGCAACCACATGATGGCTCACAACCATCTGTAATGGGATCTGATGCCATCTTCTGGTGTGTCTGAACACAGCTACAGTGTACTCATATAAATAAAATAAACAAAAATTTTAAAAGACCTTTAAATCATTAAAAAAATTAATAATAAAATTCAAATTGTTTCAGAGTGCCTGCCCTTTGAGGATGCCAGTAGATCAGTAGATTCCATGCAGGGGAGGGGTAACTCCTTATATTGGTATCAGGGGGTGTAACAGAAAATAGTGAAGGAAAAAAAACAGGTCTTCTTTGCTCTAAAGATTCATCATTTAAATGCATATTATATAGATAGAAGAACTTAGCTTGGGGAGGCAGAGTGCTCCAGGGATGAGGAACAAAATGAGAGGGAATCTGAGCCTACCACATAACTTGTGGTATACTAGGGACAGAGGTGGGACAAGGGAGCAGAAATAGCAATGTGCATATGGGCAAACACTCCATGTCTTCTGCATCTGAGAAAACAGAGGTGAAGACAGCACAAAACCTCCTTCCATCCCCATAATACCCACAATCCTGAGACCTTGCAGAAGAGGTCTCCCATCAACACAGTGACCAATTATGTGTAATTCACTTCTCTGAGCCCAGGATGGTTGATCTGGGGGGAAACTGAGACTCAATCAGAGGATAATCCAGGCCTAACTGAGATCACTCAGTCCTCCTTGTCACAAAATGTGGAGCTCAGTAGAAAAGAAATGTATATGTATCCCCTAGGAGTGATTTGCATCAGACCAAAAGCAGCACCTTAGGTCTTTGTACATCCTATGCTCAAGCAAAGTCCCCTTCATTTTCTCTTTGGATTTTCCAAACAAGTAAAGAATTGTCTGATTTATATCCTCCAAGTCCTGATCACTGAGGAGAGGAGCCTGGGCAGTCTACTCACAAGTAGAGGAGCGCCAGGATGGTAGCACCTTGTAGGGCTGAGCCTGCTGAGCTCCGTTCCCTGTCCAGCTGTGATACAGCTCTTGAATACTGGAAAAGAAGGTGGGGCTGTCCCTTACATTCAGTAGAATCTCTACCGTGCCCCACCCATAGTTCCAAGAGTCCAGTGCTTTCTCCACCTTCACTGTTGGCCAAAAACTTTGATATTTGATATTTGAATTCATTTGGTATAAATATCAATGAAAAAGCAAAACCTGTGTTATCGTTGAATCTAAAGGTTGTTGTTTCTTATCAGAAACTCAGGTGAAGTTATTGTTGACTTCCTCTAGCCTGTCCTTTGGTCCAGGACTGCTTTTATTTTGCAATACTGGAAATTCATCCAGGTGAGCTCCACCTATAGGTATTATTTTCATTCACTTCCCTCTACCTACAATATCCTCTGCTTCAGAGAGGACTCATTCATCCTGCAAATCCATCCTTTCAAATTCCATCCAGTAGAATCCTTCCTCACTAACCTCAGCAAAACATAGAAATAGTCTCCTGGACAGCCTTTATTATGGCCAGGAAACAATCCTATTTTTCTCTCTCCAAGAATATTGTTGGTTTCTACATGTGTTTTCAAGACCGGGTTATAAGTTTATGCAAGGGATAGTCTATCACTATCTTTCATGTGTGTCTAGAAGAATGCTTTAAGAAATGTGGCATTGCTGGTCTCCATCTGTGGCTGGGGACCTCAGCTTGGGCCACAGGGCTCCATAGCCAATTAGCACCGAGAGAAAGCTACCCTCCCAGGAGCTTGGAAAAGCCAGGAGTGGGGCAAAGACAAGCTTCACTGCTCACCAGGAACCGCCCCGAACCTGCGGGACACAGGGACTGAGGTAGGCGGGCATAGGAACCCTCTGGATTCCATCTGTGGCAGGAGACCTCTGCCCGGGCCACCAGGGTTCCATAGCCAAGCAGCACCAGGAGAAAGTTACTCTCCCAGGAGCATGGAAAAGCCACAAGTGGGGACAAAACGAGCACCAGTGCTCACTGGACTCCGCCCAGAAACCGCAGTTCACAGAGACTGAGGGACAGGAAACTCCCGGTCTCCATCTGTGGCAGGGAACCTCAGCTTGGGCCACAGGGCTCCATAGCCAATTAGCACCAAGAGAAAGCTACCCTCCCAAGAGCTTGGAAAAGCCAGGAGTGGGGCAAAGACAAGGTCCACTGCCCACCAGGAACTGCCCCGAACCTGCGGGACACAAGGACTGAGATAGGCGGGCATAGGAACCCTCTGGTTCCCATTTGTGGCAGGAGACCTCTGCCTGGGTCACTAGGGTCCCACACCCAAGCAGTGCCTCGAGAAAATTACTCTCCCAGGCCCTCAGGACACAGAGACCAAGGAGGAAAAGTAAGGGGCAGGAACCTTCTGGTTTCTATCTGTGGCAGGAGACCTGTGCCTGGGCCACCAGGGTAACATAGACAAGCAGGGCTAGGAGAAAGTCACTCTCCCAGGAGGGTAGAAAAGCAGTGAGTGGGAATAAGACAAGCACCACTGCTCACTGGGACCTGGAGACCTCAGCCTGGGCCACAGGGCTCCAGGAAAAAGCTATCCCAGGAGTGCTGACACACCTTCGAGCATAGGCAAAACTACTACTTCTGTTCAAACTCACTGGATCATGAGAGACCCTTGCACAGCCATCAGGACATAGGAACCAAGAGACAGCTGGGGACAAAATCCTTCTGGTTTCTCTCTGCACCCCAATCTGACCCGGTGCCACAGCACTCCAAACCCAAACACCACTCAGAGAGAGCTGGTCTTCAAGGAGTATTGATACAGAGGCCTGCAGGAGGGAAAAGCCATAGCCAGACAGAATAAGATCAGCTAAGATCAGAGTTAACAAGATGGCAAAAGGCAAGGGCAAGAACCTAAGGAACAGAAACCAAGGCTACTTGGCATCATCAGAACCCAGTTCTCCCACCACAGCAAGCCCTGGGTTCCCCAATATGCCAGAAAAGCAAGACTCAGATTTAAAATCATCTCTCATGATGATGATAGAAGAATTTAAGAAAGAAATTAACACACTTAAAGAAACACAAGAGAACAGAGGTAAAGAATTAGAAGCCCTTAAATAGTAAACAGAAATTCATTAAAGAATTACAGGAAAACAAAATCAAACAGAAAAAGGAAATGAACAAAACTATCCAGGAGCTAAAAATAGAAATAGAAACAATAAAGAAATCACAAAAAGAGACAACCTTGAAGTTAGAAAACCTAGGAAAGAGATCAGGATAGATGCAAGCATAATCAACAGATACAAGAGATAGAAGAGAGAAACTCATGAGCAGAAGATACCATTGACAACATCAGCACAACAGTAAAAGAACATACAAAATGCAAACAGCTCCTAACCCAAAACATCCATGAAATCCAGGACACAATGAGAAGACAGAACCTAAGGATAATAGGTATAGAAGAGAGTGAAGATTCCCAACTTAAAGGATCAGTAAATATCTTCAACAAAATCATAGAAG
>CM052721.1:14114409-14135345 GCA_028551405.1 Uromys caudimaculatus
AAGGTCAAGTAACATATAAAGGCAGACCTATCTGAATTACACCAGACTTCTCACCAGAGACTATGAAAGCTTGAAGATCCTGGGTAGAACTCATACAGACCCTAAGAGAACACAACTGCCAACCCAGGCTGCTCTACCCAGCAAAACTCTCAATTAACATAGATGGTGAAATCAAAATATTCTATGACAAAACCAAATTTACACAATATGTTTCCACAAACCCTGCCCTACAAAGGATAATAAATGGTAAACGTCAACTCAACGAGGGAAACCACACTCTAGAAAACACAAGAAAGTAATCTTTCAACAAACTGAAAAGAAGATAGCTACACAAAACTAAAAGTTACATTGAAATTAACAGGAACCAACAGTCACTATTCCTTAATATCTCTTAACATCAATAGACTCAATTCCCCAATAAAAATACATAGACTGAAAGACTGGATCCATAAAGAGGACCCAGCATTTTGCTGTATTCAGGAAACACACCTCCGTGATAAAGACAAACACTACCTCAGAGTAAAGGGCTGGAAAACAATTTACCAGGCAAATGGTCCCAAGAAACAGGATAAAATTGACTTTCACCCAAAAGTCATCAAAAAAGATAAGGAAGGACACTTCATACTCATCAAGGAAAAATCCACCAGGAAGAACTCTCAATTCTAAACATCTATGCTCCAAATGCAAGAGCACCCACATTCATAAAAGAAACCTTACTAAAGCTCAAAGCAGACATTGCACCTCATACAATAATAGTAGAAGACTTCAACCCCACTATCATCAATGGAGAGATCTTGGAATCACAAACGAAGCAGAGACTCAGTGAAACTAACAGATGTTATGAACCAAATGGATTTAACAGATATCTATAGAACATTTCATCCTAAATCAAAAGAATATACCTCCTTCTCAGCACCTCATGGTACCTTCGCTGTCAGAGACAAAAGGCCTTGGCTTAATCGAGCCTTGACATATTCTGCTAAGATGAAGAGTCCCAGGCTTGACTTATTTTGCTAGTCATAGTGTCCCGGGCTCCACAGCAGGCATTCCTTTGATTCCTTCCTGCCAGATACCAGATTACCTTGTTTTGAATCTAGGACCTCGCTCTTGATCAGATAATCAGGGTGTCCTAGGCTTGGCTTGATTAGCAAGTCAAAGTGTTCCGGCTCCACAGCAGGCATTCCTTTTATTCCTCCCCAGCCTCATTGCCTCCAGCTAGGGATTAGACATCCTGTTTTGAACCGGCCTACAGCTCCAGGACAACAATGACACATAACTATGTGTGACGTCTGGTTACCGTATGGAATCCCCCTTCCTCTGCCATTTCCCGCCCTAAAGTGTTTAAATATATGTAACAATAAAGATTGTTTGGGGGCTTGATTGGAATACCGTCTTGCCCTCACGCATGCTTTGTCTCCTGCCTCTTTCCACCGCCGACAGTTTCTCTCCACAGCACCAGAGTGTCCTGCAGGCAGGATGCTCCAGATCCAGTCGCTAGCCTGTCCTGGAAGAGCTCTCCGGGACATGGCGGGATAGCGAGCTCTTTACACTTCTCCAAAACTGACCATATAATCGGTGACAAAAAAAACCTCCACAAATACAAGAAGATTGAAATAATCCCATGCCTCCTATCAGATCACTACCAATCAAGCCTGGTCTTCAATGACAACAATAACAACAGAAAGCCCACATACACATGGAAGCTGAACAATGCTCTACTCAATGACAACTTGGTCAAGGAAGAAATAAAGAAAGAAATTAAAGACTTCCTTGAATTTAATGAAAATGAAAGTATAACATACCCAAACTTATAGGACACATTGAAAGCAGTGTTAAGAGGAAAACTCATAGCTTTGAGTGCCTCCAAAAAGAAATGGAAGAGAGCATACACTAGCAGCTTAACAACACACCTCAAAGTTCTAGAACAAAAAGAAGCTAATGCACCCAAGAGGAGTAGAAGGCAGGAAATAATCAAACTCAGGGCTGAAATCAACCAAGTAGAAACAAAAAGAACTATACAAAGAATCAACAAAGCCAGGAGTTGGTTCTTTGAGAAAATTCAACAAGATAGATAAACCCTTAGCCAGACTAACCAGAGGGCAGAAACAGAATCCAAATTAACAAAATTAGAAATGAAAAGGGAAACATAACAACAAATTGAGAGGAAATTCAAAAAATCATCAGGTCCTACTATAAAAGTGTATACTCAACAAAACTGCAAAATCTGGATGAAATAGACAATTTTCTAGACAGGTATAAATACCAAAGTTAAGTCAGGATCAGATAAACCATCTAAACAGTCCATAATGCCTAAAGAAATAGAGGCAGTCATTAAAAGACTCCCAAATAAAAAAAAGCCCAGGATCAGATGTGTTCACTGCAGAATTCTATCAGACGTTCAAAGAAGACCTAATACTAATACTCTTCAATCTATTCCACAAAATAGAAACAGAAGGAACACTACCCAGTTCCTTCTTTTTTTTTTAATTTTTTTTTATAGTATAGAAATAGAGTTTATTTAGGGCATGAGGAGGGGAGTTAAGAGGGTAGTAGAGGCAGAGAAAGGCAGAGAAGGAAGAGAGTAGAGAAGGAAAGAGGTGGAGGCCAGCCATGACCATGTGGAGAGAGGGGGGAAGGGAAGGGGGAGAGATAAGAGAAGTAAGTAAGAGGCAAGAGAAAGAGATCTACCCAATTCCTTCTATGAGACCACAGTTACACTGATACCAAAACCTCACAAAGACCCAACAAAGAAAGAAAACTTCAGACCAATTTCCCTTATGAATATCGATGCAAAAATACTCAATAAACTTCTCGCAAAACGAATCCTAGAACAAATCAAAACGATCATTCATCATGATCAAGTAGGCTTCATCCCAGGGATGCAGGATGATTCAATACCCGGAAATCCATCAATGTAATTCACTACATAAACAAACTCAAAGAAAAAAACGGCATGGTCATTTCATTAGATGCTGAAAAAGCATTTGACAAAATTCAACATCCCTTCATGATAAAAGTCTTGGAAAGATCAGGAATTCAAGGCCCATACCTAAACATAGTAAAAGCAATATACAGCAAACCAGTAGCCAACATCAAACTAAATGGAGAGAAATTCGAAGCAATCCCACTAAAATCAGGGACTAAATGAGGCTGCCCTCTCTCTCCCTATCTATTCAGTATAGTAACTGAAGTTCTACCTAGAGCACTTAGACAACAAAAGGAGGTCAAAGGGATACAGATTGTTAATGAAGAAATCAAATTATCACTATTTGCAGATGATATGATCGTATACTTAAGTGACCCGAAAAACTCCACCAGAGAACTCCTGCAGCTGATAAACAACTTCAGCAAAGTGGCCAGATATAAAATTAACTCAAACAAATCAGTAGCCTTCCTATACTAGAAGGATAAACAGGCTGAGAAAGAAATTAGGGAAATGACACCCTGCACAATAGTCACAAACAATATAAAGTATCTTGATGTGACTCTAACCAAGCAAGTGAAAGTTCTGTATGACAAGAACTTCAAGTCTCTGAAGAAAGAAATCGAAGAAGACCTCAGAAGGTGGAAAGATCTGCCATGCTCATGGATTGAAAGGATTAATATAGTAAAAATGGCCATCCTGCCAAAAGCAATCTACAAATTCAATGCAATCCCCATCAAAATTCCAACTCAATTCTTCATAGACTTAGAAAGAGCAATTCTCAAATTCATTTGGAACAACAAAAAACCCAGGATAGCAAAAGCTATTCTTAACAACAAAAGAACTTCTGGGGGAATCAACATCCCTGACTTCAAGTTGTACTACAGAGCAGTAGTGATAAAAACTGCATGGTATTGGTAGAGTGACAGGCAGGTAGATCAATGGAATAGAATTGAAGACCCAGAAATGAACCCACACACATATGGTCACTTGATTTTCGAAAAGGAGCTAAAAGCACTCAGTAGATAAAAGACAGCATTTTCAACAAATGGTGCTGGTTCAACTGGCAGTCTACATGTAGAAGAATGCAAATTGATCCATTCCTATCTCCCTGTACAAAACTCAAGTCCAAGTGGATCAAGGACCTCCACATAAAACCAGATACACTGAATCTAATAGAAGAGAAAGTGGGGAAAACTCTTGAACACCTGGGTACAGGGGAAAAGTCCCTGAACAGAACACCAGTGGCTTATACTGTAAGCTCAAGAATAGACAAATGGGACCTCATGAAATTGCAAAGCTTCTGTGAGGCGAAGGACACTGTCAATAGGACAAAAGGGCAACCAACAGATGGGGAAAAAATCTTAACCAATCCTATGTCTGTTACACAGCTAATATCCAATATATACAAAGAACTCAAGAAGTTAGACTCCAGAAAACCAAATAACCCCATCAAAAAATGGGGAACAGAGCTAAACAGAGAATTCTCAACTGAGGAAATTCGCAGGGCTGAGAAGCACCTAAAGAAATGCTCAACATCCTTAGTCATCAGGGAAATGCAAATCAAAACAACTCTGAGATTCCACCTCACACCAGAAAGGCTAAGATCAAAAACTCAGGTGACAGCAGATGCTGGCAACGATGTGGAGAAAGAGGAACACTCTTCCACTGTTGGTGGGACTGCAAGCTGGTACAACCACTCTGGAAATCAGTTTGGCAGACCCTCAGAAGAGTGGACATAATACTACCTGAGGACCCAGCTATACCTCTTCTGAGCATATACCCAGAAGATGCTCCAACATGTAATAAAGACACATGCTCCACTATGTTCATAGCAGCCATATTTATAATAGCCAGAAGCTGGAAACAACCCAGATGTCCCTCATCAGAGGAATGGATACAGAAAATGTGGTACATCTACACAATGTTGTACTACTCAGCTATTAAAAACAATGACTCAATGAAATTTTCAGGCTAATGGATGGAACTTGAAAATATCATCCTGAGCTAGGTAACGCAGTCAGAAAAGAACGAACATGGTATGTACTCACTGATAAGCGGATATTAGCCCAAGAGTTCAGAATGCCCAAGTATCACTTTACAGTAACCGCTGGACTGAGAGTGAGGTCCCAGATGGAGGAGTTGGAGAAAGGTCTGAAGGAGCTGAGGGAGTCTGCAGCCCCATGGAGGGAGCAACAGCGTCAATGGGCATGATCCATCCGCCTGGTCATCCTGGAGCTTGGACCACCAGCCAAAGAATACACATCGAGAGACCCATGGTTCGGACGACATATGTGGCGGGGGATGGCCTCGTAGGCCATCAAGGAGAGGAGAGGCTCTTAGGCCTGAGGGTGTTAGAGGCCCCAGTAAAGAGGAATGTCAAGGTGGGAATATGAGGATGGGTGGGCAGGTCGGTGGGAGGTGGAATTCCCTCATAGAGGCGGGGAGTGGGAGGGGATAGGGGGTTTCCAAAGAGGAGACCTAGAAAAGGGGAAACATTGGAAATGTAAATAAAGTATCAAAAAAAGAGGTGGAAAAAAAAAAGAGGTGGAAAAAAATATAAAATCAAAAAATTGAGCGGCCCTGAAGAATGTAGAAGAAGCTATATCTGTAGTATGATATATTCAATTCAATTGTTTATTGAAAAATTAACAAGCACGTTCATCTTATTTTTAGGCAAAATTGCTTTAATTTTTAATAAATGGTAAAATTATATTTATGGCAATGAATTTTTTAAAAAACAAAAAGAAATGTTGCATTTAGAAAGTTCAGATGACATTTGTCTTCTCTGTATTCATTTCCTATGAACTGACCACTTTATATTTGAGGGTCATAAAGCAAGAGTATTAGTTAGACCCAGTCTCCTTCCTGACATATGCAGGCTGATCTGTCATGGAGCTGATTGCTCCAACACTTGAAGCTGGAGAGATGTCTCAAGAGTTTAGAGCTTGCCATCTTTATCAGCTGTCTGTGACATCTTTCTCTATCTGTATTCCTATCAGGGCCTTGCATAATCCCTAGTAACTCACTCCTACATTTGTGAACACAGACACGTACACACACACACACACACACACACACACACACACACACACACACACAGATCACATTTATAAGCACACACAAGTTTCAAAATTCCTCATTCTCCTTGCTTGAAACAAGAGCCTGGCTGGCTTTATAACAAGTTGTAAGATGGGACCAGGATAAGTTTACCCAAAGTTGTGAGCCTCTCAGCCACCCTTTCTTTATTTAAAGTAATCAATCCTAAATTAGGGGAAGAACCTAGTTCCTTCCCCCCTTCTGTCCTTAAAGCCCCAAGCCATCCTGAAAATGCTAGGCTTTAGCTTACTAATTTCCCTTCAGGGCTCCTTCTCTGTGTGCCTTGATGTGTGCATGCTTCTTCACCTTCGGTAAAGGTATCTTGCATTTGTTGGCTCCACCAGCTGTGTCTGAGATTTTCCCACTGCTACCAGCTGTGTTCCAAATCTGTCTGCCTTTCAATTCTTCAACTAGCAGACAAAACAAACCTGATCCAGAACCCTTGTTGGTATTAGGAGTGCATGTGCATACAAGTGTGGATATGTGCGTGCACATGTGTGCCTGTGCATGTGGAGGCTGGAGACAGATAGCAGATATCCTCCTTGATCACAGCCCATCTAAAGTAGTGGATCAGTGTCTCTCACTTGAACCCTGACCTTGACAATTTGGTTCATCTAACTGGTTAACTTGCTGTGCTGTCCCCCTGGCTCTGCCTTTCACAATCTGGGATTGAGCTAATCCATTATGCCTGTGAGACATTGTGTGGGAATTCTGCTCCTTATGTTTGCATAGCAGGCACTTTATCCACTGAACCATATCCCCAAGCTAATCAAATTCCTAACCAGGGAATGTGAAGTCTCCACATCCAGGAATGAATGTGTATGAAAAGATTGAAGATGACAGCAGCCTGAAAAGATGTGTGTATAAAAGGATTGAAGATGAACCAGAGGCTGCTTTGGATGGGCGCAGGTACATGCACACCACCATGCAGGTTCGAATCTCCAGCGCTGCCCTGTGGCTCCCTAATGTCCGGTCTGCCCTCTGGATGGCCCAGCTCCCAGCTCCATGCAGCCCTCTGCCCTCCATCTGCAGTTGGGCCGACCCCCATCTCTGGACCATGACCAAGTGGAGTGCGGCTGAGCTGCTCATGTTCCCTGTACCTTGGAAGCAGCTCCTGCTCAGCTACTTCCATGGGAACCTGTCACTCTGGTGCCATCTGGGGTGGCTTGGCCCCTCAAGCGCCAGGGGGGCTTGGGGACCATGGCAGAGCCTGCATCTGTGCCCTACGAGCGTTACAGCGGTGGGGAGGACAGACAGGAGCTGCAGGCCTGTATTCTGCAGCCCAGAGAGCCACCTCCTGGGGAGCAGGAGGAACCCTGGGCTGTGGGCAGAGGCTACAGGATTGAGAGCAGGGGCAGCCCACAAGGAGCCAACAGTGTGCACAGCCAGAATGAAGAGTTTTTAGTATAATACATTTCAGTATTGGAGGAACCCGCTATCGCCTATTGATCTGGCAGCTCTTGAAGATGTGAGTGCAAACAGCCTGACAGAAACACTTGAGAACAAGAATGAAGGAGTCGAGATTGACATGGAGTCCTGACAGAAGGATCTGAAGAAATGGCGTTCACTGAATCTGAGGAGACCTAAAGGAAAAGTTCTTTTCCATACTTGACAGGATACTTTTTTCAAACCTGAAAAATGAGGGAGAATTTTTGGATGAATACCTAATTACTACTGAATCTCCTAATGGAGGGTTGTCAAGGATGTGGTACAGCTGCAGACAAAACACTTTGTGTATGCATTTTTAATGAAAAAAGTTTTGTTCATGCTCTTGATTTTGAAGATATCTTGGAAAAGGAGGTTTTGATAGTTTTAGACGAAGCACTCAGGTCTTCTGCACTTGTTCTGTCAAATGTTCCTTTGCAACACAAAGCTTACATGTGGCACATAGAACGAATACATTTATACAGCTGATGCTGATAAATACTTTCTAGTAATCTTATTGTCTCCCCTTGGTTGAATAGGAGACTTGAGTATCTATGCAAAATTAAAATGTGAAATCGTTTCTGAAAGCTAACTTTGTTTTAAAAGAGTGTAAATTTAAACTAGCAAGAACTTCCATTTGGGTAGCTTACTTTAACTTTCACTATTTGCTGTTTATTAAAACAGGATAAGCTATGAATATAGCCAAACAATGGATAAAGAACAGTAGGAAGCAGATGCCTGCCCCTCCTACATTTTCTGAGATGAAAGAAATGGTCTGGTCAGTTTACTAATTTTTCTTTTGAGGACTTTTTTTCTATTGTTGATTACTGTAGATCTGTAGTTCTCAACACTACTTAACCATCTCTGCTCGAGCCCTAATCCTGGAGAGATCTCATTCAATTATTTGAAGGTGGCTTTACACATAGGTTTTTGTTTTATTTTGGTTTTTGTATTCCTGATTCTGTATTCCTGTATTGTGCAGATGGGACCAGAACCACTAAACTAGCAGCTTTTCCTGTTTAAAAGAGATCACTAGTGCGAGCTGCAGCAATGGCTCTTCATTAGTTTTGTCTGTATCTTGTTATGTTATTTGAATTGTCATTACTAAGTTATTGTGTTACAGATTTATTTTTAATAAAGTACACTGTTTGTGTTTGGAAAAAAGTGGATTGAAGATGACAGTGTCTTGGAAGGACAGGTGGACCCTATGTACCTTGGCCACCAATCTATGGCAAGTGTTACTACATATAGCATTCAAGGGTGCTCCAGACTCCAGAATAAAATGTGATTCAAGCTACAGACTTGGGGGAAAGGAGTTAAATACTGACATGCCTCTGCTTTCAGATAAATGAATGGTTGCTCCATAAGCACAGAGACACTTCAGAAATTACAATTGGTGCCTTGCCTTTGGAGTATAATCTTATATCTGATTAAGTTCTTCTTGTCCTTTCTCTCCCCACATCTCCTTCTCACTTGCCACTGAGTACACACTTTTGTTTTCCCACATGGTCCCTGCCTTGATGTTTCATTCAGACTTGCACATGTCCAAAGTAATTGATCAAATAGAAACTCCTGACATTATGAGCTAAAACAAATCTTTCCTCCCTTGGATTGTTTATCTGAGGGATTTTCTTGTGCTCGTGAAAAGTTAATGTGAATAGCACACAAAATTGCATAAATAAGTGAGGTCATTGTTGTAACTATACATGACTGAGATTAGAAACCTGTGGAACTTGTTTGTAGAAGAAAAAAGTCTGTGACAGGATAGAGCTTGGACTGCTGTAAGGAGAGTCTGGTGGGCATTTGCAGTGTTATCAAGGGCGACTCTACCATTAAGGGGTGAAATCCTGGCTGATGATGTTTCCCATGGAAATGACTACTTTGTTGGATTCTTTTGGGGAATCAGAGACCCTTCATGGTACTTGAAGGCCACAAACATGCCTGCATTTTATCCATGCCCTGAGTGTTGGAGGCTGAGTTTAACAGAGATAGGCTAGTTATTAAGGAAATTTTAAGGTAACTCAGCATTAAGCTTGCTGTCATAGTTACTGCTGGCTGCTTCTAGCTAGATTTACCCACTAGAAAAAGGAGTCCAATGCCAACAGTCAATACATGAAAAGTTTGAAGCTTGGTCAGAAAAGAAATGTATATAAAGTTGGGGCCAAATAGTATGGTTGCTAAAGAGATGAGTGCCATTATTTAAAAAGATGAAGTAGCTTTGATTTGTATTTCCATGGTGACTAAAGATGTTGAATATTTATTTCTTGACATTTTAGCCATACCCATTTCATCATTGGAAAGTATCCATTTAGTATCTGTGCTAGCTAGCTGTATGTAAACTTGAAACAAAGTAAAGTCATTTCAAAAGAGAAAACTTCAGTTGAGAAAATATGCCTACAAGATTAGCTTGTGGGCAAGTCTTTAGTGAATTTTCTTAATCAGTGATTGATGTGGGAGGATCCAGCACATTTTGGGTGGTGTTGCATCTGGGCTGGTGGTCCTGGGCACTCTAAGAAAGCAGGCTGAGCAAGCCTTGAGTAACTAGCAGAAAAGCTGTGCTCCTCCATGTCCTCTGCACAGTTCATGCCCTGCTTGAGTTCCTCACCTGAATTCCTTCAGTGATGGACTATGCTATGGAAGTGTGGTGGTTTGAATGAGAATGGCTACCATAGAAGATTTGAATACTTGGCCAACAATTGGTAGAACTGTTTGGGAAGGATTAGAAGGTGTGGTCTTATTGGAGGAGGTATGTTACTGGAGGTATATTATGAGGTTTCAAAAGTCCATGCCATCCATTCCACTTGGTTCTCTCTCTCTCTCTCTCTCTCTTTCTCTCTCTCTCTCTCTCTCTCTCTCTCTCTCTCTCTCTCTCTCTCCTTCCCTCCTTCCCTCAGCCTCCCTCCCCCTCTCTCTCTGTCTCTCTCTCTGTCTGCCTGTGGTTGTTTTCTTAGCATGTAAACTTTCAGGATTCCTACAGCATCATGTGTTGTTTGCCTACTGCCATGTTCCCTGCCATCATGGTCATGGATTAACACTCTAAAATTTTAAGCAAGCCTCCAATAAACTATTTCTTTTATAGGTTGCCTTGGTTATCTTGTCTCTTCACAGCAATAGCAAAGTAACTATGGCAATGCCTGTTAAATATTGTCTATAAAGCAAATGTGAAGGGAAATTAAGAATTGCTTTAACTGGGACTAAGGATGAGGCTCAGTAGGTAGGTAGAATGCTTGCTTACCATGTGTGAGGCACTGGGTCTGACCTGTGCACTCCATAATACTAGTTGAAGTTCATGTCTAAAATCTCAACACTTGATGAGTAAAAGCAGAAGGATTAGAAGTTCAAGTCACCACAGGTGACAGTAAATTGGAGAACAGCTCAATGGGAATACACGGAGGAAAGGCTAAGTAAATGTCTCAGTTGGTAAAATGTCTGCCATGTAAGCATGAGGACATGATTTTGTATCTAAAGGACCCATATTAAAAGTCAAGCATGACAATTTGTGCCGTGTGTGTGTGTGTGTGTGTGCGCGCGCGCGCGCGTGCGCGCGCAACAGACATACAAGCATAAACATAACAAAATATAAACCTTTCTGGAACTAACACATTTTACTTTGAAAAACTTAATTTGGTGGATTACACCTCCTTTAATGAGGTGTAATATGACTCTGACCTGTCCTATTCACCAGGAGGCCTCTAGTGTATGTGGGTGAAAGAAACTTGTCCTTTCTTTAAACCAAAACACAGACAGAATCATGGCCAATCAAAAACAAAAGGTCTTAGTCTACCAAGGGTCTTATTAGGAGGCATGCTTTTTGTGAAATTTGTTCTATTAGGTAATATCATTTTAAAAATGCACAAAGAATTGAGCTGTAGGCATGGATGAAGACACTGTGTACTGGAGGTTTGTCCTGATGACTGTAGTGCCTTGTGTTCTCATGCTAATTATGTTACATAAAAACAATCTGATTGAAGTGTCCCTCACATAGGATTAAAGGAAGCCTGTCCCAGTTGGTTTTTGACTGGTCAGTAAAGTTACTGATAGCCAATGGCTGGGCAAGGAGACAGAGACGGGGCTTTTAGGTCTCTCAGGAAGGGACTGAGGAAGGAGGAAAAGGAAATTCCACCTACACCAGAAAGGTACAGGAGGGAGAGAGAGCAGACATGCAGGTACAGGAATATCAGAGGGCTAATATCCAAAATATATAAAGAACTCAAGAAACTAGACACCATCAAACTAAATAATCCAATTAAAATGGGGTACAGATCTAAACATAATACTCAATAGCAGAGAAGCACTTAAAGAAATGTTTAACATCCTAAGGCATTAGGGAATGGCAAATTAAAATGACTTTGAGATTTCATTTTATGCCTTTCGGAATGGCTAGGATCAGAACAGAAGTAACAGCTCATGCTGATGAGGATGTAGACCAAGAGGAACAGTTCTTCATTGCTAGTGAGAGTGCAAACTTGTGCAACCACTTGGGAAATCAATATGGCAGTTTCTCAGAAAATTGAAAATCAAGTTAATCTTCAATTTTGTAAAGGCTGTGTGGTGAAAGTGTTGATTTTTGTGTACACTGTTTGTAATGATTAATGGTATTGGAATGGAATGCAAATAACATCTGCCTTGTGAAACTCTGATGCATCAGAGTTGCTTTTCTGACCCCTGAAATCTAAGCAAGTTTCTACTGGTGAAAGGTCCCCGAGCTGGGGAGACCCTCACTCAAGTCTCGGGATGGTACAACCCCCCAAGAACTCACGAAAGACCATCCTTGCTGCAATCACATGAGGTTTATTCGGGGGACCAGTGCACTGAGGTCGAGCTCATAACCTATTCAAAGGCAGAGGAGTTCGACCCTGAGCAACTGAAGTCAGGTGTATTTAAAGGAAAAAACCACAAGAATGGAAATAATTTGCATTATAGGGAAGTACAGAATGTTCTAAGTTAGTCACAAGGCAGTCTCACAAACATTTTTGTGGTTAGCTATTTCCTGGAACATTGTGCCTCTGGCCCTGGGACCAGGCCAAGGTCACCCATTTCTTAGGGGAAAGAATGCATCCAGGTGGAGTTTGGCCAAGCTTGCAATCTCAGTCCTATTTCTATTTCTGGCTCCAAGTGTGCTAGGGGTCTAACTTTCCTCATAAGGGGATCAGGTCTTTCACTGGTAGAATTCAGACATGTAAGCACTCTCCCCATGCCTTGGCTTTCTGGCTTCATTATTTGCAAATGATGCAAATTATTTGCAAATTTGCAAAAGCTTCTTTCACATGTCTCCCTTTTTACATCTTTAAGGTAAGAATGTTTTGAGGAATTACTTTTTTAACTTTACACTTTATAAAAAGTTACATTTTTATTACTTTAAAGTTGTGGATATGCTTCCATGTGTAGGTGTGCACACATGTATGCAGGTGCAGCTAGAAAGACTGCAGGAGCCAGAGGGAGCAATCATCTGCTAAGAAACAGACAGGAAAGTGTAGTTATACTCACGAACCATATCACAATATCAAGCATGCTAACATCTCAACATGAATGACAAAAGGGCTCATGTAGTCCTCAATTAATGGCTGCCAAGTCTAGCATGACCTTGATAGGGAAAGTCATGGTTTCTGCCCCTGGGACAGGGCCATCAGCAAAGGCCTCCACAAGTGTCGATGGTTGCTGTGGCCATAAGGCTTGTTTGTATAATAATGTACATATTTTCACATTCCTCTAAGGATTGTCCTCCCTGTTAAAGTTAATGACTCCATGATAATCAGATACAGCATGAGTTTGGGAGATGAAGGTGTGGCTAGTGTCTCAGCAAAATAGCAAATGCTGGAACCTCCAGAACAGCCCTAAGCCTGTGGATAAGAACTCTAAAATAATGAATTCAAAAATATATAATTTCTCAACTATACAAAATATAAAGTGCAAAGAGCTCGCTACCCGCCATGTCCTGGAGAGCTCTTCCAGGATAGGCTAGCGACTAGGTTCGAAGTTCCCGCCAGCGGGAGCTCCGTGCTGTAGAGAGAAACCGTCGGTTGGGGAAAGAAGCAGGAAACAAAGGACACGTTGGGAGCAAGACGAAATTCTGTTCAAGCTCCATTTAATCTTCAATGTTACGTATTTTTAAACACTTTTGGGCGGGAAATGGCAGAGGGAGGGGAAATTCCACAATGCGGATCAGACATAATCCCTGAGTTGAAGGCCGGACGTCTAATTCCTACCTGGGGGCAGTAACACTGGGGAGGAAACAAAGGGAGGCCTGCTGGAACACCTTGATTTGCTAATCCAGCCAAGCCTAAAGGTCAAGGCCGTAGATAATCTGATATCAGGCAGAAAGGAATCAAAGGAATGCCTGCTACGAGATAGCTAGCAAGATTAAGTCAAACCTGGGATCAAGCAAAAAATGCCAAGGCCAAAAGCCTTTGTCTTCGACAATAAAGATGCAATATGAATTGTATAAGGGGACTCATAGATCTAAAGGAACAGAGGCAGCCGCACTATGAGCCAGCTTGTCAGAAAAATACTAAGGAAGAAAATAAAAGAGATATAGGGAGTGGTTATGTAAAGGCAAGATCCCACCCAGCTAAGTTATTTTGTTTCTTTGTTTGTTTGTTTATGCTTTCAAATGCAGGTAGATTCCTGAGTTCAGGATCAGCCTGGGACAGAGCTAACTTAGGTCCAGGTTTGGTCAGAATGGTCCCACCCAGTTAAGTTTACAAAGGCAGGCAGATCTCTGAATTCTTTTGCAAAGTTTTATATATATATATAAAATTTGCTGTTCTTTTCCTAAGAGTCAGGGGCTAAGGACATGTAATGCTGATTCATGGGATGGTCAAGAGAGAATCTGGAATAAATAGCTGAATTGATATATAAGTTAAAAACTGGGCTTTTGGTCTGCATGAGATGAGTTAGCCAAAAGTAATAGCAATTCTCTTTTAGAAACTTTTTCTAGTGAGAGTCAAGATATCTGGAGATCTCTAGAGAGTGAATACAGTTCTTCAAGAATTTTTTTCTAACAAGAATTCTGATTTTGGTAGAAATATCCATGGAGAAGGAACATAGCTCTTTCAGACTTTTTCATAGCTCTTTCAGATTTTTTTCTAATAGGATTTTTGAACTTCCTTGGAAATCCCAAGAATTACTTAGAGAGTCAGCAAAGCTTTTAAAGAATGTTTTCTAGCAGCTATTCAGAGAAAGCTGTCAAAAGTTCAAACATGGTTCTTTTAGAAAGTTTCCTGGCTTTTGGATTTTGATTGGAAACCCCAATAATTATTTTTAGAATTTTTCTTACAGGATTTCTGACTTGGTCAGAAAATCCAAGAATGTTTTATAGAAGCTTTTCTGTTTTCAGTCAGAAAACCTATGAGCTATCTCAAGAACTTTAGAGACTTTTACTAGCAGAGAGAGCTGTCTCAACCAGGTAGGTTTTTAGATTAGCAAGAAATGGTGTCTAAATCAAAGCAAATCAGAGAGAGAGAGACAGAGAGAGAGAGACAGAGAGAGAGAGAGAGAGAGAGAGAGAGAGAGAGAGAGAGAGAGAGAGAGAAACAGTCTGAAAAGCTGTTTAAAGCAGTCTACAGAGCCAAGAGCTATCTACAGAGAACTGTCTAGGGAGCCATCTCGAGCAGAACATAGACCACCAGGTTAGACCCATGATTTGACTTAGAGTTGTTTGTTTTAGCTGCTCCCTGACACCCCTCTCACAGGAAAGCTGGCCCTTGGCAGATGGCTGCTGTGGAAAAGTGAATCTGTTTTCATCAATAATTCTTTAAATTGATGAAAACTCTCAAAATAATCTGAGAAGCACTAGAAACATGTTGGTGGCTGATTGATCAGGGGGAGCACTCTGGTATGCAGAAGTGAATGAGCATTCATGATACAATTCACCTTCTTTTCTTTAAAATTTACAAAAGGTTTTATCTTTCTGGGCCTAGAGAGAAGAATGGATCTCTATTCTTATCATCACACTCCTCATCAATGAGGTTTTTGGGAATTATCATTTTGTCATTAAGAAGCAGACCAAGTTTGGGGTACTAGGTATTCAGAAGGTCTAGGCTGAGATGACCATTCTCCCACTCATCCTGTGGGGTCTTAAAAGAAGATCAGACCTTGGGCTAGAATGTGTAAACTTCAATGCTAGCTCTACTTGCACTTAGTCTTGGGACAGAGAACTATTCTTTCCTGAATTTGATATTCTAATATTAACAAAGTTTTGAAAGTTTTCTTTTTGATTTTTAAAGATCTATCCCATTAGACTCTTGGTTGGATTATATCAGTCTTTGTGTCAAGGAACTTAGAACAATAATCTTTACATCTCATTTCTGAAGTTTTTCTCTCTGTCTCTCTCTGTCACTCTCTTTTTGTATCTCTATCTCTTTTCTCTGTCTCTGTGCTCTCTCTTTCTCTTTCTCTCTCTCTCTCCCTCTGGCTAAACATACATAAATACACACACAGAAATACACACACAGAGAGAGACAGACACACACACACACACACACACACACAAATGCATGCTTTCTCTATCTCTGTAGAATCACTTGATAAACAACTGCAGGATTGCCTCAGATGGTTGTTCAGTTTGGTTTTGTTTTTCTTCTATTTATATTTTCATGTCTTGAACAGTTTCACTCATTTCTTTCACCGGTTTGATTGTATATTCCCATGTTTCTTCATATTTGTTCATTTCCTTTTTAAGGGCCTCTATCATCTTCATAAGATTAGACTTAATGTCATTTTTCTTCAATTCAGGTGTGTTAGGATATTCAGGGCTTGCTGTAGTAGAATAGCTGGGTTCTAGTGGTGCCATATTGCCCTGACTTTTGTTGTTTGTCTTCTTATGCTTGGCCTTTAGCCATTTGGTTATCCATGGTCTGGTAGTTCCTGATGAAAAGTGTTGTAGAAAGTATTTAAATCTCAGCTGGGGAATTTTACCTCACTTTGATCATTGAATTACTTGGAAGAAAGACACACTCACAGCCTTTATATTTACAATATGCCTTAAGCAGCATAAGAGCTGGGCAGCTGCCTAGTCTCCATGCTATTTGTCTTAGTCAGGGTTTCTATTCCTGCACAAACATCATGACTAAGATGCAAGTTGGGGAGGAAAGGGTTTATTCGGCTTACACTTCCATGCTGCTGTTTATCACCAACGGAAGTCAGGACTGGAACTCAAGCAGGTCAGGAAACAGGAACTGATGCAGATGCCATCAAGGGATGTTCCTTACTAGCTTGCTTGCTTCTCCTGGCTTGCTCAGGCTGCTTTCTTATAGAACCCAAGACTACAAGCCCAGGGATGGTACCACTTGATCACTAATTGAGCCCTCCCCCCTTGATCACTAATTGAGAAAATGCCTTACTGCTGAATCTCATGGAGGCATTTTCTCAACTGAAACTCCTTTCTCTGTGATAACTTCAGCTTGTGTCAAGTTGATACAGAAACCTAGCCACTACAATTGACCCCTTGTCAACTTGACACACACATCATCATTAAGCCTAGGAAAGTTTTATCTATCATAATACTATATAACTTTATAAATGATTTATGAAATAAAGCACTGGTTTTCCCAGAGATAAGGTCATTGCTAGTGACCTCATCTCAAGGGGTGGTTTCTTATCCATTTTTCTCACTGAAGATCTTAGCCTAGGCTATGAGGAACATGTTGTTAATAAGAAAAGGAATAAATGAAAATAAAACATAAATTGCCATGAGAACTAAGGCTTAATATTTTGTTCCAGTTAAGAGTTCTGCAACCGGTTCCAGGAGGCCTCCTTCTTTTGAAGTTTTCACCTCAGTCTGTGGAACTTGTCACACAGATTCTACTGGGGTAGGTGTGGCAGTTGCTGAGCTATTGTGCTACTTAGACGTACTAAAATATAAAGGCTGTGTGTGTCATTCAAGAACATAAATGGTCTAAGTTGGGAAAGAATCCCGGGACAGAATTTTTTTAAACTATATATGGTGTCTTAATGTAAGGAAAAAAATTCACTTTCAAAAAATTAAGCCCATGGATGTAGGCAGAGTTTTGGCCCTAGAAATGAAGTGCAGAGGGGGCATGGAATAGCTCCCTGCTGCTGTGTTTGCCCAGAGAAACCCTCAGGAATGGAATTGGGGTAGGAGTCTCTCCCAGTGGTCACTGATGTCTGTAAGTGTCTGGAATTGTGATTAGAGGTGTGGACTGGGAGGTAGAGGGCAGAGGGGACAGGGCAGACATTGAAGCTGCTGGGCTTGTCAAGGACTTTTAAAATAAAACAAAGACAATGCTGCATGGTTCCAATTTATAATATCACTAGTTTATTGTCTCCATTTCAAAATGAGAAATTATTCATAGCAAGGAATGTTTTGACTGTAGCTAGGCCAAAATTATGCTGGATAAACATGACATCTTGCAGCTCCATTTCGTGTATCAAGCTTGTAATGGGATCCTATGTTCTCTAACAAACTTGGTAATGACTGCCCCTCAAGATCAGCAATCTACAGTGTATACATACTCACTCTTGTCTCAACTTCTACAGTTGTACTTAACACATGTCCTATGGCCAAGGTATCTCCAAAGTTTGGGGTCTCCACTGCAATTTAATATCATCATGCAGTGTAATCAAAACGGAATCCTTTCAGGAAACCCAACTTTTCTGCGTGTTGTCTGGCTGCAGCAACAATCAGGAATCTCTGCGCAGATTCCACACATTCTCATACTTGTACTGTCATTCATTCAAAAGAAGAACCATGTACATTCTGCTTCTAGCTTGTACTGTTCTCTAGCTGTCGTGGACCACAATTGTAGTGGACACCAGATTCCTTGGTGGATAAATCTGAGAAGACTTTTCTAGGATTTTGTTCCTGTGGGATTCTCAGTTCATCCTCTCTATCTTTACAGTTTGAATCTTCTAAGGATGGATTTTTGTCTTATCCACAAACATATTTTTCTATTCTCCCAGGAAAGAAGACTAGGTTATTTTTTAATGGGGGTACACACATCATTTATGATAGATACAAGTACTTTTGAATCTACTTCATTTGAAACTTTAAATGCATTCATGTTTCTTCTTAGTCCATGTTTATGATTCTGAGTCTCTCTGCTTCATTAATTTCTCTCTTTAACTGTAGACCTGAATAAGGGAAATTAGCATCAACCAGGATGCATCTAACTGCTGTTCGCATTTAAATTTGCTCTGCCAAAAAAGAGTCAGTTTTCATAGAGAAACCAATCTCAAACTGACCAGGAAGCTTCCTATCTCCTGGTTAGTTTTCATACTCCCAGAAGGTACTCTGCTAGAAGGTACTAGGCTCTTGCAAGTAAAAGACATCAGTGATCTCATTTAGTGTTGAATCCTGCATGCTACAGTCCCAACTTATCAGATACAAAGTGCCTATTGGTACAATAATGGTGTGACTCTTGTGGAATAACTAACTACTTTATGACACAGGATGTTCTAAAACAGTGTTTCTCAAAAGGTTAGAACCTTTTGGGGGTCGAATGACACTTTCATGAGGGTCACATATCAGATATCGTACATATCAGATATTTATACTATGATTCATAACACAGCAATATTATAGTTATGAAGTAAAACAAAAAGAATTTTATGGTTGAGTGTCACCCCCACATGAGAAACTGTATTAAAAGTTCACAGCATGAGGAAGTTTAAGAACCATTGTTCTTAGAGAAGGTGAAATCATCCTGTCCTGCAGGAAACCTACAAATCTCTGGAACCAAACAACACAAAGTCCTCAAGAAGTCCCTCAAACTGATCAGATTCACTAGACCTCTCCGTCCCCAAACATATTTAAGCAGTAAGAAATTTCAAGAGACCCTCCTAGACCAGAAGAGCTGTCTAAAACAGACACTCTCCAACCTACCAAGCTGCCTACTAGCTATGAGGTATGCTCTAGGTTTCCAGCTTTTTCAGATGTTGAGGTGGGCATTGAGTAATGTATCTGGCTTTGAGTCATTTCTTCCCCAATAAAACTCATTGGTTTATCAAGTAGAACTTTTGTAGTATAATTACCTTGGTCTGCCATTAGCTATCTATCTTGGGTGAGTAGACAATAACTCATATCATCCCAGGAATAGTGTTACACAGCAGGTCCTACATTTATATTTTCTATAGGAAATTTTTGAGGGTATAGTCATAGGATATAGGAAGAATAATTCAAGAAATAAGTCTTTATAGTCCTATATCTGCATGTTTCTTATTATGGTCCTTTCTTTAGAATGACAGACATTGAATATTGATGTACCTGACCACCAAAAACATTTTCAATCTGCTTTTATATTACCTTTTTATATGATAGTCTATTATGATCTACAGCTATTGGGGAACTGATTCAATCTCTGAGCTTCAGTTTCTCACTCTATATGCCTAGACAGTAGTATAACTGTATTAAGCAATTAACATAAATGAAAAGAAATAGGTACACATTAAGATTTTCTGGGATACCAATCCTACTCTTCTTGCAGACTGTTTCCAAGATTCCCAATTGTTCTTTGGTGGGAGGATAGTTCTCTGCCACTAGTTTCCATCTACATTTCTATGGGAATTCATTATTCAAGAACTCATGAACAAATCCATTTGCTTTTTACTTTATTTGAGGCAAAATATCAGAACCAGGAACATCTGCAAGTCAAACTTCACACTCTGCATGATGAACTCAGAAGACATTACTTCATTTGCCTTGAATCAATGAATAGATTCATGTTGCATGGACCTTCATAAGTTTTATCTAATTCATCTCAGAGGAAAAACTTTTTTCAATGGACAAAATATGATGGTAGAGATTTTACATGATCTGGTAATAGCAACAAGCAAAACAAAACCATTACCACCACTACTACAGCAACAACAAATTGGAAGAAGAAAGCCAGCAAACTGAATAAGAACTGACTATGTTGCACCATGAACAAATACTCCTTACTCTAGCCAGTGTTCAAAAATCACAAAAGGCATGCAGGTAAAAATGGGAAGAGTTGGTGAGTGGATTTTGGTAATCTCTGGGATTAGTGGTAATGCTGATTATGTTGTTAAATAACCCACAGACTATGGATTCCCTGGAGGTACAATAAAAGTGTGTATGTGATGCTTTTTCAGTAGTTCAAAATAGAGGATGCCATACTTCTTCAGCTACAGATGATGTACAGTATGTGGCTTACTATGGAAATGAAAGAAAACAACACTACAGAAATGTAAAAAGGAAATATGTTCACAAACATCACCATATTTTTATTTTTTAAAAAGAAATGTTCAACATCCTTAGTCATCAGGGAAAGGCAAATCAAAACAAGCCAGAGATTCCACCTCACACCAGTCAGAATGGCTAAGATCAAAAATTCAGGTGACAGCAGATGCTGGCGAGAATGTGGAGAAAGAGGAACACTCCTCCATTGTTGGTGGGGTTGGAAGCTGGTACAACCACTCTGGAAATCAGTTTGGCGGACCCTCAGAAAAATGGACATAATACTACCTGAGGATCCAGCTATACCACTCCTGGGCATATACCCAGAAGATG
>CM052721.1:14135445-14146391 GCA_028551405.1 Uromys caudimaculatus
CCATATTATAATAGCCAGAAGCTGGAAACAACCCAGATGTCTGTCAGCAGAGGAATGGATACAGAAAATGTGGTATATTTACACAATGGAGTACTACTCAGCTATTAAAAACAATGACTTAATGAAATTTCAGGCAAATGGATGGAACTTGAAAATATCATCCTGAGCGAGGTAACTCAGTCACAAAAGAATGAACATGGTATGTACTCACTGATAAGTAGATATTAGCCCAAAAGTCCGGAATACCCAAGTATCACTTTACAGTAACCACTGAACTGAAAGTGAGGTCCCAGATGGAGGAGTTGGAGAAGAGACTGAAGGAGCTGAGGGAGTTTGCAGCCCCATGGAGGGAGCAACAGTGTCAACTGGCCTGACTTGTGGTCCTCCTGGAGGCTGGACCACCAACCAAAGAATACACATCAAGGAACCCATGGTTTGGACCACATATGTGGCAGAGGATGACCTTGTTGGCCATCAGGGAGAGGAGAGCCCCTTGGGCCTGAGGGTGTTAGAGGCCTCAGTAAAGTAGAATGTCAAGGTGGGAATATGGGAGTGGGTGGGTAGGTGGGTGGGAGGTGGAATACCCTCATAGAGGCAGGGGAAGAGGAGGGGATAGGGGGTTTCCAAAGAGGATACCTAGAAAGGGGAAAACATTGGAAATGTAAATAAAGTATCAAAAAATAAAAATAAAAAAAAGTTTATTTTTATATCAAGTATATTGTTGTTTTCCCTACTGTCTGTATACCAGGACACTGAGAATGGGAACACAATTGTGAGCATTGTCAAGACATTTCATTAGTAATAACATAGTATAAGATAAATGTGTACAGAAAACGTGAATTGTACAAAGAAAGACAGTAAAAGAAATGCATGAGAAATTTTAGTTTACCTGAGGATGAATTGATTTATTGATTTATGGTGGTTTATTTTTGTCAAACTTTGTTATGAAATGTGATAATTCACTTTCTAAAGTCTTCAAAGTGTTCCAGAGATCTGAAATGTCTACATTTAATGAGCTTTGTAATGCAGGCTTTCACATAAACATTCAACAAAAACTTAGCATCAATCATTTTACTATATTTTTTATTTAAAAAAATTCATGAACATTTGTCTTACATAGAGCATCAGTTTAGCTATTTACTAATTTCCTGCAGAAAATAACTATGAAAAAGTCAAAATGTGGGTTAATATGAACAACTGTTAACCATCAAGAAAAGAAGAAACTCATTTTTCAGTACTTAGGGTACAGAGTTCATTGTTCTACTGGCAATATTGACTGTTCCACCTTCTGCCCTAGCACATAAATAGTGCAGATTGGCATCACACATCCACAACTGGACTCAGAAGGGAAACTCAAGTCTTTACCTGCTAGGAAAAGTAAGAAAATAGATTTGTTGAAAGAAAAGAGCAATGGACCTGATTCCAAACTTTTCCATGGAAACATGGGCACTGTTGTCTACTATGCTGTTGCTGCTCTACCTGTGAGTAATGGGTTAGACTACTCTCCTTTATATCACAGGAGTTGGGATGATTCTTAGGACCTTATTCCCTGTTGGAAAATTAAAGGTACTATCTAATGGACATTCATATTGCCAGAGATGACTTAAAAAACCTGATGTAAACTAAATCATTTATCTCACTGAGCTTTTCAGCCATAGTATCTCAACTCTTGCTTAGGAACCAGTGCTGTGAGACTAAAGACCAGGCTTAAAATGGTTACTCAGCTATTTCTCTTGGTTTGTTTTCTGTTATTAGTCTGTAATTTGTTTTTCATATTACGGTAGCAAGGTTTGTAGGATCTAGAACTCACAATGACTATACTTGAGATGTTAAAGATTATTCTGCCTCCAGCCTGTTTGTCCAGAGAGAGTTGCCATTAGAGACTGTTGGGTTACCAAGCCAGTTAACTAAGTGCCTGTAGCTGATTAACTCAGTACAGAAAACCTTGGAAGAAAAAGGACAGAGATGTGATGCTTTATGTAGTTTGTTGCCTTGTGATATCATTTGGGTAACTCATGGTGCTGTTCAACTATTCTTGGGAAAATGGAAGAAAACTTCCTATGACTTTAGCATGTCACCAACAATACCTTGGAGAGACCAAAGTTTAAGGCATTATGGCAGTAATTTGTTTTAAATATTACTTCCAGGAGCATGAATGGCTCAAAGTCATCTGCAACATCAAAACACCACACCTGAACAAATGGTGACTCGCAAATGCTGTATCTTTAAAAAATAGTTTTTGTGCATGTTACTGTTTTGCCTACATGTACGATAAATATAAAGGTCAGAATAAGGCATTGGATTCCCAGGAACTGGAATTATAGCCTGTTGTAAGTTGGCATGTGGGTGTGGAGAAGTGAACCTGGTACCTCTGCAAGAGCAGCAAATGTTCTTAACTGCTGATCCTTCTCTCCATCTCAAAAGCTGCATGTTGGAAGCTCTGAACAGTTTGCAGGCTGTGAGACAGGACAGCTCAGAGAGACTTTATCAGAAAGCTCAAGTGGTTAGCTGTCCTCTTCTACTGAGCAAACTCACTGTTCACTGCTTATATAACATTCACAGGCAATCTTGTGGATCTTGCATTTCAGGTTACCCATTCTGGTATCTGTGTTTACTTTCTAAGTCTATGAGCCCCTCAGTAATATTCAAACTCAAGCTTATAAAGTTGTATTTCATATTAACTCTAGGATGTGAAGGGTATTATTACTCTAAGTGTTTATGTTAAATTCTGCTCACCTGTTTCCTCACTGGATTGATTCTAGTAATTGTCAATATTTGCATCCAAGAATATATATTCATATAAACATATATACATGTGTATATACATATATATTGAGTCAATAATATACATAAGTTAGTACCCATGTATCAATATCTATATATGTGTGTATGAATGTGGGTATTCATATATGTGCATGTGTGAGTACACACACACACACACACACACACACACGCACACACACACACACACACACGCACATCAATGACCTGGTTTTCTCCTCCATGTTTTAGTTATGGAACTTCTACTCATGGACATTTTAAGAAACTAGGGATTCCTGGCCCCAAGCCTCTGCCTTTTTTGGGGACAACGCTTCTCTACAGGAAGGTGAGAGATGTTGAATTCCCTACTTTGCTTCTGTGACTGTCATTTTCATGGGAGTCAAGAAACCCTGTGTTAATTCATCAGTGCAAGTAGCCATTGGGATGAAATGCTAAAGTTTTCAGCTTTTATAATTGTTCGTGCCATACCAACATCATTGCCAGGTTATCTCTGGGGTTTATTGACATGAGTTTGTGACCTCAGGTTTTTGTCAGGTCAAATGAGAACCCTGAATGTTGACACACTGAGGTTAGATGCCAAAATGCTGATGTGTAAACTGTGGGAACACCAAAGATTTAGGTTACTTTTTCAGTACAGATTCCAGCAAAGTACAGTTATTCTTAATCAGTATTTAAATAATCATATGTAAGTCCACTGAGTGTGCATATAAGAACCCTGTGTATGACTCCAAAGAATGAAAATATGGGAGATTAGATAACTCCCATGAACCTCAGATGTTTAACCATATCATGAGTTTTGTTTCTTGAAACAGAAGTGCATATATACAAAATCATTAATGAAAGCATGATTTGACAAATCTGACAATACTTAGTTGTAGTGCATGAAATAAATATGTAAAAAAATGCATAGATATATACATATGCATAAACATAGACATACAAATGCATGTACATGTACAACACAAACATACATAATTTTGAACTGTTAATTTACACAGAGCCTTTTTATATGCATTCTAAAGATTGACATCATTCCTAACAGCAGACCAACATCAGTTCCTATATGCAGACTGCATTCTTGGAAGATTTGCTTTTCCAAATGTTTAAGGTTTACTTATTAGATCATAATTCTTCCAAACCAAGGGCTTAAAGTCCTAAGAAATCCACACTTTCTGCCCTCATTTGAAAAAGCAATAACTTCTCCCGTCATTTTTTGGATGTCCTCTTTTTTATTTTTTTAAGTATTTCTTGTAATACACTTGTTGAGTTTTATGTTTTTGTATCAAGTAGTATCTCCTGTAGAAAGGACTGGTCTAAAACATGCTGATCAGATGATGAACATAGATCCTGTGATGTACTTACTCAGTTATGTGTACAAGTTATATTGTTTATAGGTGACTGGATATCAATCTCAGGGTTGGGTTTATGCTCTGCTGACCCTAGTCTGTAGAAATAAGGGTCCCAAAAGGTAGGGTTTGGAGTAAGACCAAGGATGAAAAATAAATAAGACAAATAGCTCAGACTGGAAGTCTTGCCTAAATTGATGGCTTATTCTATGTAACTTTGATAAGCAATATAGCTTCTTCCATAATATTTGCAGACTGGGGGAATGGCCAAGGCCTGTTGAAAGCCAAGTAAGAAAATGTTGGTCAAGAGAACACAGAATACCTCAGACACAGCTGCCTTAAAACTGATAACCATGGGCCAAGGGAATTATTTGGATCCCAGAAACTGCAGCCTTGTCTTCCTCGAGGGTATGGCTCCGGATTCAGATAGGACCTTGTTAAACCTGTTCCTGGAAGTAAACAGAACTAATATTCTGTTTGTACTTTCATTATGTTGTCTAAAAGAACTTTGCATCAGTATAGATCAAATAGTACAACCCTTTTTAGTTTTTGTAGCCAGATGAATTATTTATATCTAAATGTTTAAAAGCCCCCATGTCCCTTAAATGAGAAAAGGCTTCCTAATGTTTTCAAAAGCATTCCAACAAAAGTAATTTGAAGATAATACTGAAAAAATATTTAAGGATGTTAAAGAGGTTACATGCTTGCAGATTGTGTAATAAATCTTTAGAAACCTCTAAAGAGAAATTGAATGTGCAATGAAATTGGACCAGATCATTAACTATTTTATTGATGGTTAGGAAGTCTATATTAGCATCATCATAATGCCATATTCCCTGAAAATGATATTGAATTCTATCCCATTTCCATTCTCACTCAGCCCCTCATTACTTAAAGGAGAAACATAGATGTATCTAAAGCCAGCATAACAGTAATTGTAACTGTTATTATAATCCTTGTATTTCCTAGGTAAAAAACCACGATGTTTAAAACATTTAACTTCTGGGCCTTTTAAATATACATTCTTGTGATACCCAAGCTACAGAGTTATTATAAGGAAGCTGATTGACAAAATGGACAGTTTACACTTGTTGGGCAACAGCCAACATGAAAGCAGCCTCTGGTTTTATCGCTATAAGTACTGTAAAAGTGATAGTTGAAATGTGATCTAGAAATATTTTTCATAAAAGCCTGATGTACTTCACAGAGAACCTGTTAATCAAAATCACTATACATAATGTATTATTAAGGTGCACATAGCAAAGGAAGGCTGTTGAAGTAAAATAAGGCTCTAATGAGCAGAGGAGTTTACACAGAAAGGATACTATAGACCCAAGTAATTTTGAAATGTCCCTCACTGTCTTGAATAGAAGGACTCTCACTCACTCATATATAGAGAGGGTTAACATAATCAATGAGGTAAAATATAAAATGATGTCTATGGCATGGTTGGTCGTCTTTTTCAAAAATACTTATAGGTCATCCTGTTGTCCAGTTATACCGTTAACAGCCTAAGGTACTTTTCACCTTTTCCTCTGAATATAGCATAACAGGAAGTGTCCAATGAACAGGTCCTAGGAAGCTGTCTTTATCCAGATGAAGTAGGCAACTGTAGGATCATCTATTAAGAGGTAAGGAATACTTTAGAACCATGGAGCATGCCACTTAAGGAGAATTTCATTCCCAAAAAAAGCACAGAAATCTCATCACATTCTGGGCAATGTCTATCCAATGGATAATTGAATTGATCAGAAACTAGAAAACCCAAGTGATGAATCACTTGATGATGTTTGATAAGCTGCACCCTTGATGCCACATGGACCCTAAAATGATAGTCCTTACCAGTCACCCAAATGAGAACATCCATACTGACATAACAATGAAAATGCAAATAATTCATGACATTCCAGTGCAGATAAAGAGAACATTGCCAGACACCACATGTGAAACAGCAGAATTGCAGAATAAACATCATAATCATTAGTAAGTAGGTCTTCCCAAGTGGCTACATGGGCCAAAGTGGATGTCGGCTTCATAGGCCCAGTAGGCTTCAGCACCTTTCAGGTAAGTGGCAGAAAGTAATGCCAGAATTTCTAAAAATAAATTGAGTGGAAGAGACAGGCTGCCTTGTCTCAATTACTGCAAAAATTCCTTCTGCAGTGAGACATTTAACCTATTGTGAAGTTGGGAGTGTGACCTGCTAGACTTTAAACTCATCAGCATCCTCAGCATCTGGCACCTGTAGCACAGCAGGTGCTTCCATAGCATAGGAATGTCTGAAAAGGTGCTTTGAGACCCAAACACCTCTCTATCTTGAGCATGTCTGCCATTAATTCTCTGAAGCAGTTAATCTTTGTTAATCTAATCTCAAAAAAATAATTCAAATAAAGCACAACTGGGAAGATTTGTAGAAGTAGGATGTTATATGTACATTTACTTTTTTCAAGAAAAACTCTAAAAGATCCATTTATAATTTTTGGTGTTTGAGGAATATAAGAGAAGCCAATTTCATGTATAATACCCAAGGTGGCACCAATTTTTTAATGACATCAAAAGTGTATGCAGGAATGTTAGCTGGTTTTAACATTTGCAATGGCCAGCTATAGAAAAAGATCCTAAGCAAATAGTAAACCAATGCTTACTAGCTTTTCTAGTCAGTTGGATAAACATGAGGAGTAACCTGGATATACATCACATTTGTGGCTGCCATGAGATGAAATATCTGTAACATCTATCTATCTATAAGACAGTAAGCCTTGGGGATGTACACAATAACAAGCAGTAGGCAGATAATATGAGCAGAACAATTGGCCATGCTTGATCTCTAGATTGAAGGGGTGATTCTGATGGTCCTGTTCCTTTGTTGGTTCTTGATTTGTCAGTAAAGAAAGCTAGAGGCCAATTGCTGGGCAGAAGGTACAGGAAGGACTTTCAGGTACCAGGAGGAAAAGGCAGATGCAAGGAAGGAGAGGGGTTATACTGCCATGCTTTGGAGGAAGAATGCAACAACTATGTGAGATCTCAAGGGAAGCTGGGGCCTGAAACCACTACTACAGGTGGGTGGCCAGAGATGTTTGACAGGGGCTAGTTGGGACTAGCCACTGAAGTTTAGGGCAGGTGGAGAGATGGAGATAATAAACTGATAAGGGCATGCTTTTCCAGGTAAGAGATATCAGCACCCAGCAATTGTGCCAAGAAGGTAAAGTGTAGAGGAACAAACTCTGTGTGTGTGTGTGTGTGTGTGTGTGTGTGTGTGTGTGTGTGTGTTGTTCATGGACTCAAGGGAAGTCAAGTAGGGGCTGGCAGAATGATCACCTACTAGAGCTAAAGGCTGGGAAAACAAAAGAGAATTCTGGTGGTGGCTGGTAGTTCAGCCAGTCCCAGAGCTAAGGTGGTAGCATAAAACTATGTGCAACATTACATAACTGAAATTGAGGCTGAAGCATAGCAGAGGGATGATGGAGAATTGAAAGAGTCTATAGCTTGCTGAAACTGAGCAGGCTAAGCAATCATCTGAGTGGAATAATAAGAAGCTGGATATGCAGCTTGACTTCTTTCTTACAAGTAACCAGAAAGACTAGTGCTTGAAGATTTTGGAGAAAATAAAGAGAGACTCATGATTCTGAAGCTGTTGTTAGACATGCTGAAACAAGTGCAGCATCTCTTCATCCTCAGTAAATTTTATAAACTACCAAGAAGTATATGAGCAACATGCACGGCACATGGCACTGTCAGAGTAAATGTTTAGAGGTTGAAGGAATGCAAAAAAGTTTATACTCTGAGAAGACTTAACTGAAACATACAAAGCATGATGAACGTCTTCTTCAAGTACAACATCAGCCATTCCAGAAGGACTCTCACTAAGAAACACAGTGCTTGCTGTTGGGATTGTGTACCTCATACAAAGGATGGAATGATTAGAAAATAGTGTTGATAAATTTGAATTAAAGTATCTGCAGAATATGATGTAATGTCAACAAGAGCTGTCTGTCAAGAGTCAGTGAAAGCTCAAAGTGTATCAAGTTATGAAGAGCTGAAGGGGTAAACTATTATGCCAGGGTAACAGTCAGTAAATTGACAGACTCCAGGACACCTGTTTTCTGGATAAGCTGAGCAAAAATTTCACAGTAAGAAGTCTTCATACAGCCAATATCAGTGGGAAAATGGTGTTTTTTCTGTAATAGGAACTAAATAAGAAAAGAGGGTATCACTCTACAGTTGCCTGTCTTACAGGATGTCTGCTGTAACCAGAGAAGCAGCCTGCCTGTATCCCAAGAGGTCTGCCATATCCAGGGATACAGATGAGACCCTTGCCCCAAACCCATGTCTGTTTTAACCCCAACTGGGAACAGTGGGCATGAGATCTATCTCCTCTGTGGGAGCCCCATCTGCCCTCCAGTCTGTATCTCCATCTGCAACTGAGACAGGCACTGCCCACATACGCTAAAATCTGTCTGTCTGTCAGGAAGTTCATCATAACCAGTGACACAGGAAGTCTCCCCTAACCAGTGACACAGGAGGTATCCTCTAACCAGGGACAAAGGAGACCCTACCTAACAAGGAATAGCACTGACTTCCTCCAAGGAGGCTTACTCCAACCCATGTTACAGAAGTGTACCTATTTCTAAGGAAGCCGGCTCTGGTTAGAGCCACCCAGGGCAGTTAACACCAGAGACAACCAGATGGCAAAAGGCAAACATAAGAACATAAGCAAGAGAAGTCAATGTAATTTGACATCATCAGAATCTAGTTCTCCCACCACAGCAAGCCCTGGATACCCAAACATGCCTGAAAAGCAAGATTCTTACCTAAAATTTCATCTCATGAAAATTTTTTTTTTTAAGGAGGATGTAAATATCTCAAAGAAATACAGGGAAACAGAGGCAAACAGGTAGAAGTCTTTAAAGAAGAGACAAATAAATCCTTTAAAGAAATACAGAAAAACACAGACAAACAGGTAGAAGTCCTTAAAGAAGAAACAAATCCCTTAAAGAAATACAGGAAATCACCACCAGCCTGGTAAAGAAATTGATCAAGAACACCAAGACCCTAGACATATGTCATACAGATCATAAGAGAACACAAAGGCCAGCCCAGGCTACTATATCCAACAAAATTCTTTGTTGCCATAGATAGAGACACTAAGATATTCCATGACAAAACCAAATTTAAACAGTATCTTGTTACTAAGCCAGCCCTACAGAGGATACTGGAAGGAAAAACTTCAATACATAAAGGGTACCTACACACAAGAAAACACAAGAAATTAATAATCTCACAAAAAAACCAAAAGAAGAGAATTACACACACATGATACCACCTCCAAAAATAAAAATAACAGTAACTAACAATCACTGGTCTTTAATATCTCTCAACATCAGCAGACTCAATTCCCCAATAAAAAGACACAGGCTAACAGAATGGAGACGTAAACAAGATCCATCATTTTGTTGCATACAAGAAATATACCTTACTGAGAAAGACAGACATTACTGCAGAGTAAAAGGCTGGAAAAAATTTCAAGCAAATGGTCCCAAGAAACAAGGTAGAGTCACCATTTTAATATCCAATGAAATAGACTTTCAACCAAAAGAGATATAGATGGAACTTCATACTCATCAAAGGAAAATTCCACTAAGATGAAGTCTCAATTCTGAAAATCTATTTCCAAATGTAAGGGCACCCATATTTGTAAAAGAAACTTTACTAAAGCTCAAAACAAACATTGACTTCACACAATAATAGTGGGGGACTTCAATACCTCACTCCTAACAATGGACACGTCATTGAAACATAAACTAAATAAAGACACAGTGAAACTAAGAAAAGTTATGAAGCAAATGGTTTTTACATATTTCTAAAGAATATTTCACCCCTAAACAAAAGAATATGCCTTCTTCTTAGCACTACATTTAACATTCTACAATGTTGACCACATACTCAGAGACAAAACAAGCCTCAACACATACAAGAACATTGAAATAATCACATACACTCAATCAGATGACCATGGACTAAAGTAAATAACAAAAAGAGCAGAAAATCCACATGCTCATGTAAGCTAAACTTTTTTTTTTGATACTTTATTTACATTTCCAATGTTTCCCCTATTCTAGGTCTCCTCTTTGGAAACACCCTATCCACTCCCCCTCACCACCTCTATGAGGGAATTCCACCTTCCACCCACCCGCCCACCTATTCCCATATTCCCACCTTGACATTCCGCTTTACTGGGGCCTCTAACACCCTCAGGCCCAAGGGCCTCTCCTTTCCCTGATGGCCAACGAGGCCATCCTCTGCCACATATGTACTCCGAACCATGGGTCCCTCTATGTGTATTCTTTGGTTGGTGGTACAAACTCCAGGACGACCGGGAGGGATATCAGGCCCATTGACACTGTTGCTCCCTCCATGGGGCTGCAAACTCCCTCAGCTCCTTCAGTCCTTTCTTCAACTCCTCCACCTGGGACCTCACTCTCATTCCAGCAGGTACTGTAAAGTGACACTTGGGCATTCTGAACTTTTGGGCTAATATCCACTTATCAGTGAGTACATACCATGTTCGTTCTTTTGTGACTGAGTTACCTTGCTCAGGATGATATTTTCAAGTTCCATCCATTTGCCTGCAAATTTAATTAAGTCATTGTTTTTAATAGCTGAGTAGTACTCCATTGTGTAAATGTACCACATTTTCTGTATCCATTCCTCTGATGAGGGACATCTGGGTTGTTCCCAGCTTCTGGCTATTATAAATATGGCTGCTATGAACATAGTGGAGCATGTGTCTTTATTACATGTTGGAGCATCTTCTGGGTATAT
>CM052721.1:14146891-14172191 GCA_028551405.1 Uromys caudimaculatus
TTAAATTCAAGGAAATCTTTAATTTCTTTCTTTATTTCTTCCTTGACCAAGATGTCACTAAGTAGAGCATTGTTCAGCTTCCATGTGTATGTGGGCTTTCTGCTGTTATTGCTGCCATTGAAGACCAGTCTTAAACCGTAGTGATCTGATAGGAGGCATGGGATTATTTCAATCATCTTGTATCTGTGGATGCATACATTCTTTTATAGGGTTATTTCCTACTGGGTTCACCGAGGTTTTAAACCTTAGCTCAACCAGAAGCCAGGCTGCCTTTCACGGTCCCACAATTTTGCATCAAAATCTGTACCAAAACAAGAAATTATGACTTCAACTTAGTAACAGTAATAAATATTTCTACCAATAGAGATTATGACTATACAATCAATTCTAGCTATTTCCTCCCTGTTCCAGTTATGACCATTTCTAAACTCTCTAGAAAGACAACCTATGATAACCACCTCTAACCCCAAAGCCCAGGGAACTGGGATGATGACCCTTCATAACTTCTTCAAGCTGAATATAGGTGTTGAGATATTTTGGAGGGGTGGGAGAAAGGTAAGGAAAATAGGGGAGTTGGTTGGCCTCAAGAAGGCCACACTAACCATTGATTTATTTTCTGATGCCTGTGTCCTGACTGGATCCAGCTGACAGTCCAAGACAACAGGAATTCAAGCAGGTCAGTTCAGCATATCTGACTATGAGACTCATCAAGACTGTATATTCTGTAATATACAAATCTCAAAACAAAATTTTAGTATTGTCAAGATAACTTTTTTTGTTTGATTCTCTGGAATCTAGTTTTTAGGCATCTCCCTCTATCAAATCTGATCCATATTACTCTGAAAGGTATATAAACACTAATCACCTTTTCTAAAATTGCAAAGCAAAAACCTTCCTCCAAAATCAGTATATCCTTGAGCCAGTAACCAGAAAAACCTTTATATTGACCTCTCTGCCAGAGGAATCATATAACCACAAAACTCACAATCACACCCCTTTTGAAAGTTAAAACAATCCAAAATAATTGAAGTAAACTAAAATACTATATGTGTCTATTCTTAGGCCTTTTCTATTTTGCCAAGCAGGATAATAATACAAGATTCCCATGGAGCCCATGTTAGACAGAATTTAAGTATTGTGTGTATTAGAGCAATATATCTTTATAAAATCTTTAAAACAATTGATTCTACCTATACCTGCTTAAAAGCTTGTAGCTATTCAAAGCATGATTTAAACCCAGAATTCCAATGGAGCCCACATTAGACAGAATTTGAGTATCCTGTAAGATGTATTAGACCAATATATCTTTATACCATCTTTCTGTTTGGCTCTATGCCTGGAGCAACCATCTTATTATACCATCTATCTGTTCAGTTCTCTTCCTGGAGCCACAGCTATTATTAAATAATACCTGTTCACTGCCCTCTCTACTTGGAGTCAGTGACTAATTTTCCCTATCCTAGTTCTGAACCATGGGCAAAATTCTCTGTGTAATTCAGACAAAATCTGTATATAAATATTTCCTAAAAGCAAATAATCCCAATTTTACAAATTCACAGTTCAATCAATCTCTGCCCCAAGAAGTAGGCAACTTCCATCCTCCTTCTGACTCAGAGCAGCCTGCAACTCCCCATAGCAGGGGACCTCAGAGTCTGCTTCTTTGTTTCAATTCCCAGGCTTGAGTCCACGTGACTCATCTCACCGCTACCCAACTACTCACTTAAAAAACAAACAAACAAACAAAAATAAACCTCTAATTCTCAGGCTAATAATCTTAAGTTTCTATTGGATTCTTGCCCAACACGTTGGTTTGCCACCTATTGCGGGAAATAATGAAAAATAGAACCAGCATGTTCCTGTGCTTGTGCCAGCAACTCTCTGCCCCAGCTGTCTGTTCACAAGTACAAGATCAAAGTGGTGTAACCATCTCTGTTTTTCCAATACAGGCTATATGACGGGAAGACCCCTGTCCTGGTCACCACAGAGCCAGACATGATCAAGACGGTGTTAGTGAAAGAATGTTATTCCATCTTCACAAATCGGCATGTAGGTATTTTGTTTTTCAAAATGTAAACACTGTACATACTGGACAGGTTTTATCTAGGAATATATGTATATATGCAATAACAATTATTGAGAAACATGAATAAATATGAAAAAGAGAAGGAAGGAGTATTTGTAAAAGAGAAATGCAATTATAATCTCAGAAAGTAAAAAATTAAAATGTGAGCATTCATTTAAAATTTTACTATGAAAAGTTGGAGATGTTGCCCAGTAGTAGATTAACCTTGCTCATGGTTCACTCTTCAGTACCAACAAGCAAACAAACAAACACTTTATTATGAAATTCTTATGAAGTCACTGTAAATTGCCAACAATGTACAGGAGTGCTGTGTCTTTGTGCTATTGTGTTGGGGAATGCGGGAGCTCAACCTTCCTGAAGGAAAAATAGTCAGAGATAAATGAAAAACTCCATTAATTAGTTTGCAGCAAAAGCCTCTAGCTATTGCTTAAAGTGGTCTGAACTTGCTGTCTAATCAGCTATTTAAGGTGGTTACTTCTCCAGGAGGAAGTGAAGATGTGACACTTATCACCAGAGAAGATAAACAACAGAATCACAGAGCAGAAGTCAGTAGTTCATTTTAGCAGCATTGCTAACTCAGGCCTAAGACAGGTTTCTGTCTCCTTATTTTTATGTCATCTCATATTCCCCAAGGAAAACTGGCAATCATGACTAAGGTTAAAGTTAGTGTTTCCTTGATCTGCTTCAGTTTTTCCTAGGCTATGTATATATCTACACACCCACGTGTGTGTGTGTGTGTGTGTGTGTGTGTGTGTGTGTGTGTGTGTGTGTGTGTTAGAAGTATGTTTAAACTTTATTAGTGTCAGTGCTTATATTCAAACCCAGATTTCCCAGTTTTCTTTAATGATAGAGCTAAGAATTTATCTAATTTATCACATCATTCAAATACTTACCTTTTTATATAGACAGCTTAGCATCATACTTTTGTAAATTTTAATTAAATTACAACTATATCATTTATTTTTCTCTTGCTTACTCCCCTCATAGTCTCACCTAAACTCTGTCCAAATTCAATTCTTCCTTTCTTTTTCTTTTTCTTTCTTGTTTTGAACAGAATGACAATATATGCCCTAGCTATTCTGTAATTCACTCTGTAGATCATTCTTATCTCAGACTCACGTAAATCAGCCTGCCTTTGCTTTTCAAGTAGCAGAATGAAAAATGTATAACTCTTTAACTAGTTACACATAAATATAGTTGAAAAGATACATAAGTGCAAGTTGATTAGATTGTTCAACGTTGCCTGCAAATGTATGTTTCTAGGGATGATTACTCAGTATTCAACAACCAGTCAGGGGATGTACCTCAGGAGAAAACTAATTCTCTCTCTCTAGCTCTTCATCTAGTAGTTGCCCCACTAACATTTCCCCCACATCACTATTTGATGAAATTGTTTAGGTCTTGTTTAGCAACAATGTTGCTGATATTTCATGGTGTAGCTTTCCTGGTATAGGTAGAAGGCACAATATCACAGAAAACTTCCTGATACGCTGGCTCTTAATATCCTAGCCATGCATCTGCAATCTTCTATTAGCCTTAGGTGCAGGAACTGTGCACAACTGTGTTGTGATGGCACCAGTTGGGAAGGAGAATAGCATGGCAATTAGTCCTCTCCATAATGACTAGCTGTGGTTTTCTGTAATTGTCACATTACATTTCAAAGTGACCAGGATTGAAATCTATACTTTTCTCTGGATACAATGAAAATTTTTGGAAGGCAGTTCCAAAGCATACTGGTTTGGGAGGGTGATAGTAGGCTCACCTCTAGAATCCATGTCCTCATTAGCCACACATATTTAGCTAGGTTTCCAATACCCATAAGTATTTCTCTACTTTGAGCAAGCCTTGAGTTCAACTAGTCAGCAATTGGTTACTACCAAGATATTATCACCTTTATTTTACTTTTAAGAATATTTTGTTATGATAGTATTTGTTGTGTTTCATAGGTATTATATCTGGGTAGGCCTAATGATTACTTCTCTCCCCTAGAAGCTTTTAGATCATGTTTCTGATACTACTATCCACTGCTTAGGAGTCAATTACATTTCAAATTCTCTTAATCCTATATCCAAAGCACATGGTGAACCTATGTCTCATTCAAGCACTTTCAATGTTATTTGAAAAAGGAGGGATTCCTTTTTGCTATTCTCTGTAATTTCCTTTTTCTCTCCTCTCCAATTAAAATTCCCTTTCACTTTTCCCTTATTTTCCTTCAAATTACATGTATACCATATATCCTGTTATCTTCCTCTTGGGAGTTCCCCTTGCCATGGTCCCTTTCTACTCTTCTACTTTCAGTGGTTACTCTTCATTGTATACTCACATCTGAAGGTTGGAGTCTAGGAACCACATATATGAAAGCATATGTGATGTGCCTTTGTGACTCTGGGTTATCTCACTCAATGTAATACTTTCTTGTTCCACTCATTTGCCTGCATGGTTGCAATTTGCTTTTCAGTTAAATAGTATTCCACTGAATGTATGTGTGTATTGAATATATGTATATATGTATATACTTATTATCATCATTATTATTATTATAGGTACATATGTTTGTAATATATATATGTGTGTGTTATACTTCCATTTCATATGCATATATACATATATACATATATATACATATATACATATATACATATATATATAATCACTATATTGAAAAGGAGTGGGGATGGTAGATAGCTCTGTCTCACTCTTCTTTTTATTTTAATTTAATGGTACTGCTTAAATTTTTCTCCATCGAGAATAATGTTGACTGTGGACTTGTAATATAGAGAATTCATTATTTAAATGTTTACTATATATTTTGTTTGATGTATGTTTCTTTCATTACTGTTTTCCTTGGAAAGTAATGCTAAGTTTTTCAAACATTGTCTTCAAAGTATCTCTGCCAGGTGTGGAACTCACTTGTACACCAGGCTGATGTTGAACTCACAGTATCTACCTGCTTCTCCTTCCTGCATGCTGAGATTAAAGCACATAGCACCGTCAAACTGAATTTTTTTAAATCACTTATTTCATTTTTAGTGTATTTATCTTTAAAGATTTATTCTTATTTTTAAAATTATGTGTGTATGCAGTGCAACATCATGTGGGTATATGCACATGAGTAATGACAGTAATTCATATTTTTATATTTTCATTATTTCATGTTTGTATAAAAGATTTTATTATGATATTATTGTATTTTTTAGTATGTTTTATTTTATTTCGTTCTTTTTTTGGGGGGGTCGAATAGGCATTAAACCTGACTACATTGCACATTCCAGACAACTTGCTAAAAGACTACAGAGAAGAAAATTCCAACCTTTAATATATCCAAGCTAACACCACACATTAAGTACAATAACTAGTTCACAAATAGAATACATGTTACCATATGTACATATAATAAATACATGTATGTGTGTTTGCTTATATTTAGCCACTATTACCCAGTCTTTTCCCTCTACCACTAATGTTGTTCCCCTTCCTCTTTCAAGTTGTACTTCATTATACTCTAATGACTTTTATAAAATTGTGAGTCAATCAAATTAGTATGCGTTGATTATAAAATACATAGATTACAGAGTTATGTGCAGGAAAATGAGCACCCTTCCACTCTCTACACTACTGAAGAAAATGGTTCTTCCTTCCCTGGTTACCAGTATCTACCAGTAGAGACAGAACTTCTCAACCCTTCCATTCTCCATGGGTTAGTGTTTCTGGTTCTTATTCTGAGTAGGTCTTGGATCATTAAACACAACTGCTAGAATTTCAAGAGTGCAATGAAATGAGTCCCTTTTCATGTCCCAAAGTGAACTTTCTGTCTCTATCTTTCCTTTAGACCCTCTAGTGTTTAAAAGGCTTTATTTATAATCTAAATATATGTGCATGCTTGTGTATGTTTCTGTGTCTGAGTGTATGTGTAAAGCGTTTATGAAGGTCAGAAGTGGGTGTTGGATTCCCTGTATCTGAAGTTACAGGCAGTTGACCCACCTGAACTCATGTCCTCCTTAAAAGCAGTATATGTTCTTTACTAATAATCCTTGTATCCAATCTAGGCTTTATATTTCTTCTGCTCTGCTCCTTTTTTGGACTTTCCTTGAGCCTTTGAGTAGGTGATTTAGATGTCACATTTAGGAGTGAGAATTCTGCAGTTACTCTTAAAAACTTTGTCTAATTACAACTTTCTGTGTTAATCTTTGCTCACTGTAAAATAAACCTTCTGTGACAATCACTGACAGCAGCAACCTATGCCTATAAATGTAACCTAGAGGGCAATTACATAAGCATCATATGTCCATTTAGTAAGAAGAGCTGTAGGTTTTGCACTAAGGCCTATGACATGCTTTTACAGGATTTACAGCACCATGTATGGAATGGGTCATTAAGAACACTGACTGTTATTATTGAAGACAGGGTTCAATTCCCAGCAGCCATATGATACCTAAAAGTCATCTGTAATTTCAATGTCATTGGATCCAGTGCCCTCTTCTGGGCTCTGCAACTGCTTCACCCCTGTGCAACAGATGGAGATGGAGGAAAAACTGTTCATACAACTATCATTAAATCCTCAAGGCGGGGATTGGCATCAAGGTCCACTTTACATTCAATGATGAATTTTTAATTGGATTGATATTCTATAGATCTAGTGGGAATAACCATAGCAATTGTGAATTCATGGGTGAAATAGCCATATCATGCCCAGGGTCCAGACTTTCATGGCACTCCTTTGGATCTAGCAGACTTTCCACTCCATCTTCTACAATATACCCAGAGTCTTGGGTTTGATTGGTTATACACTGATTGTAGAGTAGTTTGGTCAATTATGACTTCCTTTAATTTTTGTAATAATCTTTCTATGTTCCACATACTTTCTGACATCACTTGAATATAAAAATACATCCATTTCCATTAAAATCTGTGAGCCTTTTAATTTAGTTTTTTCTCAATGCAATAGATAGATACCAGATTAAGATATAGTAAAGTATGAGGATAGACATTTTAAAATCATTTCTTAATGGGAAAACCTCAGTGTTTCTCAACAAAGCATGATGTTGGATAAAGGTTTTGTTTGATATAGTTTTTAATCGTGTGGATGAAGTTTCCCTCTCACTATTTTTTTTAATTATTCAATTTACACCCTGTTCACTGCTCCCCTCCTGGTCACCTCCTTCCATCCCATCATCTCCCCATCCCAGCCTTCTCTGAGTAGGTAAGCCCCAAGCATCCCCCCACCCTGGCACTTCAAGTCTCTTGGAGGCTAAGTGCTTACTCTCCCAGTGAGGCCAGACAAGGCAACCTATCTAGTAGAACATATCCTACGTACAAACAACAGCTTTTGAGGTAGCCCCAATTCCAGTTGTTTGGGATCCATACAAAGACCAACCTACACATCTCCTACATATGTGCAGGGAGACCTAGTCCAGCCCATGTATGTTCTTTGGTTGGTGGTTCAGACTCTGAGAATCCCAAGGGTCCAGGTTAGTTGTCTTTGTTTGCTTTCCTGTGATGTTCCTATCCTCTTCTGGGCAGGGAAGCCTTCCTCCGACTCTTCCATAAGAGTCCCTAAGCTCCATTCACTGTTTGGCTGTTGGTGCCTGTATCTGTCTGAGTCAGCTGCTGAGTCTCTTAGAGAGCAACATGCTTCTGTCTGCAAGCATAAGAGAGTATCATGAATAGTGATAGGGATTGGTGCTTGCCCATGGGATGGATTGCAAGGTAGGCCCATTATTGTTTGGCCATTCTCTCAGGTTCTGCTTTTTCACACATGCCTGCATTTTTTGTAAATAGGAAAATTTTGGGGTTGAAAATTTTGTGGGTGCATTGGTATCTCTGTTGCTCCACTGCCTGGCTATAGGAGGTGGCCTGTTCAAGTTCCACATCTCCAATGTAGTGAGTCACAGCTAAGACCACTCCCATTGATTCTTGGGTGCCACCCTTATCCCAGGTCTCTCTCATCCTGGAGATGCCTCTCACCTTCTCACCCCTGTCAATTGTAGATTTCCATTTATTTCTATGGCCATCTAACCATCTCTCCTGTCCTTCTCCACCTGATCATGAACCTCACATTTCCCTCCACATCCCCCTTCCCTCCCAAATTCCTCCCTCCATCTGCCTCTTATGAACTATTTTATTCCTACTTCTAAATCAGGTTCAAGCTTCCTGACTTGGACCTTCCTTCTTGCTTAGCTTCTTTAGGTGTGTGGAATGTAACATTATACCTGCATTTCCAGGACAGTATGCACTTATAAGTGACTATATAATGTATATGTCCATTTGGGATTGGGTTACCTCATTCAGGATGATATTCTCAACTTCCATCCATTTGTCTGCAAAATTCATGATGTCTTTGTATTTAATAGCTGAATAGTATTTTATTGTGTAGATCTACCACATTGGTTTTTTATCCATTCTTCAGTTGAGGAATATCTAAGTTGTTTCCATTTTCTGGCTATTTTGAATAAAGTTTTTATGAACATAGTTGAACAAGTGTCTTTGTGGGATATTAAAGAATCTTTTAGTTATATGTCCAGGAGTGGTATAGCTGACTCTTGAGTCAGAACTATTCCCAGTTTTTTGAGAAATCACCAAATTGATTTCCAAAGAGGTAGTAAAAGTTTGCATTCCCACCAGCAGTGAGGAAGTGCTCCTCTTGCTCTACATCCTAGCCAGCATGACCTATATCTTGAGTTTTTGATCTTAGCCATTTTGACAAGTGTAAGACAGAGTCTCAGAGATGTTTTGATTAGCATTTCCCTGATGACTAAGGACTTTCAACATTTCTTTAAGTGTTTCTCAGCCATTCTAGATTCCTCTGTTGAGAATTCTCTGTTTAGTTCTGTACCCCATTTTTTAATTGTGTTATTTGGGTTGTTTGGGTCTAATTTCTTGAGTTCTTTGTAAATTTTGGATATTAGTCAAATGTAGGGTTGCTAAAAATCCTTTCTCAATCTCAATAGGATGCTGATTTGTCCTATTGACAGTCTCCTTTGCCTTACAAAAGGTTTCCAGTTTCACGAGGTCCCATTTATCAATTATTGTTGTTAGAGCGCCATTTGTGTTCTGTTCAGGAACTTGTGTCCTATACCAATTCATTCAAGATTATTTCCACTTTCTCTTCTATAAGATTTAGAATATCCAGTTCTATGTTGAGGTGCTTGATCCACATGGACTTGAGTTTTGTGCAGAGTGATACATATGGATCTATATGTATTCTTCTACATGTAGAGTCCAGTTAGTCCAGCATCATTTTTTGAAGATGCTTTCCGTTTTCCATTGTATGGTTTTGGCGTCTACATCAAAAATCAAGTGTCTATAGGTGTATGGATTTATTTATGAGTCTTTGATTGATCAACATGTCTGTTTCTTTACCAAAACTATGGAGTTTTTATCACTGTTGCTTTTTAGTACAGCATGAAATCAGAGGTGGTGATTTCTTCCAAAGTTCCTTTTTTGCTTAGGATTGTTTTAGCTATCCTGGGTTTTTTGCTTTTCCATATGAAGGTGAGAATTGCTCTTTCCATGTCTGTGAAGAATTGTGTTGGAATTTTGATGGGAATTACATTAAATCTGTAGATTGCTTTTAGTAAGATGCTCATTTTCACTATGTTAATCCTTCCTAACCATGAGCATGGGAGTTCTTTCCATCTTCTGATATGTTTTCCAGTTTCATTCTTCAGGGACATGAATTTCTTGTCATATAGATCATTCACTTGTTTGGTTAGAGTTACAACAAGATATTTTATATTATTTGTGGCTATTATAAAGGGTATTGTTTCCCTAATTTTTTCTCAGCTTGTTTGTCTTTTCTTTTCCTTTTTTTTTTTTTTTTTTTCGAGACAGGGTTTCTCTGTATAGCCCTGGCTGTTCTGGAACTCACTCTGTAGACCAGGTTGGCCTCAAACTCAGAAATCCACCTGCCTCTGCCTCCCAAGTTCTGGGATTAAAGGCATGTGCCACCACTGCCTAGCTTTGTTTATCATTTTTATAAAGGTGGTCTACTGATTTCTTTGAGTTAATTTTGTGTCCAGCCACTTTCCTGAAGGTATTTATCAGCTGTAGGAATTCTCTGGTAGAATTTTTTGGTTGCTTATGTATACTATCATATCATTCACAACTAGTGATACTTTGACTTCTTTCTTTCCAATTTATGTTCTCTGCATATCCTCTAGTAGTCTTACTGATCTGACTAGAACTTCAAGTACTATATTGAATAAATAGGGAGAGGGTTGGCAGCCTTGTCTTGCCCCTGATTTTAATGGAATTGTTTAAGTTTCTCTCCATTGAGTTTAATGTTGGTTATTAGCTTGCTGTATATTGCTTTGATTATGTTTAGGTATATGCCCTGTATATCTGATTTCTCTAATACCTTTAACATAAAAAAGTGTTGGATTTTATCAAAGGCTTTTTCAGCATCTAATGAGATAATCAAGTAATTTTTTCTTTCATTTTGTTTATATGGTGAATTATGTTGATGGATTTTCATATATTGAACCATCCCTGCATCCTTGTGATGAAGCCTGCTTGATCTTGATTATTTCTTTGATGTGTTTCTGGACTCACTTTCCAAGTATTTTTCGAGTATTTTTGCATCAATGTTCATAAGATTAAATCAGTCTGAAGTTCTATTTCTTTGTTGAGTCTTTGTGTGGTTTAGGAATCAGGGTGACTGTGAACTCATTGAATGAGCTTGGCAGTGTTCCTTCTTTTCTATTTTATAGAATACTTTGAAGAGTATTGGTATTATATCTTCTTTTTAAAGTTAGGTAGAAAGAATTCTGCACTAAAGTCATCTAATCCTGGGCTTTATTTGGTTGGGAGACTTTTAATGACTGCTCCTTTGTCTGTAGGATTTATAGTACTGTGTAAATAGTTTACCTGATGTTGATTTAAATTCGGTAAGCAATATCTGTCTAGAAAATGATCAACTTCATTAATATTTTCCAATTATTTGAATACAGACTTTTGAAGTAAGACCTAATGGTTCTTTGAATAGCCTTAATGTCAGTTGTTATGTCTTCCTTTTCAAAACTGATTTTGTTTACTTGGATACTGTCTCCCTGTCTCTTGGTAATTTTGGCTAAGCATTCATCCATCTTGTCGATTTTCTCAAGGAACCAGCTCTTGGTTCGATACATTTTTTTCTTTTTGTCTAACTGATTGGTTTTAGCCCTAATTTTGATTATTTCCTGCCTTTTATTCCTTTTTGGTTTGCTTGCTTCTTCTTTTCTACAACTTTCGGGTGTACTTTTAAATTGCTGATAGAACTTTCTAATTTCTTTATAGAGGCACATATTGCTATGAACTGCCCATTTAGCACTGCTTTCATTGTGAAGTATTAATATTTAATTAATAAATCCTAGTGCAGGTTTTGCTACCTACCTTAATGGTTTATGTTTATGAATAAATGACAACCATATACAGCCACTACATTTTAATATACCTTACGTAACACAATAGCTGGGTAACTGTGTAGCCTCCATGCTGCTAGAATCTACCTTCCACAGAGAATTCCAAGTTACTACTTACTAAATTCTATGTTCTACCTTGTCTGCTCTAGACTCAGTTGGACAGCCCTCTGGACTGTGCTCTCCCAGCTCCATCACACGGCAACTATGCCTCTCTGTCCTATACTCTTCTCAGGCATGGTGTCTCTCTACCTCCACATTGCAGAATGGTAGATCTCTCCCTTCTCTTGGTCCAAAACCCAGGAAATCCCCCAAAACCACCTCTGTCTGTCCTCCTCAACTATTGGTGACTGGTATCTTTGCTTACCAATCAGAACCAACTGGGGGCAGGATCCCAGAAGCTATGTGCAAACCCTCTTATGCAAACAGTTTTTTGAAGAACGTAGTTAGCATTCATAATACAGCAGCTATATTTCCCTCTTTTTGTCCAAGGCTCTTTTCCTTCAGATGTACATTGAATATAATTATAAAAATTATGTAAATTATAAGGTATGATATACATTCATAATATCCAGTCCATCATATTTGGCAATTTAGATAAAGTATTCTATCATATATCCTAATTTAAAGAGTTTAAAATTTTATACCTCAATCATGTTTGATTTTAACTTGCATTACCTTCTGACAGCCATGCTTTCAAATTTAGATCATCTTCCTCAATGTTGGACAACTTAAGCTCAATTATGAGACTATAACTGATCCTCAACTACCTCAGAGATCTGAGAAGGAATTAAATATTACCTTAATATGTCAGGAGCATGAAGACATTGCTTCCAAAACATACAATTTGTAGAGACAGCTGACTGCCTGGACAGTCTCCAATGTTCCTTATAACATTGGAGCATCTGTCTTCAGCCTTCTGGCCCAGAACCATCTGACAGACCTTAAGTGAAGCAGGAATTGTGAAGGACTAGCTTACTCTGTATTGGCAGACATTAGCAGTCAACTATTCTGCATCCATTTGTCCTTTCTGGACAGTATTTTGTCTGTAGATGAAATTAAGGTATTTCTTAACTAGTGACTATCTTGCCACAATTGAAGGAACTCCAATTGGAGGTAATGATGCTCAATATCTCTTTTGAAGTGGGGTGGTGGTACTGTCAGGAGCAGACATGTCTTGTAGTCAAAAGATATATTAATAATGAAATGATTTTCAATGCCATATTCTGTGGATCTCTGATGCTTTTGAAGACCAACTATCTATATATAGTATAACTGAGTTGTTAAAAATTGATTACTCTTAGCTATTTGCTATTTGAATAATCTTGAAAACACTTTATTGCAATTAAATCAGGATCTAATATTACCATGAGTTTACTATCTGACCATTAACTTGCATTACTCAAACATCCTAAATAGTTTGTAGTAGTGGCCATTGGAAGGACTGGTTCTAAGCCTTGTATTCTTAGTAAGTTGCATGGGCACAATGCCTATCTAAGAGTAACAAATTTTTTTTTAAATTTTGTATCAATATACAAAGATTTATGCCAATGAGAATCTTAAACCTGTATCGACATATAAATTCTGTACCAATGTAAGAAAATATAATTTCAATTCTGCATCAAAATATAAAGATTTCTACCAATGTAAGATTATGGCTATAAAATGTTTTGTTTAAGAGTAAATTTAGTAATCTATCTCCATATATCTAATTTCTTATAATATTAATCTATCCACCTTTTTTTCTTTTTAAGCCCCTTCCCTTTACCTAAGAAAGAAAGGATAGAGAAGAGGAAAGGAAATATAGAAATCCCTACATCTAAGCTGTCTGTTTAGTGTCCTCCCTATCCAAAATTATAACCCTTTCAAAATTATTTTTTAAAATGACAGCGTACCAATAATTCATAAAAATAACCATAACCAGACACCCAAACCCAAGAGATCAGGAAGACAACTATCTATAACTTCTTCCTGCTGAATTGGGGTGACAATTTTTTAAAGGGGTGGGGAGGGATAGGAAAATTAGAAAAAGTGGTTAGATTTAAGAAAGCTATCTTTTTAATTCATTCATTCATTTTTTACACTCCAGATTTTATTCCCCACCATCCACTCTCTGACTGTTCCACATCCCATACCTCCTCCCCACCCAGTGTCTCCACAAGGATGTCCCTACCCCTATCCCCACCCCACCTGACCTCTAAACTCCCTGGGGCCTCCAGTCTCTTGAGGGTTAGGTGCATCATCTCTGATTGAACACAGACACAGCAGTCCTCTGCTGTATATGTGTTGGGGACATCATTCAGCTGGTGTATACTGCCTGTTTGGTGATCTGGTGTTTGAGAGATCTTGGGGAGTCCAGATTAATTGAGATTGCTGGTCCTTCTACAAGGTTGCCCTCCTCCTCAGCTTTTTTCAGGCTTTCCCTAACTCAACCACAGGGGTCAGCAGCTTCTGCCCATTGGTTGGGTGCAAATATCTGCATGACTCATTCCACTGCTTGTTGGGTCTTCAGGAGTATGGTCATGCTAGGTCCCTTTTGGTGAGCACTCCATAGCCTCAGTAATAGTGTCAGGGCTTGGGATCTCCCCATGAGCTAGATCCCAATTTGGGCCTGTTGCTGGACTTTCTTTTCCTCAGACTCCTCTCCATTTCCAACCCTCTAGTTCTTTCAGGCAGTAGTAATTATGGGTCAGAGTTTTGATTGTGGCATGGCAGACTCCTCTGTCATTTGATGCCCTGTCTTCCTGCTGGAGGTGGGCTCTATGGGTTCCCTCTCCCTACAGTAAGGCATTTCATCTAAGGACCTTCCCTTTGAGTCCTGAGAGTCTCTCAACTCTCAGGTCTCTGGTGCATTCTGGAGAGACCCCCTATCTCCTACCTACCAAGGTTGCCTGTTTCCATTCTTTCTGCTGGCCTCAGGACTTCAGTCATTTTCCTTCACTTAGTACCAGACCAGGTTCCCTTTTCCAACCCCCACACCCTGTCCAATTTCCCTCCCAGTTCCCTCCCTCCCTTCTCACTTGTGATTGCTTTTTTTCTCCCTTGCAAGTGAGGCTGAGGTATCCTCACTTGGACCCTTCAGCTTGTTGACCATTTTGAGTTCTGTGGACCATATCTTGGGTATTCTGTACTTGTCTTTTGGCTAAGATCCACTTATTACTGAGTACATACCATGCATGGCCTTTTGGGTCTGTGCTATCACACTCATGATATTTTCTAGTTCCATCCATTTCCCTGCAAAACTCAGGATGTCCTTGTTCTTAATAGCTGGGTAGTATTCCATTGTGTAAATGTACCACATTTTCTGTCTCCATTCTTCTGTTGAGGGACATCTGGGTTGCTTCCAACTTCTGGCTATTGCAAACAAGGCCTCTATGAACATAGTGGAACACATGTCACTGTGGACTGGTGGGACATCTTTTGGGTATATTCTCAAGAGTGGTATAGCTGGGTCTTCAGGTAGATCTATTTCCAATTTTCTGAGGAAGCTGCAGAGTGATTTCCAGAGTGGTTGTACCAGCTTGCAATCCCACCAGCAATGGAAGAGTGTACCTCTTTTTCCACATCTTGGACAACATGTGCTATCACATGAGGTTTTGATCTTAGCCATTCTGGTTGGTGTAAGGTGCAATTTCAGGGTCATTTTGATTTGCATTTCCCTGATCACTACGGACTTTGAACATTTCTTTAGGTGCTTCTCAGCCATTCGAGATTCCTTTGTTGTGAATTCTCTGTTTAGTTCTATACCACATTTTTTGATTGGGTTGTTTTGTGTTTTGGTTATTAGCTTCTTGAGTTCTTTATATATTTTGAATATTAGCCCTCTATCAGATGTGGGGTTAGTAAAGATTTTTTCCCAATCTGTAGGTTGCTGATTTGTCATATGGAACACGTCCTTTGCCTTACATAAGCCTTCTAGTTTCATGACATACCATTTATCAATTCTTAATCTTAGAGCATGTGCCATTGGAGTTATGTTTAGGAAAATTTCCCCTGTGCCAATGAGGAGACAGCCCTATCAGGATTTCCTCAGCAAGCACTTCCCAGCATCCACAATAGTGTCTGGGTTTGGTGGCTGCAAATGGGATGGATCCCCAGGTGGAGCAGTCTCTGGATGACCTTTCCTTCAGTCTCTGCTCCACACATTGTCTCCATATTTTCTCCTGTGATTATTTTGTTCACCCTTATGAGAAGCAGTGAACCATCCATATTTGGTCTTCCTTCTTCTTAGGTTTCATATGGTCTGTGGTTTGAATCATAGGTATTTCAAACTTTTGGGCTAATATCCACTTATCAGTGAGTACATACTATGTGTCTTCTTTCGTGACTGAATTACCTCACTCAGGATGATATTTTCAAGTTCCATCCATTTCCCTGCGAATTTCATGAGGTCATTTTTTTAAATAACTGAGTAGTATTCCATTATGTAAATATACCACATTTTGTGTATCCATTCCTCTGTTGAGGGACATCTGAGTTCTTTCCAGCTTCTAGCTATTATAAATATGGCTGCTATGAACATATTGGAGCATGTGTCCTTATTACATGTTGGAGAATCTTCTGGGTATATGCCCAGGAGTGGTATAGCTGGGTCTTCAAGTAGTATTATATCCAATTTTCTGAGGAATTGCCAGTCTGATTTCTAGAGTGGTTGTCCCAGCTTGCAATCCCACCAGAAATGGAGGAATGTTCTTCTTTCTCCACATCCTCACTAGCATCTGCTGTCACCTGAGATTTGGTCTTAGCCATACTAATTGGTATGAGGTAGAATCTAAGAGTCATTTTGATTTGCATTTCCCTGATGACTAAGGATGTCCTTTAAGTGCTCCTCATTTGATATTACTCAGTTGAGGATTCTCTGTTTAGCTCTGTTCCCCATTTTTAATAGGGCTATTTAGTTCTCTGGAGTCTAATTTCTTGAGTTCTTTGTATATATTGGATATTAGCTTTCTATCTGATGTAGGATTGGTAAACATCTTTTCCCAATTTTTGGTTGCCGTTTAGTCCTATTGACAGTGTCCTTTGCCTTACAGAAGATTTGCAATTTTAAGAGGTTCAATTTGTCTATTCTTGATCTTAGAGCATAAGCCATTGGTGTTCTATTCAGGAAAATTTCCCTTGTGCCCATGTGTTCAAGACTTTTCCGCACTTTCTCTTCTATTAAACTCAATTTATCTGGTGTAATGCGGAGGTCCTTGATCCACTTGGACTTGAGCTTTTTGTGGGGAGATAGCAATGATCAATTTGCATTCTTCTACATGTTGACCGCCAGTTGAACCAGCACCATTTGTTGAAAATGCTGTCTTTTCTCCACTAGATGGTTTTAGCTCCTTTGTCGAAAATCAAGTGACCGTAGATGTGTGAGTTCATTTCTCGGTCTTCAATTCTATTCCATTGATCTACCTGCCTGCCACTGTACAAATACCATTCAGTTTTTGTCACTATTGCTTTGCAGTACAGCTTGAGGTTAGGGTTGCTGATTCTTCCAGATGTCCCTCAACAGAGGAACGGATACAGAAAATGTGGTACATTTACACAATGGAATACTACTGAGCTATTAAAAACAATGACTTCATGAAATTTGCAGGCAAATGGATGGTACTTGAAAATATCCTGAGTGAGGTAACTCAGTCACAAAAGAACAAACATGGTATGTACTCACTGATAAGTGCATATTAGCCCAAAAGTTTGGAATAACCAAACCTCAATTCACAGACCATATGAAGTCTAAGAAGTAGGAAGAACAAAATGTCGATGCCTCAGTGTTTCTTAGTGTGAACAAAATACTCACAGGGAGAAATACTGAGACAAAGTGTGGAGCAGAAACTCAAGAAAAAGCCACCCAGAGACTGTCCCACCTGGGGATACATCACATATATAGCCACCAAACCCAGACTCTTTTGTAGATGCTGGGAAGTGTTTGCTGATGGAAGCATGATAAGCTGTCTCCAGAGAGGCCCAAGCAGAGATACAGAGGCAGATACTTGCAGCCAACCATTGGACTGAGTGTGGGGTCCAGGCTGGAGGAGTTGGAGAAGGGACTGAAGGAGCTGAGGGTGTTTGCAAACCCATGGAGGGTGCTCCTGGAGACTGGATGACCAAACAAAGAATACACATGGAGGGAACCATGGTGCTGGCCACATATGTTGCAGAGGATTTATTGAGTGTTTTTGCATCAATATTCATAAAGGAAATGGGTCTGAAGTTCTCTTTTATTGTTGGGTCTTTGTGAGGTTTTGGTATCAGCATAACTGTGGCATCATAGAACGAACTGGATAGTGTTCATTCTGTTTCTATTTTGTGGAATAGTTTGAAGAGTATTGGTATTAGGTCTTCTTTGAAGGTCTGATGGAATTCTGCAATAAACGCATCTGGTCCCGGGCTTTTTTTGGTTGGGAGACTTTTAATGACTGTTTCTATTTCTTTAGGGGTTATGGGACTGTTTAGATGGTTCATCTGATCCTGATTTAAATTTGGTGACTGGTATCTGTCTAGAAAATTGTCCATTTCATCCAAATTTTCCAGTTTTGTTGAGTCTATGCTTTTGTAGTAGGATCTGAAGGTTTTAAAATTTTTCCTCAGTTTCTGTTGTTATATCTCCCATTTCATTTCTGATTTTGTTAATTTGGATACTGTCTCTGTGCCCTCTGGTTAGTCTGGCTAAGGGTTTATCTATTTTATTGATTATCTCAAAGAACCAGCTCCTGGGTGGTTTTTTGTTTTTGTTTTTGTTTTGTTTTTTGATTCCTTATATAGTTCTTTTTGTTTCTACTTGGTTGATTTTAGCCCTGAATTTGATTATTTTCTCCTGTTTACTCCTCTTTGGTGTATTCGATTCATTGTGTTCTAGAGCTTTCAGGTGTGCTGTTAAGCTGCTAGCTGTATGCTCTCTCCATTATTTTGAAGGCACTCAGAGCTATAAGTTTTCCTCCTAGCACTGCTTTCATTGTGTCTTATAAGTTTAGGTATGTTGTACCTTCGTTTTCATTAAATTCTAAAAAGTCTTTAATTTTTTTTTCTTTACTTCTTTCTTGACCAAGTTATCATTGAGTAAAGTGTTGTTCAGCTTCCATGTGTATGTGGGCTTTCTGTTGTTGTTGGTTTTTGTTGTTGGTTTTTTTTTTTTTCTGTTAAGGACCAGCCTCAATCCACAGTGATCTGAAAGGGTGCATGAGATTATTTCAATCTTCTTATATCTGTTGAGGTCTGTTTTGTGACCGATTATATGGTCAGTTTTGGAGATGGTACCATGAGGTGCTGAGAAGCAAGTATATTATTTTGATCTAGGATGAAATGCTGTGTAAATATCTATTAAATCCATTTGGTCAATAGCTTCTGTTAGTTACACTTTGTCTCTGTTTAATTTGTGTTTCCATTATCTGTCCATTAATGAGACTGGGGTATTGAAGTCTCCCACTATTGTGTGAGATGCAGTGTGTACTTTGAGCTTTAGTAAAGTTTCTTTTATGAATGTGGGTGCCCTTGCATTTGGAGCATAGATGTTCATAATTGAGAGTTCTTGTTTGATATTTCCTTTGATAAGTATGAAGTGTCATTCCTTATCCATTTTGATAACCTTTGGTTGAAAGTCTATTTTATTGGATATTAGAATGGCTACTCCAGCTTGTTTCTTGGGACCATTTTCTTGGAAAATTGTATTTCAACTCTTTACTCTGATGTGTTTGACTTTAACACTTAAGTGCATTTCCTGTATGCAGCGAAATGCTGGGTCCTGTTTACATATCCAGTCTGTTAGTCTATGTCTTTTTATTGGGAAAGTCCATTCATGTTTAGAGATTTTTTTTTTTAGGCAGGGTTTCTCTGTGTAGCCCTGGAACTCACTCTGTAGACCAGGTTGGCCTTGAACTCAGAAATCCACCTACCTCTGCCTCCCAAGTGCTGGAATTGAAGGTGTGTGCCACCACTGCCCGGTGTAATGTTAAGAGATTTTAAGGAATAATGATTGTTACTTTCTCTTATTTTGATGTTATTTTATGTTTGTGTTTCTGTGTTCTTTTGGGTTTGTTGCAAAAAGATTACTGTCTTGCTCTTTCTTGGGTGTAGTTTCTCTCCTTGTGTTGGCATTTTCCAAATGCTATTCTTTGTAGGGCTGGATTTTTAGAAAGATATTGTGCAAATTTGGTTTTGTAGTGGAATATCTTGGTTTCTCCATCTTTGGTAATTGAGAGTTTTACTGATTATAGTAGTCTGGACTGGCACTTGTGTTCTTTTAGGGTCTGTATAAAATCTTTCCAGAGTCTTCTAGCTTTTATAGTCTCTGGTGAGAAGTCTGGTATAATTCTGATAGGTCTGCCTTTATATGTCATTTAACCATTTTCCTTTACTGCTTTTAATATTCTTTCTTTGTTTTGTGCATTTGGTGTTTTGACTATTATGTGACAGGAGAAATTATTTTCTGGTCAAATCTATTTGGAATTCTGTAGGCTTCTTGTATGTTTATGTGCATCTCTTTCTTTAGGTTAGGAAAGTTTTCTTCTACAATTTTGTTGAAGATATTTACTGGCCCTTTAAGTTGGGAATCTTCACTTTCTTCTATACCTATTATCATTAGGTTTGGTCTTCTCACTGTGTCCTGCAATTCCTGGATGTTTTGGGTTAGGAGCTTTTTGCTTTTTGCATTTTTGTTGACTGTTGTGTCAATGTTTTTATGGTATCGTCTGCACGTGAGATTCTCTCTTCTATGTCTTGTATTCTGTTGGTGATGCTTGCATCTATGACTCCTGATCTCTTTCCTAGGTTTTCTATCTCTTGGGCTGTCTCCTTTTGTGATTTCTTTGTTGTTTCTATTTCCATTTTTAGATCCTGGATGGTTTAGTAAAATTCCTTTACCTCTTTGTGTTTTCCTGTTATTCTTTAAGGGATTTTTGTGTTTCCTCTTTAAGGGCTTCTACATTTTTACCTGTGTTCTCCTGCATTTCTTTAAGGAAGTTATTTATGTCCTTCTTAAAGTCCTCTATCATCATCATGAGATGTGATTTTAAATCAGAGTCTTGCTTTTCTGGTGTGTTAGGGTTCTGATGATGCCAAGTAGCCTTGGTTTCTGTTGCTTTTGTTCTTGCTCTTGCCTCTTGCCATCTGGTCATCTCTTCTGTTATCTGGTCTTGCTGTCTCTGACTGTGGCTTGTCCCTTCTGCAAGCCTGTGTGTCAGTACTCCTGAGAAACCAGTTCTCTCTGAGAGGAATTTGGGTATGGAGAGTTGTGGCACAGGGTCAGCTCCAGGGTGCAGATAGAAACAGGAGGGATCCTGTCCCCAGTTGTTTGTTGGTTTCTGTGTCCTGATGGCTCTGGGAGAGTCCCTCTTGGGCTGGGAATTTGAACAGTATTGTTGATCTTACCTGTGCTCACAGGTTTGTCAGCACTCCTGGGAGACCAGCTATCTCCTGGCGGTATTTGGGTATGTAGTGCTGTGGCACAAGATCAGCTCTGGGAGAAGAGGGAAATCTGAAGTCTCCTGTCCCAGGCTGTTCCTCAGTTCCTGTGTCCTACAGACTCCAGGCAGGTCCCTCTAAGCAGAAGCGGTGGCCTTACCTGTGCTCAAAGAATTTTCCACACTCCCTGGAAATCAACTCTCTCCCAGTGGTATTTGGGTATGGAGCCCTGTGACACAGGATCTGCTCTGGGCACTGTGGCCCAGGATCATCTCAGGGAGCAGAGGGAAATTAGAAGTCTCCTGTCCCAGGCTGCTCCTCGGTTCCTGTGTCCTGAGGGCTCTGGGCAGAAGTGGTGGTCTTACCTGCACTCACAGGCTTGTCCGAACTCCTAGGAGGCCAGCTTTTGCTGGGCGGTATTTGGGTATGGAGCACTGGAGCACAGAATCAGGTGCAGTGACACTGGGTCAGCTCCGGGCACAGAAGCTTTATTGCATATTTTTACATTGATATTCATATGTGAGATTGGTCTGAAGTTCTCTTTTTTGGTTGAGTCCTTGTGTGGCTTAGGTATCAGAGTAATTGTGGCTTCATAGAACAAGTTAGGTAGTGTTCCTTCTGTTTCCATTTTATGGAATAGTTTGAGGAATATTAGTATTAGGTCTTCTTTAAAGGTCTGGTAGAATTCTGCACTAAATTCATCTGGTCCTGGGCTTTTATTATTGGAAGATTTTTTTGTTTTTCTTTTTAAAGACTTCTATTTCCTTGTGTGATACAGGCTTGTTTAGATAGTTTATCTGCTCTTGATTTAACTTTGGTTTGTGGTATCTGTCTAGAAAACCATCCATTTCATCTAGATTTTCCAGTTTTGTTGAGTATAGGCTTTTATATTAGGATTTGATGATTTTTTGAATTTCCTCTGTTTCTGTTGTTATGTCTCACTTTTCATTTCTGATTTTGTTAATTTGGATACTGCCTCTGGGCCCTTTAGTTAGTTTGGCTAGGGGTTTATCTATCTTATTGTTTCTCTCAAATAACCAGCTTTTAGTTTTGTTGATTCTTTGTATCATTCTCTTTGTTTCTATTTGGTTGATTTTGGCCCTGAGTTTGACTATTTAATCCCTTCTACTCCTCTTGGGTGAGTTTGCTTCTTTTTTGTTCCAGAGTTCTTAGGTGTGCTGTTAAGTTATTAGTGTAAGATCTCTCCAGTTTCTTTACCAAGGCACGGTAGTACTACAAATTTTCCTCTTAGCACTGCTTTCATTGTGTCCCATAGATTTTAGCATGATGTGTCAACATTCTCATTAAATTCAGTGAAATCTTTAATTTCTTTCTTTATTTCTTTCCTGATCAAGTTATCATTGAGTAGAGTGTTGTTCAGCTTCTACGTGTATGTGGGCTTTCTGTTGTTTTTGCTGATATTGAAGACCAGCCTTAGGCCATGGAAATCTGATAGGATGCATGGGATTATTTGAATATTCTTGTATTGGTTGAGGGTTGTTTTGTGACCAATTATGTGGTTGACTTTGTAGAAGGTACCATGAGGTGCTAGGAAGAAGGTATATTCTTTTGTTTTAGGGTGAAATGTTCTATATATATATATATATATATATATATATATATATATATATATATATATATATGTTAAATCCATATGCTTCATAAACTGTATTAGTTTCACTGTGTCTTTGTTTAGTTTCTGTTTCAGTGACCTGTCCATTGGTGAGAGTGGGGTGTTGAAGTCTCCCACTATTATTGTGTGGCGTCCAATGTGTGTTTTGAGCTTTAGTAAAGTTTCTTTTATGAATGTGGATGCTCTTGCATGTGGGGCATAGATGTTCAGAACGGAGATTTTCTCTTGATGGATTTTCCCCTTGATGAATATGAAGTGTCCTTCCTCATCACGCTTGATAACTTTTTGTGGAATGTCTATTTTATTGTATATTAGGATGGCAAGTCCAGCTTTTTTCCTGGGACCATTTGCTTCGAAGATCCTTTTCCATCCTTTTCCTCTGAGATAGTGTCTGTCTTTGATATTGTGGTGTGTTTCTGGTATGCAGCAAAAAGCTGGATCTTGTTTGTGTATCCAGTCTGTTAGCTTATGTCGTTTTACAGTTGAGTAGAATCTATTATTATGGAGAGATATTAAAGAGAAATGACTGGTGGTTCCTGATATGTTTGTTTTTGTAGGTGGCTTTATGTGCTTGTAGTTCTCTCCTTTTGGTTTTGTTGTGAGATGCTTAATATCTTATCCTTTCTTTGGTGGACATACCTTCTTTGTGTTTGAGTGTTCCTTCTAGGATCTTCTGTAGGGCTGGATTGGTAGATCGATACTGTTTGAATTTGTTTTGTCCTAGAATATTTTGGTTTCTCCATCTATGTTGATTGAGAGTTTTGCTGGGTTTAGTAGCCTGGGCTGGCATTTGTATTCTCTTATGGTATCCATGACCTCTGACCAGTCTCTTCTGGTTTTCATAGTCTCTGTTGAGATTTCTGGTGTAATTCTGATAGGTCTACCTTTGCATGTTACTTGACCCTTTCCCTTGCATCTTTTAATATTCTTTCTTTGTTCTGTGTGTTTAGTGTTTTGATTATTATGTGATGAGAGGATTATCTTTTCTGGTCCCATTTATTTGGTGTTCTATAGGCTTCTTGTACCTTTATGGCCATTTATTTCTTTAGGTTGGGGAAATGATTTTGTTGAAAACATTTTCAGGTCCTTTGAGCTGGGAATCTTTGTTCTCCTCTATTCTGATTATTCTTAGAGTTGTTCTTTTCATTGTGTCCTGAATTTCCTGGATGCTTTGGGTTAGGAGTTTTTTATGTTTGGAATGTTCTTTGCCAGTTGTGTCAATCTCTTCTACGGTATCTTCTACACCTGCGATTCTCTCTTCTATCTCTTGTACTCTGTTGGTGATACTTTCATCTGTAATTCCTGACCTCTTTCTTAGGTTTTCCATTTCCAGTTTTGCCTCCATTTGTGTTTTCTTTATTGTTTCTACTTCCACTTTTAGGTCTTGGACTGCTTTATTCAATTCCTTCACCTGTTTACCTGTGTTTTCTTGTATTTCTTTCAGTGAGTTATTGATATCCTCCTTAAAGGACTCTATTATCTTCATGAGATTGGATTTTAGGACAGATTCCTGATTTTCAGGTGTGTTGCTATATTCAGGGCTTGCTGTGGTGGTAGAACTGGGTTCTGATGATTCCCACACACATTGGCTTCTGTTGATTATGATCTTGTGCTTGCCTCTCACCCTCTGAATATCCCTGGTGTTTGTTGGCTGGGTGGTTCTGTCTGGAGAATGCCTCTTTTGTCCCTGGGATGCTTCAAGTCTCCCAGTAGGCCTGTGGCCATTGCTGTAGCAGACCACCTGTGGGGCCTTCCAACTGGGGGCTCTTCAGAGGGGCAGAGAAGGTGCTGACCTATTGCCCTGGCTGCAGTAGAACTCCTGGGAAGTCTTCAGACTGTTGAGTTTTCAGTGGAGCAATCAAGCTGTTGTCCTGTGTGAAGGTGTTTTCCAGGGGGGTCTATCGACTGTGGTTTCTGTTTCCCTGTGTGCAGCAGAACTCCAGGGAGGTTTTTAGTCTGTCTGGTCAGTTGCCTTGCAAGCCTTCAAGCTGTGGTGTCACCTTCTTTGAGTGCACCAGATCCTCAACTGCTCAACTGCTCTGAGTCTACCAGATCCTCTAGGATGGGTCAGGATATGGTGTCTTCATGGGAGCAGACAAGGTAGGAGTCTGCCCCAGTGAAAAGGACTGGGAGGAAGGGGTGGAAGAGGAGTGATATTCAGGGGTGAGGGTTTTGGTGGGTTATAGTTCCCAAGTACACCAGTCTCCCAGCAGCAGATCTGGGACTTCAAGGAGGGGGTTCTTACCAACTGCTCTGAGTCCAGCAGATCCTCTAGGATGGGTCAGAATATGGTGTTTTTATGGGAAAAGACCTGCTAGTTGTCTGCCCCATTAGAAAGGCAGAAAGCTATCTTAAATATTTGTCATCCAGTTCAAAACCCAGAAATCCATCAATGTAATCCACTACATAAACAAACTGAAAGAAAAAAAACCACATGGTCATTTCATTAGATGCTGAAAAAGCATTTGACAAAATTCAACATCCCTTCATGATAAAAGTCCTGGAAAGATCAGGAATTCAAGACTCATACCTAAACGTAGTAAAAGCAATATACAGCAAACCAGTAGCCAACATCAAACTAAATGGAGAGAAACTCGAAGCAATCCCACTAAAATCAGGGACTAGACAAGGCTGCCCTCTCTCTACCTATCTATTCAACATAGTAATTGAAGTTCTAGCTAGAGCAATTAGACAACAAAAGGAGGTCAAAGGGATACAAATTGGTAAGGAAGAAATCAAAATATCACTATTTGCAGACAATATGATCGTATACTTAAGTGACCTGAAAACCTCCACCAG
>CM052721.1:14172691-14234314 GCA_028551405.1 Uromys caudimaculatus
TAGTGTGAAAACATCCTGTTATGCTGAGGATTAGCCTCCTAGTGCTTGAAAACATCCTGTTATTCTGAGTTTTGTGAAAGGGCAAATGGATTTGTTTTTTCCTAAACTGGCGAGCCAGGTGTCAACTTCCTTGTTTTGTTGTCAACTTCCTTGTTTTGTACTTTCTGGGCTGTTTTGCTCATTGTATATAAGGGCTAAGATCTTGAAGTAAAAGAAGACACTTCTCACACAACCTTATTCATGTGTATGTCTCTTGATTAATCCACAGGTCTTCGCCGTTGCTCGGGTGGGTTGGTTATGCGGGCATAGCCAACACTCCCATCCCTGTTGCATATTTCCATTCATTCTGCTGGCCCTCAGGGCTTCTTTCTTGTCTCTCCCATACTTGATCATATCTCCCCTTTCCCCTCCCTATCTCATTTCCCACCCAGAAGGGTCCTCACTTGGACCTTCTTGAGTTCTGTGGATTGTATCCTAGGTATTCTGTAATGTTTTGTCTACTATCCACTTATTATTTAGTACATACCATGCATGTCCTTTTGGGTCTGAGTTACCTCACTCAGGATGATATTTTCTAGTTCCATTCATTTGCCTGCAAAACTGATGATGTCGTCATTCCTAATAGCTGAGTAATATTCCATTGTGTAAATAAACCACATTTTCTGTATCCATTGTTCCATTGTGGGACATCTGGGTTTCTAACTTCTGGCTCTCACATATAAGGTTACTATGAACACATTGGAGCAATGCCCCTGTGGTATGGTGGGGCATCTTTTGGGTATATGCCCAAGAGTAGTATAGCTGGGTCTTCAGGTAGATCTATTTCTGAATTTCTGAGGAACCTTGAGCCTGATTTCCAGAGTGGTTGTTCCAGTTTGCAATCTTACCAGCAAAGGAGGAGTGCTTCTCTTTCTCTAGTTCCTCAACAACACATGCGGTTTCTCTTTCCATTTCTGATTTTGTTAGTTTGGATACTGTCTCTGTGCTCTTTAGTTTGGCTAAGGGTTTGTCTACCTAGTTGATTTTCTCAATGAACCAGCTCTTGATTTTGTTGATTCTTTTAGATAGGTGGAATTTTCTATGATTTTGTTAAAAACTATTTTCTGTGTTTTTGACTTGGCTTTTTTCTCTTTCCTATATCCCTACTATTCTTATATTTGTTTTTTTTTTCATGTTTTCTCAGATTTCTGTACTATTTTATTATGGAATTTTAAAGATTTAATGTTTTCTTTCACTGAACTATCCATTTCTTGTATTGTTTTCAATGACTGAAATAGTCTTCTCCATGTCTTTACACCTGATGCTGAATTTTTCATTTCCAATTTTCTTTCTTTTTTTATTCTATTTCTTTGTTAAATTTTACTCACATTTATTTTGAATTATTTTCTTTATTTCATACAATTATTTACTCATATTTTTATGTTCTTTATTAAGGCAGTTATTCAAATCCTCTTCAAGCAATTTGAATGTAGTCATAATTTCTGTATTCAAATCCTTGTATTGTGCTTCAGATAAATTGGTTTTTACAGGGCCTGACATATAAGGTTGCATCTAGAGTATACATAATGTCTTGGCTGTTTGCTTTTGTGTTTTTGTATTGGGGTCTTAGGTATCTGGATTTATGATGTTTGTAGTCTTTCTTGGTGTAGATGTATGGACTCAAGTTTGTTGAGTGGAGGTTCAGTTCTGTGGTTGCTGTTGCCCACTCTGGGCCACAACCAAATGTAGCATCTGTTGGGTCTCCGAGTCTTAGCCAAGTGTGGTGACTGTGGGGGTCTCTGGTAGAGAACTGTACTGGAGGCCAGTGGGGGAAGTCAAAGAATGGTGGATATAGCCTAGAAGGAATTTCAAAGAGGAGTATCGAGAAAGAATTAGGGAGACCCTGGCATTTGCACCATAACAAGAGATCTAATCTCAATGGGTGGAGGTGATCTGGGAGGAGAGTTCCTGGCAAGCAAGATGCAGCAGGAATATATGTGAATTGAGAGTCCACAATGTGAAGAAGGTTGAGAACCACTGGTGTAACACATAATATGACTGTAGTCATTTATTTGGCTATTGGCTTCCCTTACTGTTATCTAAAATTGAACTTTGACTTTTTAGAGAAACACAAAAAGATAAGTGAATAATCTTGACATGGTTATTTTAGCTCAAGTAGTATAATGATCTCCTTATCTCTATCTTCAGCCAAAGTAGAATCTGAATGTTATTAGGCTGTTTACTCTGTCTGTCTGTGAGTTATCTGCTTAGTCCATGTATTCATAACAGGTGTTGAATGCTTAAAGTGAATGCTTTGATAAATGTGTGAGTAGACAAGAATGCTGAGGTCATCAGGAAGTACTGCAGGTACAGAGTATTTTCTAACACATCTGCAGCCCAATTGTCAGTGTGTGCATTTCTTCACATTTAGAGGTATTAGTTTACAGAACAATTTTCACAAAAAATATCCCTCTTTTTATGACCCTTTCTAAGCTAAGATTTTTTCATTGGATTGACCATGGTAACGGCTGGATTTTAGTCTAAAGAAACAAGAAAGCTGTTCCACCCAGTTTGATTAAAGGCTTTGTAACAGGGACTGAGACCTTAGCACAATTGATACTATGATGGAAATATCATTCAGGCTGTAATAATCAGCATGCAGATAGCACCACCAGTGAAAACAGAACCAATGTCCTAATCCATCAAAGACCATAGTTAAGGCAAAGTCTTCATATATACTGACCTCACTTTCAGCCTTTGTAGCATGATTTTTGTGCTTAAAACCTCACCTTGTGAAAGGTTCAGGGCTACGCTGGAATCCCAAACACCCGGTGTATTCTCTGGCCAGTTAATAAAGACTTTCTATTAGAGTAAATCTATACCCATCTCCACTCCTTTGTCACTCCATCCACCAACCCACATAACCTCTCTCTTACAGAAACCCACAGCTGCCACTCTAGGCTGGGGCTCATGTAGGGAATGAAATTTCTGAGCAAAAAGAACCTTGAGATCTTTGCTGCAGATAGGAAAGGAAAAATTCAAGAAGACCAAACAAGACAGGTAACATGAATTGCTGATCCTTCTACATGGGAACAGCCCTGAAACTGGCTGAGACATACAAATGTCTCTAGGTAAAACTTCAGCTATACATATCCAATAAATCATTTTGGTTACAGAATCCTAAGAATTCATCATGCCATCCTTCATATGGCATGAATGAAATTTTATTACAATTTGTTTTAATCAAACTAACTCATAAAAAGACTTTCACCTGCTCAAACAAGGAGCAAAAATTTATACTTAACTGATGTGTGCACCTTGCATAATACATGCAAATATCTTTATAGAACTAAAAATTATTTGAAAGATTCATTTGTTACAGATTGAAACTCCAAGATGCAGCTCTGACAAGATTTACCCTTGGAGATGCTGAAATCACCTTCTACTCTAGCCCTCTGCCTCACCTGATGCTGTTTCCTGAGACTTGCTTCCAAAACAGCTTCAGAAACTGCTTCAATGACCTTTATACATCTAGCCTATCAGATGGTTCCAGTCAAGACTTCAATTAAGTTCTGTCCTGAATTTTCTCAATATACAGAGACTGGACAACAAATTCTACAGTTAGCTTTCTTAAGTCTAACCAATTTTGTCTACTTTTTTGCTGCTCCCCACTCCAAAAAGGAACTATTCACCCCAATTTATCAGGAAGAAATCAATGAAAATCATTGCCCCAATCCCTTCAGTTTGGGTGTCTGGTTTTGGTTATTTTATAAATTATAGATATGCTGTTATTATAAGGGATAATTTGGAAATTGTTATAATTTTGAAAAGTGAGGATAGTAACTAGAAAGCTTAGATTCAGGGATTTCTATCTTTCTTTTTCTATTTTCTATCATTCTTTCACTTTTAGGTAAAAGGAAAGTGGTTAAAAGGAAAAAGGATGATATAGTAATATAAGAAATTAGGTATATGGGGATGAATTATTAAATTTATGCTTAAATCTTTTTATGGCCATAATCTAACATTGGTAGAAATCTTTATATCTTGATGCATAATTGAAGTTATATTTTCTTACATTGGTACAGAATTTATATATTGATACACGTTTAAGGTTTTCATTGGTATAAATCTTTGTATATTGATACAAAATTTAAAATTGATTTTGTTACTATTAGATAGGCATTGTGTTTCTGCAATTCATTTAAGAATATAAGGCTTAGACCCAGTTCTTTTAATAGTTTTAAATAATTGTTTAAGATATTAAGTAATGCAAGCTAATAGTAAAATTCATGGTCCTATTGTATTCTAATTTAGTTAATTACAATAAAGTGTTTTCAAGATTATTAAAATAGTCAGTAGCTAAGAATAATCAATGTTTTACAATTCAGTTATACTATATATATAGATAGAGGGTCTTTAAAAGGCCAAAGATACACAGAATGTGTCATTTAATGTTATTTCAATTATTAAAAGATCTTTTGTCTATGAGACATATGTGCTACCAACAGTACCCCCAGTCCATTTCAAAGAAGATATTGAGTATCATTATCTCCAGGTAAAGTTGCTTCAATTTTGCGAAGCTAGCCACTGGGCAAGAAATGCCCTAATTTCAACTGCAGACATAAAAAGATGTAGGATAGCTGACTGCTAAGCTCTGCCAAGGCAGGGCAAGCTATTTCTCCATAATCCCTGCTTCATGTAAAGTCTGTCAGATGTTCTGTGTCAGAAGGCTGAAGACAGATGCTCCAACATTATAAAGACTGTTGGGGACTCTCCAGGCAGTCAGCTGTCTCTGGCAAATGTTTAAGTTTTGAAAGCTGTGTCTTTGTGCTTAATGCATATTCGGGTAATATTTAACACCTTCTCAAATCTCTCACAGGTTGGAGACTAGTTATAGTCTCACAGTTGTACTTAAGTTGTTTAGCATTAAAGATGTTCTAGATTTGAAAGAATGGTTTTCAGATGATAATACATTTTGAAATCAAACATGATTGAGGTACATCATGATTGAGGTACAAGAATTGTAAACTCTTTAAGTTAGGATAGATGATAGAATGCTTTATCTAAATTGCCAAATATGGTGGACTAAGCAGTATAAGTGTATATTGTACATTCTAATTTGCATAATTGTTATAGCTGTGTACAATTTATATCTGAGAAAAACGAGTCTTTTATTAATTGGACAAAGGGGAGAAATGTAGTGAATTGGCCTACTGCTGTTTGTATTCTAATGCTAATGTGAGGCCTCCAAGGCTGTTTGCCCCAAAGATGAGAGTGTCTGCATGTAGAACAGCTGGAGTTTAGGGATGGTGAATTGGCCAGAAGTTTGTTTTGTTTTGTTTTGTATTTTTTATTGTTCAGAATTGTTTTGGCTATCCAGGGTGTTTTGTTTTTCCATATGAAGGTGAGAATTGTTCTTTCCATGTCTTTGAAGAATGGTATTGGAATTTTGATGGGAATTGCACTGATCTGTGGGTTGGTTTTGGTATGATGCCCATTTTCAATATGTTGATCCTACCAATCCATTAGTGTGGGAGATTTTTCCATTTTCTGAGGTCTTCTTCAATTACTTTCTTCAGGGACTTGAAGTTGTTGTCACCCAGATCTCTCACCTGCCTGGTCAGGATTGCAGCAATATATTTTATATTATTTGTGTCTATTGTGAAGGTGTTGTTCCCTAATTTCTTTCTCAACCTATATGTCATTTCTATAAATGAAGCTTACTAATGGTTTCTTGAATGAATTTTATATCCAGCCACTTTGCTGAAGTTGTTTATCAGGTAAAGGAGTTTTTTGGTAGGACTTTTGAGGTCACATATGTATGCTATCATATCATCTGTAAATAGTGATACATTGACTTCTTCCTTTCCAATTTGTATCCCTTGATTTCCTTTTGTTGTCTTATTGCTCTAGCTAGAATTTCAAGTACTATGTTAAATAACAGGGAGAGACTAGGCAGCCTTGTCTTGTCCCTGATTTTAGTGTTTCAAATTTCTCTCCATTTAATTTGATGTTGGCTTTTGGTTTGCTATATATTGCTTGAATTCCTGATCTCTTCAAGATTTTTAACATGAAGGGGTTTTGGATTTTGCAAAAGGCTTTTTCAGAATCTAATAAGATGATCATATGACTTTTTTCTTTGAGTTTGTTTATATAGTGGATTACATTCATAGATTCCTTTTTTGTATATTGAACCATCCCTGCATCCCTGGGATGAAACTTACTTGATCATGGTGAATGATGTTTTTGATATGTTCTTGCATCCAGTTTGTGAAAATTTTATTGAATATTTTGCATCAATTTTCATAAGGAAAATTGGTCTTAAGCTCTCTTTCTTCATTGTGTCCTTTTGTGGTTTAGTTATCAGAGTAGCTGGTTTCATAGAATGAATTAGGTAGTGTTCCTTCTGTTAATATCTTGTGACATAGTTTGAGGACTATTGGGATTAGCTCTTCTTGAAAGGTCTGGTAGAATTCTGCTCTAAAACCATCTGGCCCTGGGATTTTTTTTTAATTGGGAGGTTTTCAGTGACTGCTCCTATTTCCTCAGGCGTTATGGGACTATATAGATACTTTACCTGATGTTGGTTTGACTTTGGTAATTGTTATCTGCCTAGAAAGTCATTTATTTCATGTAGAGTTTCCAGTTTTGTTGAGTATATGCTTTTGTAGTAAGATTTGATGATTTTTTCTATTTCCTCAGTTTCCTTTGTTATCTCTCCCTTTTCATTTCTTGTCACAGACCAACCCAGTCGGGTATGATTTGATGATTTTTTCTATTTCCTCAGTTTCCTTTGTTATTTCTCCCTTTTCATTTCTTGTCACAGACCAACCCAGTCGGGTATGGGGGTCTCTGGGTTGAGGGTCTTCAAAGGCTAGGTGGGTAAGGATTTGGCAGTGACAAATAGAAACAAACACAGAGTTGGTTTGAATCTGAGTGTATTTTGTAGTTCTCAAGTAAGGGTTTTTATATATAAACAAATATTTTAACTCTTAGAAGATGTGTTCAATGAAGCAATCACAAATATCATCATTATCATTTGGCACGGTAAAGCACAAAAATCATCTAAGCATTACAATTCTGAAAAGATGTATTCAGTGAATCACAAATAGAACAGGTAACATCATTGTTTTTTGGCACAATATAAATAATCTAAGTGTTATAAGTCTGAAAGGGTGGATTCAGTGGGGCAGACATCCAAGGATGGTGGCATATTTCTAAGAGTTGGTTAATCAATCTTTATTGTCAATTATTATTTAACATCTAATGCCTGATTTTTTATAAATCTTCAACACATAAATTTAAATTATTTTAATTCTTTTTATTTAAGGCTTTCTTTACCATATGCCAAAGCCCACCTGTGATAACGTACTTGTAGCCATATTAAATTTTATTGTTTGGAAAGTTTCTATCTATCATAATAATATTATGTAATTCTGTAAGTGATTTATGAAGTAAAGCGCCATTTTCCCCAGAGATAAGGACATGGTTAAAGACCCCATCTCAAGAGATGGTTCCTTACCCATTTTTCTCACTTAAGATCTTGGCCTAGGCTATGAGGAACATGTTGTAAATAAGAAAAGGAATAAAAGAAAATAAAATAGATAAATTGTCATGAGAACTAGGCTCAATATTTTATTCCAGGCAAGAGTTCCACAACCAATTCCAGGAGGCCTCCTTCTTTTGCTGTTTTTGCCTCAGTCTGTATAACTTGTCACACATATTTTACTGGGGATGGTGTGGCATCCAGTAATTTCGATACTTGTTCTTTTAGTTAATTTTGCTAAGGATTTATCTATCTTGTTGATTTTCTCAAAGAACCAGCTCTTGGTTTTGTTGATTCTTTTTTTTGCCTTCTTTGTTTCTTTTTTTCTTTGTTATATTTCTTTTTCTTAAATTGGATATTTTCTTTATTTATATTTCAAATGTTATCCCCTTTTCTGGATTCCCCCCATCCCAGACCCCCTATCCCATCTCCTCTTCCCCTGCTTCTATTCATTCTCAGTGTCCTCTCTGTCTCTTTCTTCTAGATCCAGATGTGAATTCTCACCTGTTCCTGTCTCTATACTTTTGCCCCCTACTACAAACTTTAACCCTTTGAAAGTGTAATCCCAATTAAATGTATTCTTTTGAATATTTTCTTGGTCACAATGTTTTGACACAGTTATAAAAAGGTAACTATGAAGGAAAGTGCTACCAGGGAGGGGGCTTTTCCTGTGAAAGGCTTGCCTATGTTGCATTTAAATGAATCTGAAAAAGGCTTTGGGATTTTGGAGTAGTAGAGAGGTTGAATGCTATAACCGTGATTTAATGGGCTATCCTACTAGCAGCTAGGAAGACATTGCAGAGAGCCATGGGGAGGTTGGAGGCCCAGTCACAATATTTCCCTGATCATTATTAACCTTAAACCTCTGAAATCATAATCCCAATAAACACTTCTTTTATAAATTGCCTTGAACATTGTGTTTAGTCACAGCAATAGGAATGTAACTAATACACGTGGGTTGGAGGATGCTCAACAATGCCAACTTTGTATACCTGCACAGGAATGGAAGTGGACATTCATGGCTGTGAAAATGATTCAACTTAGACATAATTATTGCTCTTTGTTTTTTGTTGTTATTGTATAGTGGACATGGGATCATTCCTTCAAACTAAATTATTTGTTGTTTTCCTTCCTTCCTTTTTCCCTCCACCCTTTTTTTATTTTCTTACACCCTCCCCTACTTCCTGTTTTTCTTTTTCTTCTTCATCTTCTTCCCTCTCTATGCTCTCTTTTTCATTCCTTTCTTTCATCTCTAGATTTTTCTTTTACTCATTTTATGTTATATATGTGATGCATATTTTGTCTGTGTGTCTGGAATAAATATTAGTGTCTCTATATGTGAATGTATATGTGGGTAGTATATACATTGCATATGTGCATGTGAGGTCCTATGTATATGACTGTCTTTGAATTTCTTTTCACATTTATTTTTGGATGTTTAGAATAGGGAATACTGGAGATGAAAAACCTAGGGAAGAGAACAGGAACAACAGGTGAAAGCATCATCCACAGAATACAGAAATTGAAGAGATAATCTCAGGCATAGAAGATACAATACAAGAAGATACAAGAAATTGATATATCAGTCAAAGAAAATGTTTAATCTAAAAAATTCCTGACACAAAACATCCATGAAATATAGGATACCATGAAAAGACCTAACCTAAGAATAATAGGAATAGAAGACTGTGAAGAGTTCCAGCTTCAAGGTCCAGAAAATATTTTCAACAAAATCATAGAAAAAAACTTTTCCAACCTAAAGAAAGAGATGTCTATAAACACAAAGGGACAGTATAGAGCACCAATTAGATTGGAACAGAAAAGAAAGTCCTCCTGCCACATAATAATCAAAACACAGAATCTAAAGAATAAAGAAAGAATATTACAAGCAGCAAGGGGAAAAGGCCAGGTAATATGCAAAGGCAGACCTACCAGAATTACAGCCAACTTCTCAATAGAGACTCTAAGAGATACAAGAGCCTGGACATATAGCAAGCAATCTCTAAAAAAACCACAGATGCCAACCTAGACTTCTATAACCAGAAAAAATTCTCAATCACCATACATGTAGGAAATAAGATATTTCATGTTGAATTCAAATTTAAACAATATCTATTCACATATATAGCCCTACAGAAAATACTAGGAGGAAAATTCCAACACAAGGGGGATAAGTACATCCATGAAGAACAGATAGGAAATAAATAATTTCATACCAGGAAAAACAAAGGAAGCAGCACACACACACACACACACACACACACACACACACACAGACACAGACACAGACACAGACACAGACACACACTAACACATACTAATACCACCAACATCAAACTAACAGGAAGTCACAATCACTTGTTACTAATATTTTCCAACATCAATGGACTCAATTATCCAGTAAAGACACACTAACAGAATGGATGTGAAAACAGGATCCATCATTCTGCTTCATACAAGAAATGCACTTCAGCCATAAAGATAGACATTACAACAGAGGAAAGAACCGACAAAAGTTTTCCAAGCAAACAAACACAAGAAGTAAGCTGGCGTAGCAATTCTAATATCTAATAACACATATTTTCAACCAAAATTAGTCAAAAATGACAAGGAAGGAAAATTCATACGCATGAAAGTAATAATCAAACAAGATGGTATCTCAATTATAAGCAAATATGCCCCAAATACAAGACTATATCCACATTTGTAAAAGAAACATTGGTAAAGGTTAAATTTCACATTGAACCCCACACATTAATAATGGGAAACTTCAACACCCTACTCTATCCAATTGACAGGTCATCCAGACAAAAACTAAACAAAGAAATAATAAAACTAACAGATATCACAAATCAAATGGACCTAACATATGTATGGAATATTTCAGCCAATCACAGAAGAATATACCTTCTTCTCTGTGACTTCAGGATCCTTCTCTAAAATTGACCATATAGTCTGTAACAAAGAAAGCCTCAACAAATACAAGAAAATTGAAATAACACCTTGTTTCTTATCAGACCACCATGCATTAAAGCTGGAATTCAACAACAGAAACAATAGAAAGACTACACACTCATGGAAATTGAACAACTGCCTACTCTCTGAATCAATAAAGCCAGAAATTAAAAGCTTTCTAGAATTCAATGAAAATTCAAAATACCCAAATTTTATAGAATATAAGAAAAGCAGTGCTAAGTGGAAAGTTCATACCACTTAGTCCCCCATAAAGAAATTAGAAAGTTCTCATACCAGCAATTTAAAAGTACACCTAAAAGTTCTAGAAAAAAAAAACACCAAAGAGGAGTAGAAGGCAGGAACTAATCAGTCAAGGCTGAAATCCATCAGTTAGGACCAAAGAATACAATTCAAGAATCAACAAATCCAACAGCTGGTTCTTTAAGATAATCAACACGATAGACAAGTCCTTAGCCAAATTAACCAAACAACAGAGAGACAGTATCTAAATAATAAAATTAGAAATGAAAAGAGAGACATAAGAACAGACAATGAGGAAAGTCAAAGAATCATTAGGTCTTCCTTAAAAAGCCTGTAATCTACAAAATTGGAAAATCTTAATGAAAAGTTTTCTAAAACATACCACTTACCAAAGTTAAATGAAGATCAGGTAATTTATTTAAAATGCCCTATAACCCCAAGGAAATAGAAGCATTCATCAAAAGTCTACCAACTAAAAAAAGGCCAGGGCCAGATGATTTTAGCACAGAATTCTACTAGACTTACAAAGAAGAGCTAATACTAATGCCCCTCAAATTATTCCACAAATTAGAAATAGAAGGAATACTGCCAAACTCATTCTATGAAGCCACAGTGATACCTAAACCACACAAAAACTCAGCAAAGAAAGGGAATTTCAAAGCAATTTCTCTTATGAACATTGGTGCAAAAATACCCAATAAAATAATGGAAAGCAAATCCAGGAACACATCAAAAATATCATCCACCATGATCAAGGAGGCTTCATCCCAGAGAAGGAGTAATGGTTCAATATGCAAAAATCTATCAATGTAATCCACTACATAAATCAAGCAGCCCTTTGTGTTAAAAGTCTTAGAAAGATCAGTGATACAAGGCATATACTTAAACACAATAAAAGCAATATACAGCAAGTCATTACCCAACATCAAATTAAATGGAGAGAAACTTAAAGCAATTCAATTAAAATTAGGCATAAGACAAGAATTTAGTACTTGAAGATATAGGACAGTAATAAGATAAAGAATAACTATTTGCAGATGGCATGATAACACACATAAGCAACCCAAAAATTCTACCACAGAACTCCTACAGCTAATAAACACCTTCAGCAATGTGGCTGGATAGAAAATTAATTTTAAAAAATCACTATCTTTCCTTTATGCAATTGAGAAATGGGTCAAGAATGAAATTAGGGATACAACACCATTTACAATAGTGACAAATAATATAAAATACATTTATGTAAGTCTAACCAAGCAAGCTAGAGACCTATATGACAAGAACTTCAAGTTACTGAAGAAAATAATTGAGGAAGATATTAGAAAATGTTAAGATCTCCTGTAATCATGGACCTGTATGGATAACAGTGAAAATGGCCATCTTATCATGAGACAGTTACAGATTCCATGCAATTCCCATCAAAATTTAAAGACAATTCTTTTCACACCTGGGCAGAGCAATTCTCAACTTCTTATGGAAAAACAAACAATCCAGGAGAGCTAGAACAATCCTGAACAATAAAGGCAGTTCTTGATGTATCACCATTCCTGAACGCATGCTGTGCTACAGAGCAATAGTAAGAAAAACTGCATGGTATTGACAAAAAAAGATAGGTTGATTAATGCAATCAAATGAAAGACTCTGAAAAAACCCCCACATATGTATGGTTACTTGGTTTTTGACAAAGAAGACAAAGCCATACAAAGAAAAAAAGAAAGCATCATCAACAAATGGTGCTGGTCTAACTGGATGTCTACATGTAGAAGAATGAATATGGATCCATATTAATCACCCTGCACACAGCTCAAGTTCATGTAGATCAAGGAACTCAGTATAAAACAAGATACACTAAATCTCATAGAAGAGAAAGTGAGAAATACCCTTGAATGCATTGGTACACAAGACAATGAACAGAACACCAATGGCTCATGCTCTAAGATCAACAATTGTTAAATGGTATCTCATGAAACTGCAAAGCTTCTGTAAGACAAAGGGCACTGTCAATAGGACAAAATAGCTGTCTACATATTGGGAAAGGATCTTCATCAACCCTTCATCTGACATAGGGCTAATATCCAAAATTCATAGTCAAGACGGTAGATACCAACAAGCCAAATAACCCAATTTAAAATGGGGTATACAACTAAACAGATAATCCTCAACTAAGGAATCTCAGATGGCTGTGAAACACTTAAAGAAATATTCAAGCCCTTAGTCATCAGGGAAATGCAATTCAAAACATCTCTGATATTCCATCTTACAACCTTCAAAATGGCTAAGATCAAAAACTGAAGTTATAGCACATGCTCAAAAAGATGTGGAGGAAGGGGACCATTCCTGCTTTGATGGTGGGGTTGCAAACTTACACAACTACTTTGAAAATCAATTTGACAGTTTCTCGGAAAACTGGGAACAGTTTTACCTCAAGACCCAGGTATACTTAAACCACTCTTGGGCATATACCCAAAAGATGCCCCTATACCATGAAGACAGTTGCTAACAATGTTCATAGCAGCTTTCATGGTAACAGCCAGAAACTGGAAAAAAATTCAGATGTCTCCAAACCTTAGAATGGAGAAAGAAAAATGGTGGGCCACCTACACAATGCAATACTAATTAGCTATTTTAAAAAAAGACTTCATCAGTTTTGTGGGCAAATGAATGGAAACAGAAAATATCCTGAGTGACGTAACCAGGAGCCAAAGAACCTGTGTAGTACGTACTCACTTATCAGTGGATATTAGCCATAAAACACAGGATACCCACACTCCACTCCACTCCACAGACCCAAAGAAGCTAAACAAGAAGGAAGGCCGAAGTGAGGATGCTTAAATGTAACATATAGGGGGGAATAAATTTGTTGTAGGAGGCAGATGGAGTTGGGGAACTGAGTGGGAGATGGTATGGGGAAAGGAATGGGGGAATTTCGAGATCAGGTGTGGGTAGATGTTGCATGTAATTTTAAAAACACGCTTGCTCCTTTCCGCGGAACCACGCTCTTGGCTTGGCTCTGAGATATGCTTCCTCTAGCCTGTGCTACCTCCTGCCCAGGAGATTGGCCAGTGCTCTGACCTCTCCAGGTTTAGCCCCAAGCTACCAACAACTGCCCCAGCTGTTCTCTCTTTCCTCCTGTCCACCTTAGTTCCATGGACGGAAAACATTAGACAGTTTTATTATTTTAAAACTAGCTATATAACACAGTGGTTGGGCAAAGAATCTCTTGCCCTAACCTTATTAACTAGCTCCTCAACCCCTGCCCGTGGTGGAGTTGGCTCTAGGCTCTAGGTGTCCTAAGACCTTATATGGCTGTTGTACCTTACTTGTTCCAAAGCTTGGTCCGAAGAAACTTCCTCTCTCCCTGTGTGCCTTCTCTTCCTCCTGTGACCCAGAAGTCCCACCTTTTCTTTCGCCCAGCAATTGGCTTTCACCATCTTAATTGACACATTTAACAACCAATTATGGAGCCAGGTTTTAAGTATCAGCTCCTCCCTCTCCAGGTGAAGAGAGCAGAGATGACCAGATGATCATGAGAATGAACAGAAATCTTCAATCTAATGGGATGGGGCATCAGGGGGCCTCGAGGACATGCCAGAAACCTAGAGATAAGGGCATCTCCCAAGAATCAGTGGGAGTGTCCTTAGTTGTGACTCATAGCTTTAGGGATATGGAACCTGAAGAGGCCATCTCCTATAGCCAGGTAGGAACACCAATGGAGTGATAGGAACACCAACCCACCCACAAAACTTTCAACCCTAAATTTATTCTGTCTACAAAAAATTGCAAGAATAGGGGATGGGTCAGAGACTGAGTGAATGGCCAAGCAATAGTTGGCCCAACTAGAGACCCATCCCATGGGTAAGCACCAATCCCTCACACTATTAATGGTACTCTGTTATGCTTGCAGACAGGAGCCTACCATGGCTCTTCTCTTAGAGGCTCTGCTCTGCAGCTGACTCAAACAGATGCAGAGGTCCATAGCCAAGCATTTGATAGAACTTGGGGACTCTTATGGAAGAGTTAGGGGGAGGATTGAGGATTCTGAAGGGTATATGAACTCTACAGGAAGACCAACATGGTCAACTAACCTGAACCCTTGGGGACTCTCAGAGACTGAACTACCAACAAAAGAGCATAAACAGGCAGGTCCTAGACCCGTATGCACATAGATAGCAGATATGCAGCTAAGCATGCGAGTCTTGAACAGCTAGAGCAGGGGATATCCCTAAATTTGTTGCCTGTTTGTGGGATCTGTTCACATAATCGTCTCTCTTTTCTGATCTCAGTGGGAAAAGAAGCAACTAACCCTACCGCCCAGAGATTTGATGTTCCAGGGTAAGGGGATAGCCGGGTAGGGGACTTCTCTCTTTCAGAGAAGAAAGGGAGTAGTGAGGGGTTAGGGACTCTGGAAAGTAGGAGTAGGGCCCCGGTCAGGATGTGAAGTGAATAAAAAACTAAAGAGAATAATGTAATTTGAGTGTGATGCCACATACCTGTAATCCAAGAAATCAATATGCATACTCTGGAGGATGACATGTTTGAAACCAACTGAGTTATATAGCAAGTTCTAGACCCCAAACAGGAACATAGCAAGAAAACTCACCCACTCCCCAAAACCACAGTAAGTAAATCTTTAAAAACGAGTCACAACTAGTCAAAGCAGTTATCAGTGGAATGTTCAGCCATAAATGAGAAATTAAAGATTCTACAATGAAACAACATTGACAATATTAATGAGAAAACTTTAATCAGTACAGAAATTAAACACATTGTGCTATCTCTGGAAACATGGACAACTTTTGATATGAGAGAACATATACATTACTGAACAATAATTTTCCCTTTACACATAATAATCAAGACTCTATCAAGACAATTAAAAATAATTCAAGACTCTGAATACTCAACTAACAAAGTGCAACATATTAAAGTCATAGTTATCTAGATTTTCTTCTATGGTAAATTAAAATCTCAGGTATTTACACTGCATTCCCTAAAGAACATATTAAAGTTGAGAACAAAATCAGCTTTCATTTATGGCCCCATCTCTTGATGTAACTTTCAGCACAATAGGTTTTTCTGGAGAAAGAATCAGTTTCTTACTTAATTTCAAGGGAATCTGAAATAGTTGAATAAACACACTGGTAAGTTAAATGAATTATCAAATTTCACAGGTTGTTAGAACCAATATATTAAGAAAAATAATGGCTTCTTCCTATGTTGTTGCATGGCTGTGACCCTAATATCCAGATGTAAGTGGGAGGAGGAATACAAAGTTAAGGCTTGCTGAGGTACATAGCATGTTCCAAACCATTGTGAACCACACAGACTGCTTCCTGTTTGTTTTTTTTTTTTAAACCTAACTTTATAAGTGATTAAATATCACTTTTAACACCAAACATCTTGAATTGCTTATATAGAATATGAAGATATGAATCAGTTTATTTATACTTTAACATATATATTGAGTACCTATTCTGTAATAGGCCTAGGACAAAATTGTAGTGGTATATCCTCTTATTTGATCTAAATTTTAAATGAAAAGTACAAGTTTGAACTTTGTAAAGTACATTTAAGGACAATATGTATACATTTAAAAATATGATATAAAGTTAATTTAATTTAGTAAACCTGGAAAGACAACCATGAGTAGGGTTTGTACATGGTGAGCACTGTCATCATACTCTGACTTCCAGACAGTGTATTTACCATCCAATCTGATATAAATGGGTTCATAATACAGGATGGACCTTGGGAACTATTAAGGTATTAGTCTCCTTTATTTTGAAATTGCAAGATGGTGGTAAAAGAAAATTTGTAGTCATTTCGATTAATTTTAAAATGATATTCTTGTTGGTTTGTGGGAGAGAGGATCCTACAACAGAGTAATATTCCTATATAAACAGAAAATAATGTGCAAAAAGCTTGTCTTGTAGTTTGAGTAAGGGCACCCTGTAGATAGCTAGAGTTTTTCAGAGATTACCAGATGCCCAAAACTTGTCTATACTCAAAATAAAGCAACTCATCTGTGTTCATGTACAGAGTCCTAAAGTTTTCAAAGGGAAAACAAGCACATAATCTTTTTCTATAACAAATATCCTCTGACTTTTTAGTCATATTTATTACAAAACTCATGAGATTAAACTTGCTGGGCATTTCTCCATTTAAGTTAATGACAATATATTCTTAAGCTCTTCTGAGGAGACATTTCAAGCATGTTTCTAAATGTGACAACTTGCTTTAAAAGTTTACACAGAATGGGGTTGAGGGTTTGTAAGGCCAGATGATTGATTTCAAGGAGACAGTGTCTTTCAGGAACAAGAATGCAGATACACATATATACTTTCATATATAGTTAACCTGAAACACACTTGAAAAATCTGTTCCATGATTGTAGGAGCCATAGGGGTCAAGAATATTAGGAGAATATGGCCCACAGAACAAAGCAGAGCTCATAGGGGCTCACAGAGACGGAATTGGCAATCATGGAGCCTGCATGGGTCTTTGATAGACCCTCTGCATACATGCCATGTTTGGTAGTTTGGGGTTTTTGTGTGAATCCTAACAATAGGAGTGGGTGTGTCTCTGAGTCTTTTGCCTTCTCGTGGGATCCATTTCCTCCTACTGAGTTACCTCATCAAGAAGTATTGATGTATAGTCTGTTGCATTTTGTTATGCTGTGTTTTGTTGCTATCACTGGGAGATCTGCTCTTTTATGAAGAGAGATGGGACAGCAGTGGATCTGGTAGAGAGGAGAAGTAGGACAGTGGACTGGGAGGAGAGGAGGGAGAGAAGGCTATGGTTGAGATGTATTTTATGAGAAAAGAACAGAAAAAATCAGTCCCATATATGGTGTGCATAAGTATGAAAATATTCTAACAAAGCCAATTACACTGTAAAACACATATATACTTGTAAAAAGGGAAAAGAACCACCTACCTTCAATGGTATTATCTATAATCATATAAGGGATATTTTCATTAACTCTATGTGATCTTACCATTTATACTTAGACACAGACTAACTGCTCCACAAACGAAGGGCCCTAGAGCTCACACATGAGATTACATAGATCTTTGACAGAGAAAACTTTAATTAAAGAGAAATCAGTATATTTGATATATGTAAATAAATATGCATATATATTTATAGATGGAGTATACATCCCCACGTTTATGAAAATGCCTCTGAATAAAAAATAAAACTATGTCCAAAAAGAATATATTCTGCCTCACCTCTGTTTCCTCACAAGGCTGCACAGAAAAGTTCTGCAAGATTTTGACAACAGCAAGCTTCATGTTCATGAGAGCAAACCTCATGCCAAGGCAGATTCTAGGACCATTTCCAAAAGGCATGTATACATAAGGATTGATTTTGTCCTTATTCTCCTTGCTGAACCTGGTGTCACAATTGAGCAAGAACATAAATAATGAAACAGGAATTACACAAGAGTGACATATTTGCAGGTTTCACTTATAGCCCTCAGACAGAATCATACACAGTAATTCAGTTTACTCACTATTCTAATCGTGGAGAAGTTAATTTATTATGAGATTTGGAAGTTAAAGGTTCTTTGTACAACTTTACAGTAAAGAAGCTCCCAGTATTAAGATGAAGTGTGGTGGATGTTCACTGAGATCACATGTGTCATTAAACATTTAAAGTCTTTAAAATATTAAAGACGTCTAGGTTCCCTATGCCTAAACATTACAAAGTAAATGTAAAGGAGGAAGGAACTGTCCTGAGATCTGAGTTGGGGATTCACTCATTGAGGACAAAGGAGAAGATATCTCATCATCTCATCTTCTCACCCTCCTTTCTTCCCTCCCTATCACTGTTTTATTCTGCTCAACCTAATAATCTCCTTCTTCTTCTTCTTCTTTTTCTTCTTCTTCTTCTTCTTCTTCTTCTTCTTCTTCTTCTTCTTCTTCTTCTTCTTCTTCTTCTTCTTCTTCTTCTTCTTCTTCTTCTTTTTCTTCTTCTTCATCCCTTTCCTTTCAGGACTCCTTTTGCCTCATTAAGATCCTTTAACAAAATATTTGATTTTTCTCTCCCTCTTGCAAGAGACATCAAGTGAAGGAGTTTGCAAGATCACACACTATGGGTTAAGTGAGCCCTGTGACTGGGGGAACCAGCCTAGAGCAAGGGTGAGGTTGAGGCATGTCCAAACCCTGACAGATTCATCTTGAGACAGGCAGGAGTAAGGATTGCTCCATCTCTGTTTCTGGGCCTGCAGGCTATAGTGCACATAGCCTTGTGTTCCCCACTCCCACCACCTTTGGGGTAGTCACACAGCCTGGTGGCCAAATTCCAGGTTTAGCATCTTCCCTCCCCATAAGGACATGTTCAGCAATCACCTAGAATTCCTCTTCATGCAAATGAAGCATTCCCTATATCTCAGCTACAGCCAATAATGTACACTGACCCTGAAAACCCCTACCTACTACCCCAGGTTTATATAGCCCTTGTTACCCCCAAATAAAGAGAGCCATTTCACTGAAAACCTGGGAGAAGGCTGTTTCTCCCTGTTCTAACTGCCAGACCAGAATCCTTCTGACACACCTGTCCAGATATGCTTTCTTCCCTTCATTCCAGCATGGTGCACAATTGTTATCTAGAAGCCCTGAGGGAAGACATGAACCAGGACTGGCAACATGCTGCTTTTCTACTCTCTTATCACTGACTTTTGTCTTCATCTTTTCAATTAAGAGAAAAACTACTAAAAGTAAATACCTATGTCCAATTAAAATCAGCAGTCTCAACTAACCTGGATACCTGAGATCTCTCAGACACCCAGCCAGCAACCAGTCAGCATACACCAGCTGATATGAGACCCCAAACACATATACAGTAGAGGACTGCTTAGCCTGGCCTCAGTGAGAGGAGATGCACCTAGCCTTCGAGAGAGTTGAGGCACCAGAGAGTGGGGAGGCCTGGTGGGGTGAGATTGGGTGGTTGGTGACATCCTCTTGGAGATAGGGGGGAGGAGTAATGGGATGGGGAGCAGTCGGGGGGGAGGGGACAGACCAGGAAAGGGACGAAGACTGGAGTGTAAAAAGAGAAGTAAACTTCGGACCAATTTCCCTTATGAATATTGATGCAAAAATACTCAATAAAATTCTAGCAAACTGAATCCAAGAACACATCAAAAAAATCATTCACCACGATCAAGTAAGCTTCATCCCAGGGATGCAGAGATGGTTCAATACCCAGAAATCCATCAATGTAATCCACCACATAAACAAACTCAAAGAAAAAACCCATATAGTCATTTCATTAGATGCTAAAAAAGCATTTGACAAAATTCAACATCCCTTTGTGTTGAAACTCTTGGAAAGATCAGGAATTCAAGGCCCATACCTAAGCATAGTAAATGAAATACACAGCAAACCAGTAGCCAACATCAAACTAAATGGAGAGAAACTTGAAGCAATCTCACTAAAATCAGGGCCTAGACAAAGCTGCCCTCTCTCTCGCTATCTATTCAATATAAAGCACTTGAAGTTCTAGCTAGAGCAATTAGACAACAAAAGGAGGTCAAAGAGATACAAATTGAAATGGAAGAAATCAAAATATCACTATTTGCAGATGATATGATCATATACTTACCGGAAAACTCTATGAGAGAACTGCTACAGCTGATAAATAACTTCAGCAATGTGGCTGGATATAAAATTAACTCAAACAAATCAGTAGCCTTCTTATACTCAAAGGATAAACAGGCTGAGAAAGAAATTAGAGAAATGACACCCTTCATAATAGTCACAAACAATATAAAGTAACTTGGTGTGACTCTAACCAAACAAGTGAAAGTTTGGTATGACAAAATCTTCAAGTCTCTGAAGAAAGAAATCGAAGAAGACCTCAGAATATGGAGTGATCACCCATGTTCATGGGTCGGAAGGATTAATACAGTAAAAATGGCCATCATGCTAAAAGCAATCTACAGATTCAATGCAATCCCCATCAAAATTCCAACTCAATTCTTCATAGACTTAGAAAGAGCAATTTTTATATTCATTTGGATTAACAAAAAGCCCAGGATAGCAAAAACCATTCTCAAAAATAAAAGAAATTCTGGGGGAATCATGATCCCTGACCTCAAGCTGTACTACAGAGCAGTAGTAAAAACTGCATGGTATTGGTACAGTGACAGGCAGGCAGATCAATGGAATAGAATTGAAGACCCAGAAATGAACCCACACACCTAAGGTAACTTGATCTTTGAAAAAGGAGCTAAAACAATCCAGTGGAAAAAAGACAGCATTTTCAACAACATGGTGCTGGTTCAACTGACAGTCAACATGTAAAAGAATGCAAATTGATCCATCCTATCTCCCTGCACAAAGCTCAAGTCCAAGTGGATCAAGGACCTCCACATAAAACCAGATACATTGAATCTAACAGAAGAGAAGTGGGGAAAAGTCTCGAACACATGGACACAGGGGAAAAGTTCCTGAACAGAACAGCAATGGCTTATGCTCTAAGATCAAGAACTGACAAATGGAACCTCATAAAATTGCAAAGCTTCTGTAAGGCAAAGGACACTGTCCATAGAACAAAATAGTAACCAAAAGATTGGGAAAAGATCTACAACAATCCTACTTCCGATAGAGGGTTAATATCCAATATATACAAAGAAATCGAGAAGTTAGACTACAGAGAACCAAATAACCCTATCAAAAATGGGGAACAGAGCTAAACAGAATATTCTCAACTAAAGAAACTCTAAGGGCTGAAAAGCACCTAAAGAAATGTTCAACACCCTTAGTCATCAGGGAAATGCAACTCAAAACAACCCTGAGATTCCACCTCACACCAGTCAGAATGGCATAGATCAAAAACTCAGGTGACAGCAGATGCTGGTGAGGATGTAAAGAAAGAGGAACACTCCTCCTTTGCTGGTGGGATTAAAACCCTGTACAACCACTCTGGCAATCAGTTTGGCAGACCATCAGAAAATTGGGCATAATACTGCCTGAGGACCCAGCTATACCACTCCTGGGCATATACCCAGAAGATGCTCTAATAAGGACACATGCTCCACTATGTTCATAGCAGCCATATTTATAATAACCAGAAGCTGGAAACAACCCAGATGTCCCTCAACAGAGACATGGATACAGAAAATGTGGTACATTTACACAGTGGAATACCATTCAGCTATTTTAAAAAATGACTTCATAAAATTCGCAGGCATATGGATGGAACTTGAAAATATAATCTGAGTGAGGTAACTCAGTCACAAAAGAACAAGCATGGTATGTACTCACTGATAAGTGGATATTAGCCCCAAAGTTTGTAATATCTAAGATTCAATTCACAGCAACCATTGGACTGAGCATGGGGTCCCAGATGGAGGAGTTGGAGAAGGAACTGAAGGAGCTGAGGGAGTTTGTAGCCCCATGGATGGAGCAACAGTATCAACTGGCCAGACCCCCATGTGCTCCTGGAGACTTGATCACCAACCAATAAATTTACATGGAGGGACCCATGGTGCTGGTCAGATATGTGGCAGAGGAGGGCCTTGTTGGCCATCAGTGGGAGGAGAGGCTCTTGGGCCTGAGGGTGTTAGATGCCCCAGTATAGGGGAATGCCAAGGAGGGAAGACAGGAGTGGGTTGGGAGGGGGAGTATGCTCATAGATGCAGGGGTAGAAGGGATGAGATAGGGGGTTCCCAAAGGGGAAACCTGGAAAGGGGAAAACATTTGAAATGTAAATAAAGTATCAAAAAAGGAGTAAACAATAAAAGAGAGAAAACAAAAATTATTTAAAATTTTTAATTTCTTGTGTGATAATATATATAAAAATGCTGATTCTGTAAATTTTTTGGAAGCCTAATAACCATCTTTTCTATGAGAGTTTTTAAGCATCAAGGAAGATTGTAAAATAATTCCTTAGTGCTATTTTACAGAACAGCATTGATGAAGCATCAATTGAAGGTTGTGTTGAAATATATGTGCAAGTTGAATTTGTTGAATCTCATTAGGGAAGATTACACACAAGCCTGAGAAACACTAGAACTCTTCTGTAGACTTTTTAAAGTATATGTTGGATTATAAACTTAATGTTTTTTAACCTTCACATTCATCATTCCTTGGACTACTAGTTATTGATGTTCACTGAGCACATAATATTGGGTTCAAAGCACATCGACATGTACAGTAAATCACATCTGTTTGAAGTAAGTAAGCTACAGAAGGTTGGATTGGTGGATATATAGAAGCCACATAGAAATCACCTACACAGGAAACAGGAAACAGTCAACTCTATTTTACTCCTCTAATTAGTACTATATGTAAAGTGCCTTAGCCAGAGACACGACTCAGAATACAAGGCCTTAGGCATCAACACATTATGAAAAATGACAGTACAGTATATGTCTAAAATATTTGCCTTCTGATTCAACTACTTCTGTTTTAAAAATATCTTTTTCACATAAGTAGCATTATAGACTACTTACATGAATATTTATGTATAGTCATACAAGCAATAACAATTTATGCAAAAAGAGACCTCGAACTTGACAAAGTATGGGAAGAGGTGCATGGGAACTTTTGGGTGGAGGAAGAGTAAGAGCAAATGTTATACCTAAATTAAAATCATAAAACTTAAAAAATTAAGAAAAACTATGACTCTATATTTATATTAGTGGGACAACAATGTCAACCTATCAATTATTTCCATGCTGTATACAATTTCTACAGACTGCTCATTAATTTCCTTTCAAAGGTGACCTTGCTCCATATTCAAGAAGAGTGAGAATGGCTCAGGGGTTGAGAGCACTGACTGGTCTTCCAAAGGTCCCAAGTTCAATTCTCAGCAACCAAATGATGGCTCACAACCATGGTACTCTCTTCTGACATGCAAGCAGAACATTATGCACATACTAAAAAAAACCTTCAAGAAAAAGAATGAACATTTCAACTTTCTATGGAATAGATTACTTGGCTTTGGAGGAATCACCCACTGAATGAGTGTGAAGGAACAATCTTCATGAAGCAGACAGAGACAACACTTAAGAGGAGTTGTATTCACACTCATCCTCAGTGAGACTGCTTCAACTACCAACAGTCTGATTTTCTAAATGCACAAATATGTAATTCAATGGATTCCTATATTTGAGAAATGATTTCTGTATTTGGGCATGTGTCTAGAAAGTTCTAGAATTAAGGACAAGTTTGAAGAAACATAAACATAATGACTTTAATAAAACATTAATTTCCTAATCATTGTAATTGTGCTTGCTCTCTCTGACACATACTAAGACACATACGTGCACACATCACTCAAGCATGTTTCAAAAATTAGTGTTGATAAATTATAGAATGTAACCAGAATTTATAAAAACTGGAGAAACTTCGTGTTTTTTCTAATTTTTAAATATCTACCCATACTGAGAAATATGTACAATGGTATCACTCTATTAAAGAAATTTGTATTAAGGTTTTAAGACTCTAAAACAAAATTACACAATTTAAAAATGTCACTTTTTGTTCAGCTAAAATTCTTGCAGCATTTAAAATAATAATGATCTCTTTGTAGTAAGAACATTCTAAATTCAAAGATACATTTAAGATAACAAATTTATATCTGTGTGACTACTGTAGGAGACATCTTAATGTACTTAGAGAGTCATGATTCTGAGTATGTTCCCATTCACAGAGTCCTCATACCTTTCAGGGCAAAATTTCTCAGGTTCTGGCCAGTATTCTGGATCTCGGTGAAGAACAAAGAGAGGCACAGCTACTTCTGTATTTTGGGGAATGAACACACCACTGATTTCAGTATCTTTCTTACTGAGCCTGGAAATTCTGGCACCAATTGGATATAATCTCAGAGTTTCATTGATTACCATGTCCAGATATTCTATCTCTACCAGGTCATGATAAGTGGCAGGTGCCTGGGAAGAGAAAAACAGATATCTGATGATTTGAGATCTGAAATTAACTATCATGTCAATGTATGCAGCAATTTTAAGTTTTCAGAAATTCCACATTCAACACAGATTAATGAGTGAATTTACAACTGATATGTTATATTCACAATAGTCATGTGTTTTGACAAGATAACTGGCCATTAAAATGCATGGTGAAGTGAGTATGGGGATATTCAGATAAACTTCTGCTTAGGACCCAAATCATCAGTATCTCTTTATACTGCTTTTCTTTTCCGTAATAATGAGTGTCATATCATATCAACCTTGTTCAACATTAATCAGCTATCAATTCTTTATAGAAAGGCCATAAATACAAACCAAGGGAACATAATGCAGACAATGTCAAATTCTCCTTAAAAAATTCTATATCAAGCCTTTCCAATGAGAACTCATGGTGTGTAAAACCTGTTACTAAGTTTAATATTACTATAGGTATGAAGATTAATGTCATATTAAACACGAATAACATATGACATTATAGTGAAATAACTTCAGTAGAGTCTTTTCCATTTGAAACTCATCATGGTAAAATAGATAAAAGTGGACAATAATTGAGAATAAAATTTCTGTTCTACTGAAATGTCCATTCAACTCCATTCACAGTTGCTGAAACAATCTTCTCCTTGCTTCATATTGTGTTCTAATATATCTTTAACTTTCAACATCTCACAGCCTAGAGTTAGCTGAAAAGGATGTCTTAACTGAGAGATTAATTATTAGTAGATTAGATATGTTTGTGGATATGTCTGGGAGGCTTGTTTTTCTAATTATCTTGATTGATGTGGCTGGGTCCAGACAACCGCAGGTAGCATTATTTCATGAGCAGATTATATTGGTGTATATGTTAATAGCTACAGAATGATAGTTCAGTGAGTGGGTCAGAAAGCAATCAGCATCCTCTATGGTCCGTGCTGTACTTATTCAGCTGTGAGTGAGTGTCTTGGTCAGAAGAAATGCTATGTGGAGTGGCAAGCACTCCTGCCTACAAGTTCTTGCCTTGAGTTCCTGCTTTTACTGCCCTCAATGATAGATTGTCATAAAAAATGTAAGCTGAAATGAGTGGTTTCCTCCACATAGTTGATTTTGGTCATGGTATTTACCACAAGACAGAATGAAGCAAGAACAGAAGGTAAGTATGAGATCTGGTGATGCTTTGTGTAATTCTCGCTGACAACCAGACAGTCACAGAATTCAGGTACCTCACACTCCATTGCAGTCAGTTTTAGGTATATATGTGAAGACAGCTTATATGATATGTTGCTATTACTCCATGGGACACTGGAGCTACCATAATATAGAGGCGAAAAGTTTGTGTTGGAAGCTGCCATAATTTCATGTCTATGTCTAATTATGTGATTGGAGAAAGGAGTAATGGGGAGAATAGCTGCCCAGCTTAGATAAGAGAAGGCACCAGGGTTGGCTTTTGCATTCAATGTTCTATTGTATCTTGTTCTGTCACATTTGGTTGTTATCTCTTAGAGACTTGCTCTGTCCTTAAGGGGGAGAGAGAGAAAGAGAGAGAGAGAGAGAGAGAGAGAGAGAGAGAGAGAGAGAGAGAGAGAGAGAATCTGAGGGAGAGGAAGGTGGGGGAGCTCTGAGAAGTGGATGGAGGAAAAACTGTGTTCAGAATGACATGAGAGAAGAATCTATTTTCAATCTAAAAAAAGAAGAAAATAATATGTGGTAGATTATTGTATGTCTTCAGATATTTACTGCTCCTTGATCTCTGAGCTTGGGCTTTACTTCCTTTCCCTCAGTACTATCTTCTGTGGCTATTTATTTGTTTTTGAAAAATACAATAAAAATGGTTTAAAAAAAGACTAGGTCCCATTGTTAATATTCATGCCAAAGCATTCCCAGTAGTAATGCAGTCACTGAGAGTCTAGAGGGATGCCTCAGTGATGAAGAGCACTGTTTTCTCTTGCGAAGGACAAAGAGTTGTTTCCCAGTACCAACATGGGAATTACTGGAAATCTAGTTTTAGTGCATCTGTTTTACCATTCTAGTCACCTCAGGCTCTAGGCATGCATGTGATGATAAATATACATTCAGGCAAAACAGTTATGTACATTAAGTAAATATTTAAAAGGTGATTGACTGTTAAGTGATTATACTTAAAGTCTAGAGATTTTATGTATGCTTTTAGAGTGTGTCATTTTGTCAAGAGATAATAGATACTAGAGGATCATTAAAAAGTATAATGATTAATTTTCTCTAGGAACACTATTGTCTTGCATCTCTCTTTTTTAAAATTAATTTATTTATTTTTTATTTTTTTTGATACTTTATTTACATTTCCAATGTTTACCCCTTTCTAGGTCTCCTCTTTGGAAACCACCTATCCCCTCCCCCTCCCCCACCTTTATGAGGGAATTCCACCTCCCACGCACCCGCCCACCCACTCACATATTCCCACCTTGACATTCCTTTTTACTGGGGCCTTTCCTCCCCCTGATGGCCAACAAGGCCCTCCTTTGCCACATATGTGGTCCGAACCATGGGTCCCTCCATGTGTATTCTTTGGTTGGTGGTCGAGCCTCTATAAGGACCCGAGGGGTCAGGCCAGTTGACACTGTTGCTCCTTCCATGGGACTGCAGACTCCCTCAGCTCCTTCAGTCCTTCTCCAACTCCTCCATCTGGGAACTCACTCTCAGTCCAGCAGTTACTGTAAAGTGAAACTTGGGTATTCCAAACGTTTCGGCTAATATCCACTTATTAGTGAGTACATACCATGTTCGTTCTTTTGGGACTGAGTTACCTCACTCAGGATGATATTTTCAAATTCCACGTGCATCTCTCTCTTTTTTTTTTGCACTTAGTTTTCACTGACTATTGATTGCTGTAAGAACCAGTGCTTACTCTATTTATTATCATTTTCAATATATGTGTGGAAGAAATGTATCTTCCTGAGATTAGATCTCTTCCTTTCTTCAGATGCTATCTACTCACCTTATTGGGCAGTATTGCATCAATTTCTTGCTGGAGTTTCTTCTGAACATCAGGGTGAGTGGCCAATGAGTACATAATAAAGGAAAGAGCATTGCTTGTGGTCTCATAGCCAGCAAAAATAAATGTGATTGATTGGGCCACAATCTCCAGATCAGAGAGGGCTAAAACAAGATTAGACATGTCAGGTATAATGAATCAAGTTGGGAAGATGGCATAGTTGAACCCACCTCTCTCTATAATTTGGGAAAATATTATCAATCATGTGTAAGGCAGTTTTCTATGAGAATAAAAAGTAAACGAACATCAGGATAAATGTAAAAATATTATACATTGTACTTATCAGAGAAGCATGGACCATAATATAGTATACTAAGCATAGTGATAAGCAAGGTGCCAATATGTCACATACTGTAAAGCTGCAAAGTAAATAGAATAATAAAGAACTGTGATATTGAACTTATCCAAAATCAGAGGATCAGCAAAGCTAAATTTGAGGTGTGAGATATAGACCAGATCAGTGGCTTGATACCTGCCCACACCTAATAGGCTGTGTGCCTCCCAGGAGGTCTGTAGTAATCAAAGACACAGGTGTAAATCTCACCCAAATATTCATGCCAGTTGGAAAAAACATGGAACGCAGCTTATGCAAGATCTACCTATTCCACCATCTGTCCCCAAGCTCCACCTCCATCTAGTCTGCTTCCTACCCCACATGCTACAGCCTTCATGCCTCTCAGGAGGTTCACAGTATTCAAAGACACAGATGCACTTTCCTTCTGGTCCACTTCCCCTCTCAGGTCAGATCAGTGACCTGATACTTGCCCATATTCTACAGCCTTTGAGTCTCCAAGGAGGTTCACAGTAACCATGGACACAGCCTACCTGCCTCCCAGGGCATCTGTAGCAACTAGAGACATGTCCTGCATGCCTCCCAGGAGGTTCTCAGTAATCGGGGAACACAGAAAGCCTGCTCTAACCAGAGACACAGGAAGCCAATCTAATCAGAGGCAACAGTGCCTGCCTTCTAGGAGATGTACCTGCTCTACCCCAGGCATCAGAGCTCTCCTTGCCTCCAAGGAGGCCAGCTCTAGTCAGAGACACCCAGGCCAGTTAACACCAGAGATAAGCCGATGGTTAGAGGCAAGTGCAAGATCATAAACAACAGAAATCAATGCAATTTGGCATCATCGAAACCCTGTTCTCCCACCAATGCAAGCCTTGGATACTCTAACATGCCTGAAAAGCAAGATAATATCTAAAATCATATCTCATGAAGATATAGAGGCCTTTAAGGAGGATATAAATAGCTCCCTTAAAGAAATACAGGAAAACACAACCAAACAGGTAGAAGCCTATAAAAAAGAAACAAATAAATTCCTTAAAGAAATACAGGAAAATACAATCAAGCAGGTGAAGGAATTGAACAAAATGGTCCAAGAAGTAAAAATGAAAATAGAAACAATAAAGAAGACACAAAGGGAGGCAACCCTGGAGATGGACAAATTAGGAAAGAGATCAGGAGCTACAGATGCAAGTATCACCACCAGAATACAAGAGATAGAAGACAAAATTTCAGGCATAGTAGATATCATAGAATATATTGACACATTGGTCAAATATAATACAGTGTAAAAATTGCCTAACCCAAAAAATCCAGGAAATTCAGGACATAATGACAAGATCAAACCTAAGAATAATAGGAATAAAAAGAAGGTGAAGAATCAGATCAGAGGGCCAGAAAACATCTTGAACATAATCATAGAAGATAATTTCTCTAACCTAAGGAAAGAGATGGCCATAAATGTACAAGAAGCATACAGAACACCAAATAGGCTGGGCTAGAAATAAAAACCCTACCATCATATAATATTCAGAACACTAAATGCACAGAACAAACAAAAATATTAAAAGCTATAAGGGAAAAAGGCCAAGTAACATATAAAGGCAGATCTGGTGGAATTACTCCAGACTTCTTAACAGAGACTCAAAAAGTCAGAAGATCATGGAAAGATGTCATCCAGACCCTAAGAGGCCACAAACGCCAGCCAGGTTACTATATCCAGCAGAATTCTCAATCATCATAGATGAAGAAACCAAGATATTCCATGAAAAAATCAAATTTAAACAGTACATTTCTACTAATCCAGCCCTACTGATGATACTGGAAGGGAATCTCCAACACAAGAAGAACAACTACACCCAAGAAAACACAAGAAACTGAACATTTCACAACAACCCAAAAGAAGATACTCACACACATAATACCAACTCCAGCAACAAAAATAACAGGACCTAACTATCATTGGTCTTTAAAATGTCTCAACATCAATAGATTCAGTTCCCCCATAAAAAGACAAAGGCTAACAGACTGGATGTGTAAACAAGATCCAGCATTTTGCTGCATACAAGAAACAGAACTCACTGACAAAGACAGACCCTACCTCAGACTAAAGGGCTGAAAAAAGGGTTTGTAAGAAAATGAACTCAAGAAACAAGCTGGAGGTGCCACTCTAATACCAAATAAAATGTACTTTCAACCAAAAGTTATCAAATGAGATGGGGAGGAACATTTCATATTCATCAAAGGAAAAATTCACCAAGAGAAAGTCTCAGGTCTGAACATGTATGCCCCAAACACAAGGGCACCCATATTCATAAAAGAAATGTTACTGAAGCCCAAAACTCACATTGAACCTTGCACAATAATAGTGAGAGGCTTCAACATCCCACTTTCACTAATTATCTGGTCATTGAAACAGAAACTAAACAGATATAGAGTGAAACTAATACATGATATGAACCAAATGGATTTAGCAGATAGCTACAGAACATTTCACCCCAAAACAAGAGAATCCACTTGTCTTCTCAGCACTTCATGCAACTTTCTCCAAAATTTGTCATATAATAGGACATAAAACAAGCCTCAACAGATACAAGAAGATTGAAATAATCCCATGTATTCTATCAGATCACCACTAAGTCTAGACTTTAATAACAAAACAACAGAAAGCCCACATACTCATAGAAACTCAACAACCCTCTGCTCAATGATAACCTGGCCAGGGAAAAAAAAAGTAAGAAATCAGAGATTTTATAGAATTCTATGAAAATGAAGATACATCATACCTAAACTTATAGGAAAAAAGGAAGTAATCGTAAGAGGAAAATTCATAGCACTAAGTACTTTCAAAAAGAGATTGGAGAGATCCCATACAAGTAAATTAACAGTACACCTTAAAGCTCTAGAACAGAAAGAAGCTAACACACCCAAACGGAGTAATGGCAGGAAATAATCAAACTCAGGGCTGAAATCAACCAGTTAGAAACAAAGAGAACGATACAAAGAATCAGCAAAACTAGGAGCTGATTCTTTGAAAAAATCAACAAGATATATAAACCCTTAGCCAAACTAAATAAAGGACATAGAGACAATATCTAAATTAACAAAATCAGAAATGAAAAGGGAGTCATAACAACAGAAACCGAAGAAAGTAAAAAAATCATCAGATCCTACTACAAAGGCCTATATTCCATAAAATGGAAAATCTATATGAAATGGATGATTTCTAGACAAATACCACACACCAAAGTTAAATTAAGATCACATAAACTACCTGAACAGTCTCATAACCCCTAAGGAAATAGAAATAGTCATAAAAAACTGCCCAACCAAATAAAGCCCAGGACCAGATGATTTTAATGTAGAATTCCACCAGACCTTCAGAGAAGCACTAATACCAACACTCCTCAAACAATTCCACAAAATAGAAACAGAATGAACACTACCTACTTCATTCGATGGGGTACAGAGCTAAACAGAGAACTCAAAACAGAAGAATCTCAAATGGCTGAGGAGCACTTAAGGAAATGTTCAAAGTCCTTAGTTATCAGAGAACTGTAAGTCAAAATAACCCTGAGATTCCACCACACACCAGTCAGAATGACTAAGATCAAAAGCTCAGGTGACAGCACATGCTGGTGAGGATGTGGAGAAAGAGGAATACTCCTACATTGATGGTGGGAGTGCAAACTGGTACTAGTACCCTGGAATTCAATCTGGTGGTTTCTCAGAAAATAGGAAATAGTTCTACCTGAAGACCCAGCTATAAAACTCTTGTGCATATACCCAAAAGATGCTCTACCATATCAAAATGACATGTGCTCCACTATATTCATAGCAGCTTTATTTATAATAGCCAGAAGCTGGAAACAACTCAGATGTCTCTCAATCAAAGAATGGATACAGAAAATGTGGCTCATTTACACAATGGACTACTATTCAGCTATTAAAAATGAGGGCATCATGAATTTTGTAGGCAATTGGACAGATCTAGAAAATATCACCCTGAGTGAGGTAACTCAGACCTGTACATGCATGGTATGTACTCACTGATAAGTGGATATTAGCCAAAAAGTACAGAATAATTATGATACAACCCACAGATCATAAGAAGCTTAACAAGTAGAAAGGCCCAAGTGAGGATGCTTCAATCCCACTTAGAAGAGGGTAGGATATAATCATAGGAGGCAGGGTGGTGTAGGATCTGGGTATTGTGGATTGCTGCCTGCTTTTTCTGCTCACTCAAAAGGGGTGCCTGTACTCAGGTGAAATCTTAATTGGTCAGATAAGGCTAGAGCCTGTGACTGGACAGTGGAATGAGGGGGTTGAGCTGAAAGTTTTAGAGAGGGAAAAGATGAAGAATAGGTCAGTCGAGATGAGACAGGACAGAGAAGGAGACAAGATGGAACCAGAAAGAGAAGATGGAGCTGACCCACGTGGTCTGAAGAAGCCACAAGTAGCTATGGATTTCATAAATGGGCAATAAGCAGGGTAGGGTACATTTTCCCAATCTAGGTATGCAGCTTGTATTTATATCAGTTGAGTTTTGTGTTCTTTGTTTGGGCATTTTGGGGTTGGAGATTTACCATTATAAATCTGGCAGGTTATTGCAAGTCTCTGGTGTTGTTATTATATGGGGCCAAGAGTAGCTGAGCTAGTAGTAGCTGGCTAGCCACAGGTGGTGAATGGCTTAGAAAGATTGAAGTGGCTTGGCTGCAGCTGGCCGAGGGAACCATGGGGGCCGACGAGAGTGCAATTGCTGGTGCATAGCTGGTTTAACATGGATTGATTTTTTTTTTAAACTATAAGCTACACCTGGGTGGGAGAGGAGACTGGGAAGGGAAAAGGGGAACATAATCAGGTACAACGAGGTGGGGAGAACAGGAAAGAAGTCGGGAGAATCAATGGAAATATACAACCTGGGGGGGGGTGTATGTTCGGGGGGACCCTCTAGAAAATACCAGAGACCTGGAAAGTGAGAGATTCTCAGGACACAGTGGGGTGGCCTTAGCCAATATACCCAACAATGGGGAGCAGGAACTCGAAGTGTCCACTTCAAATAGATAGACAGGGCCTCAAGTGTTGGGATGGGGTTACTAAGTAACAGTTAAAATTTTTAACCCAGAATTGTTTCTGTCTAAAAGGACTTCAGGGACAAAAATGGAGAAGAGACTGAAGGAAAAGCTGTCCAATGACCAGTCCAACTTGGGAACCATCTCATTGAGGGGACACCAAGGCCTGACACTATTACTGATGCTATGATGTTCTTAGAGACGGGAGCCTGGCATGACTGTCCTCTGAGAGGCTCTACCAGCAGTTGACTGGGACAAATGCAGATACTTACACCTAATCATTGGACTGAAGTCAGGGAACCCTATGGTTGAATTAGGGGAAGAATTGAAGAAGCTATAGGGGAAGGTGACCCCATAGGAAGGCCAACAGTCTCAACTAACCTGGACCCCAAAGAGACTGAACCATAACCAAGAGCATACACAGGCTGGTCTGTGGACACTGGCACATATACAGTAGGGGACTGCTTGGTCTGACCTCAAATGGAGAAGGGCTTGAGAGCCTTCAGAGCCCAGAGAAGGGGAAGGCCTGGGGTGGGGGAGCACCCTCCTGGAGGCAGGGAGGAGAAGGAATGAGATGAGGAACTGTGGGAGGGGAAACTGAGAGCTGGACAATGACTGGAATGTAAATAAATAAAATCATTTTTTTTTAAATAAAAGGCCTTAAAAGAGATTCTCTAATTCAGCTTGTCAAGTGGTGGTTGGTATTAGAACAGTAATGGAAAATGAAAGTATGATCAGGATTAGCTTTACCAGAAAGAAAATCATACTCAGAAAATACCATTTGGAGAGAGTTGACTTCCATGTACTGCTGATTATGTGTGTGTATGTGTGTGTGTGTGTGTGTGTGTGTGTGTGTGTGTGTGTTTGTGTATGTTTCCATTTTGTATCACATTGGATGTGGTCTTGTTTTATATTGCTTTAATTATACAGATACATGCCCTCTGTAATCAGAGTTTCTATAGGATATTTATCAATATAGAAATGTTGATTTTTAAAAGACTGCTTCTGCATCCAATGAAAGGCTATGTTTTTCTGTTCTTGAGTTGGTCTATGCCATGGGATGGAGATTATACATACATATATATATATATATATATATATATATATATATATATATATATATATATGAGTCATTTCTGAATTTCTGAAACAAAAGAGATTCAATCCTGATAAGTGATCCTTTTCATGTATTATTTAATTTGGTTTGCAAGCATTTTATGGAGAATTTTCGCCACAGTGATTTGTCTATACATCTCTTGAATTTGGTTTGCAAATATTTTATCTAGAAATCTGTGCTTATGTTCACCACAGAGATTCACATGTAGATGTCTTTTTGATGAGCTTTGTCTACATTTAACACCAGTGTAATATTCCATTTACAAAAAAGATGTTTGGAAGTTTTCTTTCTTTTTTCATTTCCAGAATACTTTGAGTAGTGTTGATGATAATCTCTGAAATTCTGACAGATTCTGTACTGTAATATTGTCAAATTACTTCTATGTCTTTTGGTGGCATGAGTTTGTTTAAATTATTTATTTCATCTTGACATTACTTTGACAGGTCATATATATCTAGAAATACATATATTTTATTTTAGTTTTCAAGTTTAGTAGAATTTAAATATTGAAATTATGTCCTTATGAATCTATGAACTTTTTCAAGGTCTGAAAGTCATAGCTATAGCAATAAGTAAAAGAAGAAAGATGTAATACAAAACATACTTATCTTTAGGTGCATGGTTCTATATATAAATGACTGTAAAGACTCCACTGGATAACTCCTCTCATTGATAAACAAATTTAGCAATGTTGCAAGATATAAAAAAAAAAATCAGTACTTTTCTAATAAAAATGACAAAAAAAAAAAAAACAACAGGATAGAAATCAGAAAATCAGTTTCATTCACAGTTGCTTCAGAAATGTCTTGGAATTAATGTAAGATTGTGAAAGACTTGTAAAATGAAAACTTTAAGACACTGGAGAAAGAAATTGTGGAAGACACCAGGAAATAGAAATAACTTCCATGAAACTTTGGTGGCATTAATACTGTGAAATGAGCTACATATCAAAGGCAATTTACAGATTCAGTTAAATCTCCTTCAAAATTTGAATGCAAATTTTCCAAAATGAATGGCATTCCAGGCAGCAGAGCCCATGAGCTACAATGGCAGGTGTAAACATCATCCAGCCTGTGTCCTTCCCAGGCTGGTGCTGCTGCTAAAGCACAGCTCTGCCTGGGGAATGATGTCAGCCAGTAATCCGGGCGCAACACAGTGTCTGAACTAAAATATGTCAGACATAGGAGTCAGAAACAGGCAGATCTCTGAATTCTGGACCTGTCTGGTCTGCACAATAATGTCAGAGCTGGACCCTCTGCTGATAGACCCACTTAAAAACAACAGTCTGGGATTCAAAATGACACAGTTTTTCCTTAAAAGGCTTATATAGGTTTTTGATTAATAATAATTAGGATGGTCCTTAGCAATTAAACATAAAATGCAAATCAATCTTAAATTTGTATAAATATAAATGGGCTTCTGGGTAAATTTATTCACACATGGTATGCTTATAATTTCAAATTGAAAAAGAATGCTTTTCTGTTGCCAAAAAACATTTTGCCCTAGGAGGGGTGTTTTCTGCTGGTCAATGTACAAAGTTGGGGTGGGGGTAGGGTTGCTTTGCTTTTATCCAACAGAAAAAGAAAAGCTAAGCTCATCAGAGCTAACATGGGGTAAAATTTCAAGTTACTCTGAGCAGCCAGATTGTCTCCTTGGAATGTGGGGCTCTCTCAGGAGAACTATTGGCAATACATGAGAGCTAACTTGATAATGGATATCATACTAGTATGAGGACTCTATAAATGTGGGCTTCCACATTTATCCTTCTTTCTTAGGTAAGGGAAAGGAGATTGAAAAGAAAGAAATTAGACAGATATGGTTAGATTATTTAAAGTACTCTTGAACTAAAAATTATTTTATAGCCATAATACTACAATTGATAGAGATCTTTATATTTTGATGCAGAATTGAGGTTATATTTTGTTACATTTGTAAATAATTTTATACATTGATACAAGTTTAAGGTATACTTTGGTACAAATCTCTCCATATTGATAAGATTAATTTTGTTACAACATAATATATGTATGTTTCAACCCTTGTATAGGTACTATATCTATGCAACTCATTTTAAGAATAAAAGGTTTAGTCCCAGTCTTTTTAATAGCTGATAGTATGAACTGTTAAAGATAATTAATACAAGTTATAGTCAGACAGTCAAACTCATGGTCATATCAGATATTTGTTTAGATCATAAATGAAATATGCATCCTGGGTTGAGTAGATCGTAGGTAGCTGAAGACAGGGAATGTTTGCTTGTTTGGATATGCTATGAATAGCTAGATGGTCTTCAAAAGCATTAGAGATCCACAGAATATGGCATTTAAAATTATTTTATTACTTAAAGATCTTTTGACCATGAGATATCTCTGCTCCTGAAAACACCCTCATTCCACTCCAAAGAAATGATGAGCATAAATAACCTCCACGTGCCGTTGATTCTATTGTGGCAAGCTAGCCACTTGTCAAGAAATGCGCTAGCTTCATCTGGAGACAGAATTCTGTGAAGACAGTCAATTAATAAGCTTTGCCCAGAGATGGTAAGCTAGTCCTTCATAATTCCTGCTTCACTTAAGGTCTGTCTGATATATTGGTCCAGAAGGCTAAAGATGGATGTGTCAGTGTTATAGAAGCAATATTGGGGGACTTCCAGGAAGTCAGCTGTCTCTGTCAGTTCCTGCACTTTCTACATACTCAAGTAATATTTATTACTTCTCAGGTCTTTAATGGGGTTGAAGACTAGGTAAGTCAAACAATTAAACTTAAGTTGTTTAGCATTTAGGAAGATGATTAGGTCTAAGATGTTTTTAAATTCATTTACAAATTAGGATATAAATTGATTTAGATGCAAAACTCTAAACTCACCAGGATAGATAATAGAATACTTTTTTATGAGTTGTCAGATATGAACAGACTGGACTATTTGATTGTAACTCTTATTCAATAATTTCATAATTTCTTTCATAATTTTTCCTTCTGTATACTGTATATTATTAAATAGAAAGAACCTTCTTATTTAGACAAAAAGGGGAGTTGTTGAGGTATGGTTTTTGCTATGTGTTACAATGCTAACTACTAATCCCCAAGGCCTGATTCATTCTATGGATGAGAGAATCTATACATACAATGTCACTTTGATCCTTAATTTAAAACTTTTGATTAAATAAATATACTGACATCCAATAGCTGGGCAGAAGAGTCATAAGTGGGCTTGGGGTTCCCAGGCTTGAGGTCTGAGGAGAACCACAAGGAGAGAGAAGAAGATGGAGAGAGGAGGAAGCTACCCTGGGGTAGGTGAACCATGAAAACATAGCCATGAGGGCTAGACAATGGGAGTTAAGAACTGCACAGATGGAATGTGGCAAAGTATTACTTGGGTTTATTAATAGAGAAGTAGATATAGTAACATAGAGGGTAGATATTTGTAGGTGTAAATTTTTCTCAACCCTACTTTTAATAACATTTCTTAAATGCTTTAACCTGCTTATAGAGGTAGAGGATAAGTAAAATTATTAGGATACAGGGGAAGTGGACCTGTTTAGAAATTGTTCTTTGGAGCAAATCCCACCTGTGTTGTTAGGCAATCAGCAGTTCAGTTCATTGGAGTCAGCAGTGACAGCTCAATCTACTTGCAAATATTTCATGAATATACCAGCAGTCTAGTTCAATAGACACAGGATAGCAAACATGAATCACCAGCACTGGCATGACCTAGCAGAGATAGACAGGCCTCGGCTGATTGGGCACAAGTCAGCAGGATGGATTAGGACCACCAGCGATGCCAGGAGAAGTTCTTGAGTGTGCCTCTCTCAATGAAGGGAAGATCAGTAAGACTCAAGACCAAGAAGTGTTGCAAAGCTAGATCTACATGCAAGCCTCTCTAACAGTTGAGTCCTGTTTACACACCCTCTAAACATCACTCGTGCTCCATGGATATTGTCTCACCACATGTTTTGCGTCAGCATGTGAGTCTGTCTTAGCAAAACTCTATGTGAGTCTGTATCAGCTGATATCACTCTGCCAATTGGCCCAACTCCACAGAAGTGGCAAGAAGCCACCAGCATACCACCAGATGTTTTTTGGTGTGTTTCTCTATGGAGTCAGGACAAATGGAGCTCAACAATGCATGCAAGGTGAACCAATAATGTGTGTCCTTAGGAAAAATCCTTCATCACACATCCTTTCACATGCTTGCTTCTGCAAAACATCCTTTCACTTGTGTTCACTTCAGGAAAACACTCCTTCACATGTTTTCCCCAGCAAAACACCTTCAGATAAACTGACTTTCCAAAGAAACCTGAAGTTTTCTGTCAGGAACCATAATGGGACAAGCAGGTGATCATCCTGAAATGGCCTGCTTCGGATTATTATATAATCTGTGACAGGTTTGCCCTTATTTAGCAAGGTTGTAAGGGATTCATTTTAGGAAAGATTCCTGCTATTAATATGCTTTTCCTGTTATTATTAAACGTTATTATTAAACAATCACTAAGTAGTAGCACACCCCTTTGGAGTAGATTTCTGCAGATCCATGAAGATATACTGTCATGTAGTGATGCTATATAGACTAATAGATGACTTAAGTCTTTATAATGATCCTATAAGAATCCCTAAAATTATATTTGTGATTATTAAACTCTTTTATAATGGGACTGCTATTAGGTCCTTTTCTGATAGTCAAAACTGCAATGTGAACTCTGCCAGTCTTCCAAGTGTCACCGTTAATTGCTCTTAGACAGTAACCAGACATTCTCCTACCCAGAGCACATTCCAAGAGGTTGTAAAACAATTAACCAAAGGTCATAAAAGGGGAACTAAATATTTACTATAGGTACTAGAACAGGAGATAAAATATTGATTGGGTTTATCTATACAAAACTTCACTAATAATTTAGTCATAGTTTTAAACCTTCAATGAACCTGTGGAGCTGAGACAGGTGATGGATGTTTAGCCAGATAATTACTCCTAATGGATATGCATGTAAACATTCTCTCTTGTAAACTTCTATTTCAATTTATGATCTGATTTTTTGTGTGAATTTGTGATGAACTTTGTAACATGTGATCATGTATTCTGAAAGACATATAAGCCCTAAGATAAAGAGGATAGGGTGGAGGAATCCTTTCTTTCTCCCCTTAAAGTGATACTCTTTCCCCACTTAGAAGAAGTTTTCCCTTTCCCCACTTAGGATCTTTCTGCTTTCCCCTTTAGATAACTTTCATAGGAAACCTTTTACAATTTAGTAATTAATACTATAAAAATTTTCCAAGTGTCCCTTTTTCTTCCTGTGACTTTGGACTAGCAGGCTAAAAGTTAGAGCCCACCAGTTCCTACTGAGATAGAACAAAGGCCATATTACTTAATCCCCTGCTGCTTAAGCTACAGGTGTCAATCTCCTAAACCAGCATCCTTTTACCCTTAGAAAGAGCAAGAAAGTTTTTAGGATATTTTACAAGTTATCATTAGCATTTCAGTACAGTTAGAGAGCTAGAAAATCCTGAGATCCTCAGACATTAAAGCCATCACCAGAGTCCTACACTGTGCACTCCAGCACTACCCTCTCTGAGCTGGGAGGCTACTGGAAGTTTTCACTTCAAATATCTGCTTAGCAGTAGTGCTGATTAAGGCTCATTATAAATATAAAGGTTGGGAGGGTTTTTTTATTTTTTATTTTTTTATCTTTGGACTGAATAGTCAAAGGCAGGGTAGAAACCCAATGTGAAATTAAATATTTTCTATGACATACCACTATTGGGCATATTCTCAGATTATTCTTAATCCTACTGTAGGGTTACTTGTGGATATCTATGCTCACCTATGTTCCATTCACAAAAGCATAGATATCCATCAACTAATAAACTAAAATGAAAATACAGTACTATATATGGTGCAATATAATGTCTGTCTTATGAAAACTGAGATTGTACAATTCACAGAGATATGGATGAAGCTGGAAATACTTATTCTGCTTATGATAACATAAACCCAGAAGGGAAAATTACACATGACGTTTTTTCTCATATATGGATGTTAGTTTTGTCTTTTGGTATGTGTACTTTAAAAGCCCCATAAGCCAGAAATCTCATAACTGGTCATTAGGTTGTTTATGGGAAAGAGGACAAATGCATATGGGGTCCAATGGAGAAAACAAAAGTAATGATACAGGAAAGTTTAGGAGCAGGGTAGAGCAGGGATAACTAAGACCAAAATCCTAGAAAGTACCACATGTGATTTATATACCTCAATGAAAGCAGTTTAAACTTTATATAGAGGGACAAAGGCTCTTCTGGACTTTCATTCACAAAGAAAGTCTGTAGCCAATAATAGGTTACCTCCTTTTTTTAGTTTCTGGTTTGCAGGCACAAAACATTACAGTCTGTGACCATTGTCCTTGGTCACACTCCAAAATTAATAGTAAGACTCTATTGCTGAAGGCACTACAGACTAATATCACAGACATAAAGAAATCAAGCTTTTCTGGAATCTGGAAGTTTTATCTCTGCTAGTGAGCTTTCAGAGTACGGAATGGTTCTGTGCATCCTTGGAGGCAGTGATCAACAGTGTTACCTAGCTGTAAACCCTGTGAGGCAAAATAACAACTTGCCTTCTTCCATGATATTTCTATTGGTGTAGCAGTGGCATAATATTAGGACAGAACTCAGTCCTGGTCTTTGCAACTGGGCCAAAGGTTAATTACTGAATGGGTCATAGACCCTATGGTAGAACCTAACACTTTAATAGACACAATAATCGACAATTCCTAAATGTTTATCTTTTACCTTCCATGTTAATACATCTCTTACCTTCTTTTTTTAATAGCTGACAATAACACAGAGACCCTGAACTGATCAGCATGCATAGAATTGAAGGTCTAATGATGCTTAGAGATCTCAATGGGACATTTGCATCACACCCAATAAAGCAATAGCTCAATGGCCCAGAGCGTATTCAGGAATAAAGAGAAAGATGGTAAAAGTCAGAGGTGGTAGATATCTGCATCACTTTCTGGAGATGACAGGGTCCTTGAAAACCCTGAACTCACAGGAGGTGGATGAATCTAGGAGACCTGTGCACGATAAAGCAAGACAAAATTTCAGGATGGATGGGGGAGGGGTTTTGCTGTGCCACACATAAATGAAGAGCTGATGGAAATAGATATTAAGAAACGAAGAGCCAGCTTTCTTCAGAAATTACACCCAGCAATATTACTCAGTACTGCATTTAAATGGCCATAAATGGTCCTATATTCATCATTCACAAGCAGTTTGAATTGGACTCAGTAGGCTTTGAAAAAAAGATAGGATATAAACTTGGAAAAAAAGTTATGGGAAGATTCAGGAGGAAATTTGGGATGAATTTAATCACAATTCTTTATATGGTTGTATAAAATTCTCAAAGGTTTTTTAAAGGACATAGATTTTGAAGAGACAAATTTCTGGATGGAATCATAATTGAATTTCATGTTCACATCATATATTTATCAAAATATAAAGGATTTTAAGGCTATGAGTTAAAATGTATGTAATCTCGTAAGTTTTGTAATGAAAGTATGTTAATGTATACTCATCAGTTATAATGTATCTACTACTTCAATGGGAATGGTAATTGGGTGTGTATTTGTTTCTAGGATCAAGAGTATGGGGAATCTCTCTACATTCTCCTCAGTGGTGTTATGAACTGAAAATTTTTCTTGTAATTTTTAACTTCTGCATCTAATGTTTTCTAAAGAACATTCTAGAAGTCTATGGAAAGTGCAAATTCACCAAACTCAGAGAACACACACAATACAATTAATGATTAAAAAGATAAATTTGCAAATATGTAAAATACCTGAGGAAAACAGTAGATATGGCAGAATCAAACAAGTCAGAAAGAAATACTATTTGTAAACTGGGCACTAACTTCAAATATAGAATAAGTGATAAATTATGACAATTACAATTTTACAGCCATTGTAGTACTAATGTATGGAAAAAATAAAAACAAAAACAAAAGTAAAACCAAAACCAAAAAACCCACAGCATTGAAATATTAAAGCCAGTGATGGTGGGTAAAAGAATGAAGAGGAAATAATACACTTGCAGTGTTTCCTTACTATACTAGATCACCATGAAAAAAAAAAAATTTTCCATGTCTCTTAAACTGACAAACCCTTATGTCATGTGAACCACAGTGAATGTTGTTATTTGGACACTGTACCACCTGATTAGATGTCATGGAAGCAGATTTCCAGAAGTTTCTAATTCAATGGCTCTGCATGAGGCTGAGAAACAGCCTTTGGCTGATGTAGGTAATGCATACATCATAGAACAATTTTGGGCTAAGAAAGTCATGCTTACAAATGTCTTTAGGATCACTATAAATGTAATACTATTCAAGTATAACTTTCCCCGTCCCTCACCTTCCCTCTTACTCTTCCCATGTCACATCCCCACTTACTTCCAAATCCATGGCCTCCACTTCCTTCAGCATCATTGTAACATACACACAATGAATAATCATACACATATTACCTAATGCATTCTCTCAGTGTTATCTGCATATATTTGTTTCTAGGGCTGGTATCTAGATATTGGATAACTACTCAGGGGGGTCCTTCTTGGGGGAAGACTCATTATCCCTATAGCTTGTTATCTAGGGATGAGTCCTCATGAGATTTCCCCCCTCTTTTAGGGACATCAACTGTTCTTAGAACTAATCAAGTCCTTGATAGGTAGCTAGATTTTTGAGATTTCATGCAGGTAGATTCTCTGTCATAGAGAGAAGGCACAGTATTCTTCAGAATATGAACATTCTTATGCTGTGTGTTTTCAGAAAGTTCCTTAGGCTGCTGCATATAACACCATATGTCTGTATTTTTCTGAAATTTAACAGGCTGCCTTCTCTACTTGAATGCCTCTTTATATGTTAAAAACCAGCCACTTCTGTGCATATCTTTCAGATCCTAATGTATTCTTAGTTACCTTTATAAGAATCCTCCACGTTTTTGGAATTTTGGGAGTTCATCATCAGCTGAAGAAAATCTACTGGATTCTGAAAGCAGACAGAAATATAAAAGGCAGATATGTGTTTTGGGAGCTTGAAACTGGAAATTTAATGAAGAACTTAAACACTATTATGAGGCTATAAGTTATTTAAGGCTAGAATATAGCTATGTTTGCCTGAATCACTAGTAAAACAAAACACTCATCATTAGATTTTGGAGAACAAGAAGCATACTATGGTCTAGTATTATGCTGCCATGCCCAACACCTTTTTTCCCTTGGCTTTCTCTGATTCTGAGCATCTGTAGTTGATGAGCACAAGCCTCTGGATGGATGACTATAGTTTCTTCTCCTGTCATAGGCATTTGTTTAGAAAAAAGTTCTGCACACAGAATATGTCAATCTGTCATTTCCTTGACACATTCTTATCCTACATCCCATAATTATTGACTGCTGTTTGTGGCTCTAACTGCTGGGTTTTATATGATTTCCTACTAATGCTCCCAACCCCAGAATACTAGAAAATAACTGGTGACATCTCAGGCACAATACAGACTCCCTGACATCCTTCTGCTAGCAATATTTTCTGACAACATCCCTTGTCCAGCATATGGGCTGCATTAGACAAAACTTGGTTATACAATTGGCAATCTCTACAATCAAACATAACAGCCCAAGTTCTAGGCAAGCCACAACTCTAACAGAACAAACCAAATTCATCAAATATCTCAATAGGGTCTTCTCTGGGGAATGTGTGACTTTTGACATCATTGCCTTTGAATTGAAATAAATTGTGTCATATGTTACCTCTTGGCTATTTTCAAGCCGATTTTTTTTGGTCTTTTCTACGAATTTTTTAAAAAATGTTACAGCATCACTTGGAAATATGGAGATGTTTAGTTTGTTATATATTCCCTTAAGAAATGGAAAGAGTACTACAAAGAAAAGAAAAAAGTATGAGGAAAATACAAATTTAAATTTTTTGACAGTTATTTTATTTAATAATGGCAAAATTCAATAATATAGGTGAAAGAAAACAATAGGAAATATTGTGGTAGAAATGAATATAATTATAACATATACTCTATCATACCTAAAGGTAATTGAATTTTAAATAAACACATACACACACACACACACACACACACACACACATTTTCTAAGAAAAATTCAGCTACAGAAAGATTCATGGTGGAATTTTATGAAATATTTAACAGACAATTCATACCAACTTTTCACATGAGTTTCCAAAACTTAGAAAATTAGTTAAATGTGGAAAATTGTATCCACCTTTTTTCTAAAATCAGAACTTTTTTTGGAAAGAAATCCTGTATAGAAACATGACTTAAAAGTGCCATAAGTGATCTTATCAGCAAAACATTTACCATTTGAATGAATAATTGTGATATGAATCTTGTTATATAGCAACATGCATACTATCCATAAGGCAGAATAAAACCAAATGACGCAAATAATCATAGATGGAGTATTATGAAAATTTTCAGGAAAAACTCAACATTTTTTCCTAATTAATGTTCTCAGATAATTAGGAATAGCTTAGAATTCCTTTAGCTTTATGAAAATTGTCAATAGAAACTAAGAACTAACCCAGAAATGGAGGATTGAATTATTTCTTATTATTTTCAGGAAAAGGGCAATGGAAGCTTGCTCACTCTATCATCACTTCTATTCATCTATTAGAATCACAAAACGAGGTTCATATATCTTTTATGGTACAGTATTTATACACAAAAATGAATAAAAATAAATTGTCATGTGTTCAGGAGTTTGAGGCCAAGAAACAATAGTTTGAGAGAAGATGTGATTATTATACAGAATCTGTTTAAAAATTAAGAAAGAATTGCAGTGTTAGTGAAGAATTGCATACCCTTATAAATGTTAGCTAGGTGTGCTAACATGAAGCTCCATTCCTCCCTGGGTTTGAGGAAGAATTTTGATGGTAGATCAGATAAGTCAAGGATTGTAATATTCCTGCCTCTATTGCACTATTTCTGGGCTCAGAAATATTTCCCAACACACTTAACACAATATTATCCCTTTACTTATGCATACTCATATCTAATACAACAAACAAGCTCAGTGTGAGATGTTTAGCAAGAAAGCAACACTTAGAAAATCCTCAAAGTGGTCTCCTCTGTTCTACATCTTATGGTCCACTATAATTTATTGTCCATGGAGGCTTGTAGCCATCTGGTTCAACCCAGAAATACCAGCTATAAATGCAGTCACAAAGACCACCAGGGACTATCAGGCCAGGCAACACCAGTGACAAACAGATGGATAAAGGCTAGAGTAAAAATACACTCAAGAAAATCCAGGATAATAAAGCGCCACTATTCTACTACAGCAAGTCTCGATACCCTAACACACCTTAACAGAAAGAAAGTGATCTTAAATCTAATTTTATGAAGTTGATAGAAGCCTTTAAAGAGGAAATAAATCCCTTAAAGAAATACAGAAAAATACAAACTGGTGAAGGAAATGAGTAAAACTGTTAAAGACCTGAAAATGGAAATATAAGCAACAAAGAAAACACAGACTGAGGCAATCCTGGAGATAGAAAACCTATAAAGAGAACAGGGACACAGACACATCACCACACAGAATCACCCACAGAATAAAGGAAATGGAAGAGACACATTCAGGCATGGAAGATACAATAGAAGAAATTCATACTCCAGTCAAAAAAGTGTTAAATCTAAAAAAAAAAAAAAATAATCCGACACAAAACATCCAGGAAATCTCTAATATTATGAAAAGAGAAAAACCTAAGAACAATAGGAACAGAAGACAGAGATTTCCTTTCTCAAAACACCAGAAAATATTTTCAACAAAATCACAGAAGAAAATTTCCCTGACTTAAAGAAAGGAATGGCTATAAACATATAAGAAGCTCACAGAACACTAAATAAATTGGACCAGCAAAGAAAAATCCTCATGCCACATAATAATGAAAACACCAAATATACAGAGTAGAGAAAGAATATTGAAAACTGCAAGGGATAAAGGCCAACAAACATAAAAAGCAGACCTATCAGAATAAGACCACACTTCTTAACAATGATTCTGAAAGCCTGAAGGGCTTGAGCAGATGTCAAGCAGACCCCAAGAGAACACAGATGTCAGCCCCGATTACTATACTCAGCAAAACTTTCATTCACCATAGATGAAGAAACCAATATATTCCAAAACAAAACCAAATTTAAACAATATCTTTCCAGTAATCTAGCTCTATAGTAGATACTAGAAGGAAAATTCAAACCAAACAAGGCTAACTACATCCAAGAATACACAAAATTAATAATTTCACACCAGCAAAACTAAAAGAATAGAATCTTTTACCTTCACACACACACACACACACACACACAATCAACATAAGAATAACAGGAACTAAAAAATCATTGGTTATTAATATCTTTCAACATTAATGGACTCAATTCACCAATAAAAGACACAGGCTAACAGAGCAGTTGTGAAAACAGGATCCACCATTCTGCTGCATATAAAAAACCCACCTAGGCAAAAATGATAGTCACTAATTCTGAATAAATGGCTGAAAAAATATTTTCAAGCAAACAAACCCAAGAAACCAGCTATAGTGTCTCTTCTAATATCTAATAAAATAGACTTTCAGCCAACATTAATAAAAAGAGACAGGGAAAGTCACTTGATACTAATCAAAGGAAAGGATGATGTCTCAACTCTGTCTATGTGCCAAATGCAATGTTTATAAAAGAAACATTACTAAAACTTAAATCACACATTGAACCCCACACATTAATAGTGTGAGACTTCAACACCCCACTCTCATCAATGGACAGGTCATCGAAACAGAAGCTAAACAGAGATACAATGAAAATAATAGATGGTATGAATTAAAGGGAGCTAACAAATATCTACATGACATTTCACCCAAACACAAAAGAATGTCATTTCTTCTCAGCACTTCAAGGAATCTTCTCCAAAATTGACCATATACTCAGTAAAAAGGAAGCCCAGACAGATACCAGAATACTAAAGTAACACTTTGTATATCATCAGATCACTATGGATTAAAACTAGACTTCATCAAGAACAGAAAGCCTACAAATGCATGGGAACCGAAGAACTCTCTACTCAATGACCACAGGGTCAAAGAAGAAATGAGTCAAAGGCTTTCTAGATTCAATGAAAATGAAGGCACAACATACTCAAACAATGAAAGCAGTGCTAAGAGGAAATGTCATAGCACTATGTGCCTTCATAAAGAAATGTAGGACTGTGAAAGTCAGCCTGGTTCCTGGTTGAGCTAAGGTTGGAAACCCCAGTAACCCCGAGAGACAGAAGGCATTTTGCCTGGTTCCCAGACACTAGGCTCCTGACACAAGGCCACAGTCCTCCATAAATTTGTGGCCATAAGTCATGTAAGGGCAATGCCCCAAGTCCCTTCACAGGTAGAGGATATGACCTGTGGTTACATAGCCTCCAGACAGATCTCCATTTTAATGGAATACCTAAAGGCCGGGGGGGGGCTTATCTAATAAACTCTACTTCCCAGACACTCATCCCTGCACAAGGTATTTAATTTCATGCCCACCCTGAGAAGTGGGGTACGGTTTTAATTATCTACTTTCTACCATGACAATAAATGTCTTAGAACCATGGACTGTCTCTTTTCATCAGGATCCACCATAGGTAGCAATGGAGAAGACTTTTGCCTAAAGAGCTGGCTACCTAATTTCCAGTGGAAGACCTTACAGCACTCCCAGCCATGACCACCAAGGCAAACCAAGGACTCTTTCATCCCTGTGGGACCCAGCTGGAGGTCCTCTCTCTTCTTCACCTAATCCCTGGGCTAGATCCAGCCTACGGGCCCTCACTCCATTCTCAACTCTTCCATGGCATCCAGCGGCTCCTGGGTGCCCAAGAGTCTGAGAACCAGATGGTCCCCAGCCTCCTTGCAGGCTCAGGGACTTTAGAACCAGCTCCAGCTGTCCCTGGGACCTCAGACTTTGCTCCCCCATCCTGAAAGCAGTATCCTGTGGCTTCCCATAGCCTGACACCCACCTGGTGCTGGCTTGGGGTAAGCATAGTCAAACTTCCTAAGTCCTGCTCCCCAAGCGGCCTGAGCCCTGTGGTGGAGTGGACATGGGTCACCATTAACTGTACAAAGAAATATGTGAGATCTCATACTAGCAATTTAACAGCACACCTGAAAGTCCTAAAATAAAAAGAAGTAAACATATTCAAAAGCAGTAGATGACAGGAAGTAGTCAAACTCAGGACTTAAATCAATCAATTAAAAACAAGCAGAACAATACAAAGAATCAATGAAATCAAGAGCTGATTCTTTGAAAAAAATCAACAAGATAGAGAAGCTGTTAGCCAAATTTACTAAACTGCAGAAAGACAGTGTCCAAATTAACAAAAACAGAAATGAAAAGGAAGACATAACAGCAGGCACTGAGGAAATTAAAAAAAAAATTAGGTCTTGCTTCAAAAGTCTGTATTCCACAAAATTGGAAAATCTAAACAAAATGGATGATTTACTAAATAGATAACACTTACCAAAGTTAAATCAAGATCCGGCAAGCTATTTAAATAGTCCTATAACCCCTATGGAAAAGAAGCTGTCATTAAAAGTTTCCCAATTGAAAAAGACTGAGAACAGATGGCTTTAGTGCAGAATTTACCAGCCTTTCAAAGATGAGCTAATGCCAAGATTCCTCAAACTATTCCAAAAAATAAACAAAAGTAATACTGCCAAACTCATTCTTTGTGGCCACATTCTCTCTGATATCTACACCACACCAAGAGCCAACAAATAAAGAGAATCTCAGAACAAATTTTCTATGAACATTGATGCAAAAATACTCAATAAAATATTCACAAACCAAATTAAAGAATATATCATCCACCATGATGAAGTTCACTTCATCCCAGGGATTCAGAGGTTGTTCAATACACAAAACCTGTCAATGTAATCTACCATATAAATGAATGGAGATAAAGAAGCTACATGATCATGATCATATCAGTAGATGGTGAAAAAGTCTTTGAAAAAATCCAATATCGTTTCATGTTAAAAGTCTTGGAGAGATCAGGGATTCAAGGCACATACTCAAACACAATAAAGACAAGCTACAACAAGCCAAATGCTAACATCAAATTAAATGGAGAGAAACTTAAAGCAATTCCACTAAATCAGGGAAAAGGCAAGTCTGTCCACTCTCTCCATATCTCTTCAATATAGTACTTAAAGTTCTGTCAGGAGCCATAATGGGAAAAGATCATAACTAGCAGGTGATCATCCTGAGATGGCCTGCTTTGAATTATTCTATAATCTGTGACAGGTTTGCCCTTATTGAGCAAGACTGTAAGGGATTCATTTTAAGAAAGATTCCTGCTTATTAATATGCTTTTCCTGTTATTATTAAACATATATAACAATCACTAAGTAATAGCACACCCCTTTGGAGCAGATCTCTGCAGATCCACGAAGATGTACTGCCTTGTAGTGATGCTATATAGACAAATAGATGACTTAAGTCTTAAGGATGACCCTATAAGAATTCCTAAATTATATCTATGATTATTAAGCTCTTTTATATGAGACTGCTATTAGGTCCTTTCTGATAGTCAAAACTGCCAGTCTCCAAATTGTTACCAGTTAATTACTCATAGATAGTAATCAGACTTTCTCCTACTCAGAGCACATTCCAAGAAGTTGGAAAACAATTAAGCAAAGGCCATAAAAAGGGAACCAAGGATTTATTATAGGTACTAGGACAGAAGATAAAATATTGACTGGGTTTATGTATACAAAACTTCACTAATAACTTAGTTATGGCTTTTAAGTTACAATGAACTTGTGGAGCTGAGACAGGTAATGGATGTTTAGCCAGATAATTACTCCTAATGGATATGCATGTAAACATTCTCTGTTGTAAACTTCTATTTCAATTCATGATTTTATTTTTTGTGTGTGAACTTATGATGATCTTTGTAACATATGATCATGTATTCTGAAAGATGTATAAGTAACTGAAGACAAAGGAGAAAGAGAAGAATTTTTTGCCTTTCCCCACTTAGAGAAGAATTTTTTTCCTTTCTTCCCTGCCTAGGAGTATTTTTTTCCCTTAGAAGAATTTTTCCCTTACTAGATTTTTTCCCCCTTTCCCCTTTCCACTTTCTACCTTAGATAGCTTTCATAGGAAACTTATTACAACTTAGTAATAAACTCTATAACCACTTCTCTAATTGTCCCATTTTCTTCCTGAGACTTCTGACTCGTAGGCTGAAAGTTAGAGCTGAGCAGTTCCTGCCGAGATAGAACAAACGCCACATTGCTTAATCCTGGCTTTTAGGCTACAGGTGTTAATCATCTAAACCAGAAGTCTTTTACCCTTAGAAAGAGCAAGAAAGTTTTTAGGACTTTTTAGAACTTATCATCAGCATTTCAGTATAGTTAGAGAGCTAGAAAGCCCTGAGACCCTCAGACTTTAAAGCCGTCACCAAAGTCCTACTCTGTGCCTATGCCACTACTCTCTCTGGGCCAGGAGGCTCCCACCAAAGTTCTAGATAGAGCAGTAAGATAATTTAATAACTTAAGAGCTCCACTGCATTGTCATTTACCTCTACAGCTATTTCTCATTTATATCATATCCAAGGTCATGTAGGAAATCAGCCCAATTTCTCAATTTTCATATCTTATGTAATTTCTATTTTTGAATTTTTTTGTATATCCTTTCTCCTTTCTTAGTAACATAGACTGTCCTGGTATATAGGATCTCTGAGACTAGTTTTTCTGAGAGATGGGACTGTTTTGCATGATGTAAATGCACAACCTTATCTTTCTTTTTCTCAGTTTATATTAAACCAAAATGCCCAAATCTTCCCCACAGTTTTGTCACTGTACCATAGGTTTCTTAAATGTTTTTTTTTTGTTGTTGTTGTTTTTGTTTTTTTGTTTTTCTGGTTTTTTTGTTTTTTGTTTTTTGTTTTTTTTGTTTTGTTTTGTTTTGTTTTGTTTTGTTTTGTTTTGTTTTTTTGCTTCTCCATATTCCACTTAGCAACACTTTCTTAACCATTAGTCCCATCAAGGCTTATTTCTTTTTTTCTTTCCTCTCTATTTCCTTTTCTACCTACAGTAGCTAACACATCATTATAAAGAGAACTTAGTCTTTTTGTATCCCAAACATAGTTGGAATTTAAAGAATGACTAATGACCATTTTAAAATCAACCATTACTCTATTGTCATAGAATGCTTTCTAATTGATAGAAAATTTATTTTACAAAGACTGATCACCTCCCAGAGGATCACTGGAGTGAGCACTTGGAGCTCTGAACTCATGCCTAGCAGAAGAAAACATTGCCACAACTGTACATCCTAGGCTTTCCTGAACAGTGAGGAAAACTCCAAATGAAGGGGAAAATGTCATGAATTAACAAAAATAATAGCAAAATGCAACCATTGATGTAATCACAGATGGTCATTTCTCAGTTCTAAAGCATACTTTATCAATTCTCCTTCAATGTTACAGGAACCTCAAATAAACAAAATGTACAAAATACAAGATAAGCAATCAAAGTGATTACAAAGAACATAAGCCTATCTTCTGAATTAATCCCAAAAGAATATCAAAAGCTGAAAGAAATAAAGACATTGATTAAAGTGGAATTTTATAAAGACATATAGAAAAGAAAAACAATGTGAAATGACTGAAAAAAATCATCAAGTAAAATATATATTTCAGCAGAAAGTCTCAGAAACAGAGTGGATCATATAGAAGACAAAATTTGAGAACCTGAAGGCAAATCAGAGTTGTAGGACCATTCAGTCATGACTGTTGATAAATTTGATAAACAGTTCAATGGAACATGTAAGGTTTGGGAGATGAATAACTCAAGAGTTTCAGCATAGAACAATGACGCAAATTCTATGTCAAATGGAGAGAAAATTCTCTCACATTCTTAATAAAATTACAAAACAGAAGTTCCCAAACTGAAGGAAAGAAATGCCCATTCAAATTATAAAATGGATAAAGAATACCACACAGATAAGACCAGAGAAGAAACTTCCCATTTCACATTAAAGATAAAACAGTGAATACAAAAAATAAAAAAATGTACTGGAAGATACAAGAGGAGGGACTAACTCATATATAAAGAGAAGTCCATCAGCATGACTCCTTTCTTTTCAATGGTAACCAATAAAGCCAGCGGATCTTTGAATGATATATTTCATTTCTTATGTTTAAAACATAAGAGCTGTTGAAAAATATTACTATATCAAAAACCTATTGATTACAATCAAAGGAGAAGCAAAAAACTATGTATGTTATGCCAGCCTAATGAATTGACTAAAGAATTACTCACAATGAAGCCTGCTTGTAGTACATAATGGGAAGAACAATTTGGACTGAAGTAAAAGGTAAATGCAGCCAAGAGTGAGAGTGGAAAAAGTTTTAAAACTGCTAAGGCAGTTGTTAAAAAAGAGGACCAAAACAAGGCCAGAAAGTGGCATTCAGTAAAATGATAAGGACCAGTACATGTCTTTCAATAAGAAATTTGAAAATAAATGCTTTCAATCCCTTTAGCAAAGGACACAGACTAAGGCTGAAAGTAGTGATGCATCTTTTAACTTCAGCAGTTAGGAGCCACAGGCATACAGATCATTGTGAGTTTCATCCAATCTGGTCTACATAGGCAGTTAAAGACCAGCCAAGATAACAAGCCTGTCTATAAACAAACAAGCAAACAAACAATACACAGACCAGCAGATTGGATTATCAATCATAATTTGTTTTGCTGATTCTAAGAAATATATCCAACCATCAGATATCAACATATGAAATGAGCATGCATTACTATTCTGATATCAAACCAAAACTACTCACAAGCATATAGACCACTTTCTGCACTTTAAGAGAACTATGATCCATATGACATTGCAACTCTAAATGTATATGTATCAATATGTGGACTTAATTTCATAAAACAAATACTAGATATAGTGTCACAGAATAACCTCTGCAACAAAATAGTAATTTCTACACTTAATCTTAAAATAAATATACTACCCAGAACAAAATTAACAAACATTGAAAGTAGATGATATTAATTTAAATTTCATTCAAGAGATAGAGAAATAATTAATAGATGTAAATGTATAAATATAAATCATGACATTGACGGCTCAAAGACAAAAATTACATGGTCATATAATAAAGTCATCCCAAAACAATAATGCATGTAGCAATGTTGGATAACCACATGTGATATGAAAGTACAAAGGGGGATGGATAATAGAACCAAATTATACAGTGGTAAAAGCCAGAAGGGGGGAGAAATAATTGTGTAAGGATATACTATGAAGAATATTGTATGCTAGTTACAGTAAGACTAAGATCCTAATATAGTTGAAAAGAGAATACATACCCATAGAGAAAACTAATGGATTGAAAAAGCTAAGTTTAAAAAGCTTCCTGATGTTGTTCAAAAAAGGATCCTGAGGATTGTTGAGGGAATCCACCTTCACTCCAAATGAGGTGCTAATGATCACATCCAAGCTGTAGGCGTCAAAAATGCTGAGTAGAAAGACAGGGGGTTAATATGTGACCAACACAGCTCCTGAGCTATAGGAACATTTGTCTGCAGTATGATTAGTTCAGCCTGAGGTTACTACTGTGGTATCTTCAAAATTCAACATGATTTTACTATCCACATCATTTCCAGAAAATTATCTCTCTTCAGTTTGATTAAATAGAGGTAGAAGAAATTTGTTTTTTGTTGGTATTTTTCTAAGGCCCTCAGCAAAACTTGAATTTTAGATTGTTCAAAGTTATAGACTGTAATGCTCAGGCCAAACTAATGAATGACCTCTAATGAACCTCATATATTCTCCTCTCACATTCCTTATTTTGACAGCTGTAGCTTACCTAAATTTTCATCTTTCTTTCTAAACTATATAATTTGTCTTCTAAAATAAGAGATGACAACAGATAATCTAATTTTGTTTCATGTGTACAAGAGGGAGATTCTACCAAGTTAATCTGGGAGATGTTTCTTAACACATGGTTCACAGCAGGGTAACAACATGCTTCTTCCTTATTCTGTGTCTGGAATAATTTTAGGTACTTGAAAAGTAGGGGAGGTCTCCGGAAGTGACAGAGGTCCAGCCAATACATGCATCACTACTCACTCTCTCATGGCAATGGGCCTGCCTTTCTCTACTCGCAGAGTTGTATTTTTCACCAGCACCTCTCCATAGTGTTGGATGATGGGGAACATCTAAGTACAAAATACAACACACATTGTTGGCAAATGTCAACATCTGAGTGTCCCAAATAACAAGACTTTTGAAATTGTGAAAAGAGAGTCACATTTTTACAGGAGTTGTAAGAACAACCTCCCCTGAAACAAAGAAACACCAAAAAAGGAAAAACAATAACAACAAGAACACCAACAAAGGAAAAAAACATTCTTAGCAATGTAGTGCACAAAGGAACATGTCTTTGAAGAATATGATATTACCTCTACCTGTCTATAGATAGAACTGATCACATCTATAACAAAGCATCCTTTATTTTCTTACCTCCTTCAGTTTTCCACTGGTGAAAGTTGGAGACAGCAATGACCGAATTCTCTTCCATTCTTCATTCTCACTTCTCAAGATACTCTTTTTCAAAATTCCACCTGGACCCAGAGGCTACAATACCGAGAAAAATAGGATTTTGCCTTTTATTATTTTGGTTATCTTAACAGCTGTAAAAATATATATAAAATAAACAATATTCCTTAACATTGTTGGTAACCCTGTTCTAGATGGCATGGTTTATGCAAGGCTCTCAACAAAAGTGCCTCAAACTGGGACTGGTTCAGTGGCTCAGTGATTAAGAACACTTGCTCTTCTTGCAGAGGACCCTGGTTCAATTCTTAGCACACCCATTTGGTGATTCACAACTATAAGTTATTCCAGTTCTTGGTATCTGAGGCCCTCTTTTGGTCTCTGTGACTACCTGCACACATGCCATGCACACTCAAGCACACACATGTGATGAATAAAGTAAAACATGTAAAATAACTCAAAGTGTAAGAAGGACACATACAGCTACCTGATATTGTGCAAACCTGTTCTATTACAATCTTCACTTCAATGTGATTTTTTTCTTGTAGAAAACTGCCTTTTAAAGTGAATAGTCAGGAAGGAGATTGAAATATAGTCTCCAAGTCAATTAAAAAAAAGATTGCTTTCTTAGGGTTCTATTGTTCTGATTTCTGTGATAAAGACCGTGGGCAAAAGCAACTTGGGTTGGAGAGGGTTTATTTAAGCTTACACCTTTCAGGTCACTTCCTATCATTGACAGAAATCAAGGCAGGGACTCAAGGCAGGATTGGAAGGCAGGAACTGAAGCAGAAGCTCTGCAGAAATGTCACTTATTAGATTGCTCAGCCTGCTTTCATATAAAACCCAGGACTAACTGCCCAAGGGTGGCACCAAGCACAGTGAGTTTGGCTGTCAAACACTAATTAAGAAAATGTCCCAAAGCCTTTCTAGAAGTGAGCTAATGGAGGCATTTTCTCAATTGAGGACTCTTCCTAACTATGTCTAGGTTTATGTCATGTAGCCAAAATACAACCAGCACTGTAAAAGCAACTTGCAAGGTGTAAAAGTAACTTTTATTCACCAGACATAATCGTTATCTTAGAGGCTTACTGCTGAATGAACTCACCCTTTCTAGCTGTATCTGAACTCAGGCCTGGGTGCTTCAACTCAGATATTTTGGCTCCAGGTCCTATTCAAGCTTATTGATTCAAATGCAATTTTCTCAACCTCTCACTGAATTACTCTGGTTGGCTTCAAACTACCTTTGGAAATTTGTTCTAACTTTCTGTCTACTTTTTATTCTCTGACTTCAATTGCCTCTGTTGACCTTCATGGCACAAACTGCACAAACTGAATGGAACTCATGAACAAACTCAACTGAACCCAATTGAACAGCACTCACTGAACTGCCCTCTGTAGTGTGAAATATTTAAAAAACATAATAAAAATCCCATACTGCACTCACAGGCACCAGTGGACAGGCAGGACTGGCCTATTCTCATCTCAGCAGACTCTATCACATTCCTAGCCCTCTGCACCCTGTGGTTAGCTGCACAAATTCTGGTAACCTGGTAACATCAAAACTCTAGAGTTTTGTAATTTATCAGTCAGATTTATATTGTAAATTCTCAACCCACAACACACCTGAACAATGAACTCAAAACTCAACTGATATAAACACAAGCTACACACCTGTATGGGGCAAATGCACCCTACTTATTATTCAATTATGTACCTAAGAAGTCCCCAATACTTATGGCTCCCAGGACTGTGTGGTTCTGGCTTCTCTTCCTCTCCTATAGATTTCATCTTGTCTCCTCCTCCCCATTTCTTCTGTCTCTCTGCCTCTCTGTACAGGTATCTCTAAAATTGTAGCCTGCCTTCCTTTTCCACTTCCCAAGCACAGGCTCTTGCCTTATCTTGTGCATACCTTCACCTGCGCACAAACAGCAATCTACATTTCCCCATTTTGTCCAATTAAAAGGTTCTTTTCTCTCAGATATTAATTGAGAACAACTATTATCATTTTGCAATTTATAAAGTATAAGATACACTTAACACCTAGTCTATCATTTTGTCAATTAAATAAAGTACTCTGTCATCTATCTTAACTTTAAAAGGCTTATAATTTTAAAGATGTTATGTCTTGGTTTAGCGTGTATACTCTCTGAAAACTATCCTCTCAAATATATTTTCTCAATGTTAAATAGCCTGGGTTGGCATTCAGACTATAAGTAGTCAGAAATCTAAGAATGACCAATATTGTCTGAAAATATAGGAAGTCTAACATAGCTTCCAGAACTGAGACAAATTGTAGAGACAGCTGTCTACCTAAACAGCCCCAGTATGTGAGGAAGTTGGAGAATCAGTGTTTAGCAATCTGGCCTAGGATCATCTGACAGACCTTTGTAACACAGAATTTTGAAGGACTGATTATACTGTCCTGTAAGAGATTATCAGTTGACTATTCTGCATAGTGTGTCCTTTATCTGGACAGTATTTTTTCTGTAGATGAAATAGGCAATTTCTGTCCAGTGACCACCTAGCCACAATGTACAACCTCACCTGGAGGTAGAGATATTCAGCTGGGATTTTTTAATCCACAAATGGTTAGATGTTAGGAGCATATATGTCTCAACAACAAGTGAATAAATAACATTAAATGTCACATTCTGTGGATTTCTGATGTTTCTGAAAACCTCTATTTATGTAAAATAATCTGGACTGTTGTCTATTAACTGCTCTCAGCTATTTCTAAATGAAATATCTTGTAAGCACCTTAGCAATTAACTCAGAGCCAAGAATTTGATATTGGGCCTTTAACACAAAGGCTTAATCATCTCAGATCAGTTTATAATAACAGTTATAGAAGGACTGGGTCTAAGCCTTGTATTCTCAAATGTGTTGTATAGGCACAATGCTTATATGAGACTAAGAAAATTAATCCCAATTTTATATCAATAAGAAACTTATATCAATGAAAACCTTAAATTTGTATCAAAATAATTTCTGTACTAAAGTAAGAAATTATGACTTTAACTTAGTAACTACTATAAAGATTCCTACCAAATAAGATTATTGCTATATAATCAATTTTAGCTATTTCCTCCCTGTTCAAATTATGACCATTTCTATATTTCCCAGAAAGACAACTTAGAATAACCACCTCCTACCCCTAAGCCCAGGGAATTGGGACAAAGACTCTTCATAACTTCTTCCTGCTGAATATGGGCATTTGAGCTACGAAGGGGGGAGGGCAGTTTCGAATGATTTCTGTGTCCTGACTGGATCTGGCTGAAAGCCCTAAAATCAGGAGTTCAAGCAGGTCAGTTCAGCATGTCTGATAATGAGACTCACCAAAGCTGTATATTCTTTAATATACAAATCTCAAAACAAAATTTTAGTATCATGAAGATATCTATGTGGATTGTATTAGTCTGTGTAGGGTGTTCAGACTAGTTAGGATGAAATTCTGTCCCAATCATAAATCTTTATTTGTGCCATGTGAGGGATGGCACAAAGAATATTTTTCTTTGACTTATCTGAATTTATATTCATGCAGTCTGCCTCTGTCTATCTGATCCATATAACTCTGGAAAGGTGGTAGACACTAATCACCTTTTCTAAAAATACAAAGACAAAGCCTTTCTCCAAAATTAGCATATCCTTCAGTCAGCAACCAGGAAAGCTTGTATCCTGCCTTCTCTTCCAGAGGAATAATAAAACAACCGACAACCTCACAATTCTACTCATTTTGAAAATATGTATTCTCTTCAACTATAAAAACAATTTAATCACACTTTTATTAATACCTGCTAATAAGAAGCAGGCAGCTTGTCAAACCAGGATTTTAACCCAAAATTCTCTTGGAGCTCACATTCAAAAAATATGAGTTTCCTGTAGACTATAGTATATCATCTATCCTATTCTGCTCTCTGCCTGGAGCACAGACTTCTATTAATTAATACCTATTCATAGCAGGCAACTATCACTGCTCTCTACTTGGACTCAGTAATTTTCCCTATTCTAGTTCTGAACCATGGGCAAAATTCCCCATGTGATTCAGACAAAATCTGTAAATAAATCTATCATAAAAGCAAATAACCCAATTTTATAAATTTACAATTCAATCAATATCTGCCCCAAGAAGTAGGCAGCTTCCAATCTCTGGCTCTCTGACTCAGAGCAGTCCTCTTATCTCTTTTCACAGCATGGGACCTCAGAGCCCTCTTTCTTGTTTCAAGGTTCCTTTCCTTGAGTCATCACATGACTAGACCCTGCACTGATCACCCAGACTAAATTCCTAACTCATAGACTAAGAATATTAAATTTCCATTGGATTCTAGTGTCCACATTGGTTTGCCCTTTGCATGAAATATTTTAAAAAACAATCCATGCTACTTCCAGCAAGACACCAGCAGACAGGCTGGCCTGTTCTCAGCTCAAAAGATAGGCCTAACCCTAACTTAAAATAACTTATAAATTAAGATGCTAGTTAGTGCACCAACAGTTCTGTTGCCTTTTTATTTTAAACTAAGATTGTGTGGTGTTTTCTTTCAGGTGGTGACTCAACTGAATTCCAGAGAATGGTATAATGGTAGAGCGTGGATTTGCAAGAAGGGCACCCCAGCTAGCCACAGGAATTTGGAAGCATGGGGATGGTGTGGCAGTGCCCCCCCCCCCATGGAAACTTACTGAACTGTGTGGAAAGAGAGATTTCAGAGCTTTGAAAACAGGCCAGCCTGTCTGCTGGTGCTTTGCCGGCAGTAGCTTGGATTGTTTTTTTAATATTTCCCTCTACAGCCCCCCCACTACTGATTCACTATTCTCTGCTCTTATGTAACCTATCCTTCCTGTCTGTTTCATGAGAATTGGGTGTATCCTATCTCTGACCCATTCTGTCAAATCTTCCTCTATTCATTACATTCTCTGCCCATCAATTAGAGGTCACTTTCAAACATGACGGCTTCCTTCTACAAACTAACTTTATCTACACTGTTACAGACTAAAGTTGTGTACTAATGGCATGTCTGTATTGGCAAGATGCTAAAAGTGTAGCATACCACATGGATTACACAGATCTAGAAGGTCTTTGGATGTGAGCCCTTGCCAGAGCAGCCATTTTTCTGGATTAAAATTCCTCTACAATCACAATGGTACATATAGGACACTACATTGACAATCTTTTCCTCAGACAAGTTTTGTACTTACCAGTATATAGAGCATGAGCTATTTTATCTTATAATCATTAATTTCAGAATACTGAAGGACTAGATATTATTAATCTAAGCATTAGTTGAATATTATGGAAATATATTTGCTTGACTGTTGATATTGAAAAGTAAACAAAAGAGAATTATAATTCTATTTTCCCAATGGAAAGTTTCTTCCAAAATATGCACCTGTCATTGATTTTAACCTGGAATATACCAATATTTCCTACTGATAAAAATACATGTTAATATTAACAGGGAAAGAGGGAATTTTCACTGCTCTCTGTGCCCTCTGGGCCAAACCAGGCTGCCCTGTGTCTCATAAATTTGGGTATGTTGCGCCTTTATTTTAATTGAATTCTAGAAACTCTTTAATTTCTTTATTTCTTCTCTGACCCAGAGATCATTGAGTATAGTATTGTTCAATTTCCAGGAGTATGTAGCCTTCCTAGTGTTTCTGTTGTTGAAATCCAACTTTAATTCATGATGGTCTGATAAGGTATAAGACATTACTTTAATTGTTTTATATCTGTTGAGGCTTGCTCTATGACTGACTAGATGAGGCTTGCTTTATGACTGACTAGATGGTCAATTTTGGAGGAGGACCCATAAGGTGCTGAGAAGAAGGTTTACTCTTTTGTGTTTGGGTGAAATATTCTGTAGATGTCTGTTAGGCCCATTTGATTCATAATGTCTGTTAGTTTCATTATTTCTGGTTGTATTTTTTTATGTCCTGTCAGTTTGTGAGAGTGGAATGTCAAAGTCTCTAACTGTTAATGAGTGGGATTTGATGTACTATTTAAGCTATGTATCTTTGACAAATGTGGGTGCCCTTCTGTTTGGGGCATAGATGTTCAGAATTGAGATATCATCTTGGTAGTATTTTACTTTTATGTGTATGAAGTGTCCTTCTCTGTCTCTTTTGATTAATTTTGGTTGAAAGTCTATTTTATTAGATAAATATCAAATTTTATTAGAATAAATATCTAACTTATTTATTAATAGATACTAATCTATTAATTAATATATAAGTCAAGCTTGCTTCTTGGGTCCATTTGCTTGCAAAACATTTTTCCAGCCCTTTACTCTGAGGTAACATCCATCTTTACTGCTGAGGTATGTCTCTTGTATGAAGCAGAGTGATGAATCCTGATTTTGAATCCATTCTGTTAGTCTGTGCCTTATATTGGGGAATTGAATCCATTGATATTGAGAGATATTAATGACCAGTGATTGTTATTTCATGTTATTTTGATGTTGTTGTTTGTTGGGAGCCGCCACCCCCCAGATGCTGAGATCTCTATAGGTCATGAGAAAATGAAGCCAAGAAGAACAGGAAAATATTATGACTACTCCGAGAGCTGAATAAGAAACCACAAAGATCAAGGATACCCTGTTGTCGTAAAAGTACAACTGAGTCACTGTGACGGAATATGAAACCACAAAGATCAAGGATATCCTGCTGTCGTAAAAGTACAACTGAGTCACTGTGACTGAATATGAAACCACAAAGATCAAGGACACCCTGTTGTCGTAGAAGAACATCTGAGTCACTGTGACTGTGGACTGAGCCCACCCCCTCCCCATTACCTCATACCCCCTGTTTCCCCCCACCTCTGAGTTTCCCCCTTTTTGAGTATTGTATAAAAGTAGATGA
>CM052721.1:14234814-14275167 GCA_028551405.1 Uromys caudimaculatus
CGGTCCCTGTGTCTCTCGGGTTCGGGGCAGTTCCTGGTTAGCTGTGGGGCGTGTCTTTGACCCTCTCCTGGCTTTTCCGAGCTCCTGAGAGGGATCTTTGTCCTGGCGCTAATTTGCTATGGAGCCCTGTGGCCCAAGCTGAGGTTCCCGGCTGCCGCTGGAAATTGCTGTCGGTCAGTCTTGTGGCCCGCAGAAACCGGGCGGAATCAGTGAGCTCTGGGGCTCGTCTTGCTGCAGCTCAGGGCTTTTCCGTGTTCCTGTGAGAGAAAATTTTCTCCCGGAGCTGCTTGACTATGGAATCCTAGTGTCCCAGGCAAAAGTTTCTTGCCTCAGCCGCCCGCTGTTGGGATCTAGGGGGGTTTGTCCTATCAATTGTTATTTTGGAGATTCTGGAAAACAAAAGAAATAATTTAGAATGAAGGACCACATTTTAAAACACAATTGTTAGTGTAGATTCCATGAAAATAAACAGCAAAAAAGCATTCAGCCCATATTAAGATATTATGTGTGCACCAGAGAAGCGAAAATGTAGAACTTAAAGCAATTTATATCTCATCATTGGCCTATGAAGAATATCAGTGAATCAGTAAATCTTCTCTAGGATCAGTAAGAGGGCTTTGTGAGTAAAGGAGCTTATGACCAAGACTGAGAACCCTTGTTTGATCCCCAGAATTGACAAGGGGAAGGAAAGTATTGATCCCCACACGTTGTCCTCTGCATATATACTATTGAACAAGTGTGGCCAGTCAAATACACATATATGCATACACAGACACTCCACAGAAGAGGTGCACATACATACAATATGCACCCAGAGTCAATAAATGAAAGTATAACTATGCTGATATTTCTTTTTTATTCTATTTTTAAAAGGGAAGTGCCTGTAAGGCTGTGGGCTTTGTAATCAGATCATTCATTTTCCAAAATAAACTCTGACATTTTGAATAATTCAGAAACACTGCTGTAACATTCATCCCTCCTAGCTAATGAGGAGTATGTGGACACAAAAATTGAGGTTTTCTCTAGTGCATGTGGAGAGAATTTTTTGTGTCTTACCAGAGATATTATTGGTTTTCACAACTTACAGTATTACTTCTGCCATCTGGATAATGGAAATCCCCCAGGGAAGGAGATTAGGAGATCTAGCAGGACCTTGAGAATGGCATGTGATCTAGGGAATTAGTATCAGTCCTTGGGGTTGTACTGAAGAGGAATAGGCTTTGGGCAAAAATACCAGTGATACACAAGTACCCGATACAACACTCCCTTTCTTAGTCCCCTGGGCACAGACAAGCGCTCCACCTCTTCCTGATGAGGCATGGCTCCTCCACATCTGTGTCATCCATACCTCACTCAAACTGAAGCAGTTTGCCCGATTATAGGTTTCACTTTTTCTCTCAATCCATGTCTCTTCTACTCCCACATCTATTTCTGTGATAAAATACACTGAATTTAAAACAAAAGTTATGAGGAAAGAGTTCATGATATCCCACAGTTCTAGGTTCCAGTCAATCATGACAGGAAAGTTAAGGTGGACACTTGAAGCTCATAATCACATCCACAGTGAGGAACAGAGATCAATAAATACAAACACACGGGCTCAGTTTCCGTTTTCTATTCTCATGCAGTCAGGGACCCAAACCAAGGCAAAGGTGCTCCCCAAGGTGTACTGGGTCTTTCCACACTAATTACAACAAATACCTCACTGACATGCCCACATGCCAACTTGTGGCAACCAATCACTGAGAATCTCTTCCCAATGACTGTAGATTGTGTCAAGTTGACAACTATAAGGAACCCTCAGTTTCCCTGTCACAACCTAGCATGAGGACAGTGTTTATACTGTCAAATGAGAAAATTATCATGAAAAATGTGATGGAGAATTAGATTGACGACAGCAGGGATTCTGACATTGTCTGCCGTCCTTTGACGTGCGAATTTTCTCCCATTTTATGCATTATGTTAGAAGGAATAGGAGAAGGTATAGATGTTAATTTTCATCTCTCTCTTCAGCATCTTTGGGGCCTACAGCATGGATGTGATCACAGGCACATCTTTTGGAGTAAGCGTTGATTCCCTCAACAATCCACAGAATCCCTTTGTCCAAAAAGTGAAGAAACTCTTAAAATTTAATTTCTTGGACCCATTCTTCCTTTCACTGAGTAAGTGATCTAACATTTCATTATTTATGAATTCTTCCATTTTATTTTCCAACAGTTTTATACATGTTAAAATGGGTTGTAACCATTTTCATTCCCCCATTCCACATTCTCTCATCCTTCTACTCTCCCTCTGGTACCACTTCTTACATTTTTGTGAACTTTATTTCACATATATGACCCACTTCAATAAGCTGACTCATGGCTTTCAGAGATTTTAAAGATATTCACAGTCATCAGTATTGTCAGCTATGGAATCTTCTTGTCAACTCTGCAGCCCTGTAAATTTAGCTATCAAGTTGGTAGCTTCTGCATGTGTGAGCAACCAGCAGTCTAGTTTCTAATTTCCTGTAAATAGATTTGTATAATTTTTCATCTCTTATGTCTAGTTTCCTAATTGTTAGGTTTTTATAAGTCCCTTATAGGCCAGAGGGATGGGTCAGGCATTAAAGTTTATATATGTCAAAGGATGTTTCAGTATGTCCTTTGTTTTAGTGGCTGAATTTGTCATTGAGGGACATTTGGAATTTTTCAAATTGTTATTAATACTGGTATTCTAAATATTTTTATGTAGTGCTGAACAATAGTTTTCATTTCTTCTGTACATTTACTCAAATAGAAATGATGAGTTGTGCAGTAATGTTTAATATAATATACTTACTTGGGCTATAGAGATAGATTAGCAGTTAAGAGCACTTGCTGCTCTTCCAGGGCACCCACATTCATCCCTGGGACTCATATCAGATGACTCACAATCGTTTGTAATGCCACTTCCAGAGGATCCAGTACCTCTGGCAGTCAAGGGCACCTTCACTCACATGCATAAAAACACATGCAGATACACACACCTACCTTAAATTAAAAATTATAAAATAAATTGTAAAAATATGATACATGTATCTAATTCTGGAAGTACATTTAATCCCAATATAGTGTTGGTTCTTCTCAAAGGATATTTTACATCTGTAAACCCATTTTCTCATTTTCATTTGTATTAGTAGTCTTTATTACACATCAGAGAATCCTTGAGGTAAATTCTACTTAGATACAGCAATATAATTCTTATTAAATTATTTATTATATTTTAGTAGTTGCTTGATTTGGTGTATTATTATTTTGTGAGCATTTTGCAACCATATTTACAAGTAAGGTTAGTTTGGAGTTTTCTATATTTGAGAGATGTCCTTTGATCATGGAATTAGAGCCCAGTAACCTAAAGAAAATTTTGGAGATGCTCTACTTCTCTTCTGATTTTAGAAGTGGATGGGGCAGGATTCTGGTATATATATAAATTCTCTGTGAATAGTTGGTAGAATTCACCACCAAAATCTGGTCTTAGGCTATTCCGTGGATTGCCTTCTATCATTAATTCTATCTCATCATGTCATGGATCTATTACACAGTTAGTTTCTATATTGTGTATATTTCTATGAATTTGTACATGCTTGGTAAATGATGTAATTGAAGCAATTGTTCTAATCTTCCAATTATTAATAGAAAGCCTTAATATGCTCTTGTTTTTTTTAACAACAGTACTATTACCCTAAAACCTTCACTTTATCAATAGTAATCTGAGTCTTCACTCTATATCTAGAACAATCCCAGCTAACATTTGCCAGTCTGAAGATATTCTTAAAGAAACATCTCTCACTGATTTTCTCTATGTTTTTTATTTTATTTCATTGTTTCTTCTTCGATCTATAGTAATCACCCCCTCTCTGCCTGAAGTATGTTTTCCCTTCTCTTTTCTTTTTTTAAATTTATGTTACCTATTCACTTTACATCCCACTCACTGCCACCCTCCACAGTCTTATCCTCCATCCCACTTCTCCTTCTGTCTGAGTAGTTGAGGGCTCTTGAGTATCCCCTCACCCTCCCACATCAAGTCTCTGTGAGGCTAAGTGCTTCCTCTCCAGCTGACACCAGAAATAGCAGCCCAGCTAGAAAAACATAGACCACGTACAGGCAACAGTTTTTGGGATAGCCTTAGCTCCAGTTGTTCAGAATCCACATGAAGACCAAACTGCAAGCTGCTGCATATATGTGGAGAGGCATAGGTCAGCACCTGTATGCTCTTTGGTTGGTGGTTCAGTCTCTGAGAGCTCCAAAAGTCCAGTTTAGTTGATGCTATTTGTCTTCCTGTGTAGTTCCTATCCCGTTTGAGACCCAAAATCTTTCCTCTTATTCTTCCATAAGAGTCACCAAGCTCCATCCACTGTTTGGCTGTGGGTGTCTGCATCTGTCTGAGTCAGATGCTGGGTGGAACCTCTCCAAGGAAAGCCATGCTAGAAGCATAACAGAGTATCATTAATGGTGTCAGAGATTGGTGCTTTCCCATGGGATGGGTCTCACAATGAGCCAGTTAGTAGTTGGCCATTCCCTCAGCCTCTGCTCCATTCCCCATCCCTGCTTTTATAGTAGACAGGATAAATTTTGGGTCAACAGTTTTGTGGGTAGGTTGGTGTCCCTATCACTCCACTGAGGTCCCTACCTGGCTACAGGAGATGGTCTCTTCAGATCCCATACCTCTAATGCTCTAAGGTCACCCCAATTGACTCTTGGGAATCTCCTGTATCCCATGTTTCTGTCTCATCCTGGAGATGACCCCCCACATCCCCACACCTGTCAGTTGCAAATTTCCCTTCATTCTCATGGCCAACCGGCCAGCTCTCCTGTTCCTTTACCTCCCTATAAATGACCCTAAACCCTCCCATTCCCCTCCCTAATCCCCTCTTCCACCAGTTCCCTCATTCCATCTGCCCCTAAGGACAATTTTATTCCCCATTCTAAGTGAAATTAAAGCATCCTTGTTTGTGCCTTTCTTCTTGTTTAGCTTCTTTGGGTCTGTGGAGTGTAGCATAGGTAGCCTGTATTTTATGCCTTATATATACTTATAGGTGAGTATATACCATGCCTGTCCTTTTGGACTGGGTTACTTCACTCAGTATGTTATTCTCAAGTTTCCTCCACTTAGCTGCAAAATTCATGATGTCTTTGTTTTTAATAGCTGAATAGTATTCCATTGTGTAAATGTACCACATTTTCTTTATACATTCTTCAGTTGAGGGACAACAAGATTGTTTCCAGTTTGGCTTTTGTTAACAAGCCTGCTATGAACATAGCTGAGCAAGTGTCTTGTGGAAGAGTGGTACATCTTGCCCAGGAGTGGTATACATGGGTCTTAAGGCAGACATATTTTTACCTTATTTGAGACAGGTGTTCTCTGGCTTAGAACTTTACCAAGTAGGCTGGGCTATGTCACAATCAAGCTTCCAGGAAGTAATTGTTTCCATCTCTCATTTTGCCACTGCTGAGTCACTGCACTTGGCTTTTACTGTGAATGTTGGGAACTGAACACAGATCCTCACAGTTGCAAGGCAAGCACATTACCCACTGAGCCATCTCTCCACCCCTGAAAGCTCTTTCTTGAACATTATTAAAGGCAAGATTCGACTAAAGCTTGATTTATTCTAACAGACCTTAATGAAACATGTAAAAAATGACAGCAGGTGATACTGACATCACTGATACTTTGGTAACATAAACTGACTTGCCCCTTTCCAGACAATGGTCTGGAACTTGAGCAATATCACAGAAGGAATCCATCTTGGGTGATATCCTGATGACTTTTGTTGTTCTGAGTGTCAGAATAAATGTCATTATTCCAGGTAAATTTTAAATTTTCATTGTGATTTCTTTTTTCCCCCCTCTAGTATTCTTTCCATTCCTTACCCCAGTTTTTGAAGCACTTGAAATAACTGTGTTTCCAAAAGATGTTATGAGATTCTTTAGAACTTCTGTAGAACGAATGAAAGAAAAACGCATGCAAGAAAAAGTAAAGGTAATAGCTGGTCACACAATGATATTCATTCATTGACAGTGTTAATGCGAATGTGAGTGTACATTTGTTCCATATAATTTTTTTAAAAAGACAAGGTTAAGAACATGGAAATTTTTATATTTTGAAAAAAATGAAGCATCGGGAATAGAGATATGAAATAAACCAAGGAGAAAATATTTTAAAATAAACAACACGTATTATGAATGACATGACATGAAATAAATGTTCTTGAGATGAGAAATTCACATGCCAAAAAAAATCCCTTGCATATAATTTGTGAAGATGTAAATTAGTTAGGAGGATTTTGGAAAACATTATGGACATATTTCAACTCCAGACTACATACATGGCTGACAAACACATCATCCTGAAATAGCGGCCCAAGTTGTCGTGGGTATATCACTCAACCATATCCTAGAGTTGCATGTTGAAGAAGAGTTTATGTCTTTAATGTTTGATCAGTAGAGCCCAATGTTTCAACCATTATTAATTGCTCATTTCTTCAAGGATTAAGGTCTGTGGTCTTAGTTCATACAACTGACTTTGCACCTTCCAAAAACTTTATTTCAGCAAAGAGTAGATTTTCTTCAGCTGATGATAAACTCCCAGAGTTCTGGAGACAAAGAGTCTGATCAAGGTAAGCAAAGATGAGTCACATGTACTGATGTGCAAACTCAAAGACAGATATTTCTTTTGGAAATATTCTTTTTTTTTTTTTTTTTTTTTTTTGGTCTTTCTCGAGACAGGGTTTCTCTGTGTAGCCCTGGCTGTCCTGGAACTCACTCTGTAGACCAGGCTGGCCTCGAACTTAGAAATCCACCTGCCTCTGCCTCCCAAGTGCTGGGATTAAAGGCATGCACCACCACTGCCCAACTCTTCTGGAAATATTCAAGAGTCTTTCCATGTAGATGAACAGGTCTGTAAATTTCAGAATAATGTTTTTGAATATTATATATACAGCCAGAATAAAGTTCTAGAAGCACAGTATTGTTACTGTGTTCAAAGCCTAAAGGGTAGTTATAGCATATGATTCAGGCCTGGAAGTCATCAGTGGTCACTGGATCTTGTACCACAGAACAAAGTCTCATCATCATCTAGACCCTCTGAGTCAGATGCCATGCCTAGAGATTTGCATCTAGATATCCAGTGAGCAGAAACAGCCTCACAGTGGTGATGGCTCCAAGAAACACATGGTGCTAGTCTACCCAGCCTTTGGTTTACAAGGAAGCTTCGATTTCCTGTCTAGTTGATAAGGAATGTGTGGAGAAAGCCTTGGTACTAAACACATATCCTACTCCTTTTCAGCTTTTCCCCTACTTATTTTTCCATGATGGATAGTGTTTGAGGAAACCATTGCTATGATAGTTGAAGAATGATGGGTTTTTAATTCCACCAGGTCCTATGCAGCTATAGTCCCATTATAAAGGAGAGACAGATATCTATGATTTCTTTTCTTTTTTCATTTTTTCCCTTTCTTTCCACCTCCCTTTCTTTGTTTCTTCTTTCCTCGCTCCCTTTCTTCTCTCATCCTCTTACTTCTCCCACATGTTTCCTTCTCTTTCCAACATAATCATACATTGATCCTGTTCTTTTACCATTGTAATTTATTTTGACACACAGATTCCATTACATTTGTCTTGTGTAGAAGTCCTTTCACTTGAACTCCTGAATCCTTTCTTAAGTAAATGGAATGTTGATTTATTAGAACTAAGCTTATTTGCATCTCTACTTAGCTACCACACCAGAGAGCAAGGTTCTGAGGTTTTGCCTCCACACTCTACTTTCAAGTATTGGGTGTTTACTTGTTGCTGTAAGAAGATACATGACTATCAGAAACCTAAAGGGAGGAAGGTTTACTTTGACTTGTGATTCAAGCTGATCATTTATTTTTGGACTCTTGATAACACATGGGACTAGGCATGGTCACAGAAACTGCGTAGAGCGGCCAGGAAGTGTGGCCACGCTACCAAACCTCAAGGTCCCATCCCAGTGACCCACTTCCTCCAAGGAGGCTACAACGTTCACAAGCATCACCACCATCTGGGGATCAAGTATTCGAACAGATGAGATTGAGGAGGTACTTGACATTCAACCCACTAAAATAACACAAAGTTCATGTTCGTTGAGACAAAGAATTTGATTGGCCATCTTTCAACCAAGAACAGCACAGATGTCACGGTCAACAAACCATAGCTCTGCAAACCATTCTAAGATTCATTTTCCACTGGGGTTTGTTCTTTAACTTTTGAATTTACAAGGTTGGGGCAGGCCATATATTCCTAAAGGTCTTACACTACCTATTAATCAGTGCTTAGTTGTTCAGTGCTTAACTGACTTGAGTTTCTGTGCAGATTAAAACCCAGGAGGGAGAACAACTCTTGTGAGGAGCAATGTGGTCTACATGGAGCATATCTAGGGGAATGGAATATTAAGAAAGATGACATTCCCAGCCATGATTTAAGTAGCTAACTTTATTCTATTGGTACATTTTTGTGTGTTCCATGCTCAATGCTCCTTCTACTGACATTTTCTTTCTTCTTCTACATTAGTGCATTTTTTAGAATAAGGCTAGTCACCACCACTGTAGCCTCTTATTTAGCATAATTATTATTTAGCATCATTAATTTTGGAAGACTAGTAATCCTTGCTTATCAATTGAAATTGTTCAAAAATATATTGCACCTCATAAAAGCTGTGATTTTGATTTGAAAAAATCTAAGTTTGCTTTGAGACTCTGTATTTCAACTTCACTGATGCTGTGAGTTCACAGACTGCACTCTGAGTATCTCTAATACTATTTTCTCAGGTGATTTAAAGTGTATGTACTTCACAGATCTGTTAATGTCCATGCATTCAAGACTTTGAATTGAATGCTCACTCAGTGTGTTTCTGGCTATATTTTACCAAGAATGTGTTAATTTTTCCTAAGGGAGAAATTAAAGGGAATACTAGTTTCCATTTTATTTATAATAATAGACTTCCAGGGGCTGGCTAGTTGTCTCCACAGTTAAGAACAGTTACTCTACAGGCATGAGACCTTCAGTTTGAATTTCCCCATCTCCCACATAAAAAGCCAAATATAGCTGGACATCACTGGAATCCCAGCATTTGAGAGCAGAGATAGGAGAATCCAAAAGAATTTTGCCTAGCCAGTACAGCTGAATGGGCAAGCTTCCAGGTCAGTAAAAGACCCTATTGCAAGGAAATCACACAGAGAAAGACATACAAAATCATAGTGACATGGAACTGTGAACACTGACTAGTTCAGTATCTGGATAATCAGCTCTCCTGATGTCTACAAGACATCCTGCTTTCACCCCCACACCATATATCACATGAATGCACCACATATACAGAGAGAGAGAGAGAGAGAGAGAGAGAGAGAGAGAGAGAGAGAGAGAGAGACCGCTCACACACATATTACATTCACCTACACATGCCACACACACATATATCGCACTCACACACATACCACACTCATACACACTCATGAGAGTATACACTCTCATATACTCATACATACACCAGTCATACATTCATACATACATGTAAACACAAACACACACATACAACAAATATACCACACATACACAAACACTCACATAGTTTGCATGATTGCTCCTCACCTAAACCATGATTTGTACTCACCTCCCTCACCTAAAATGTCATGGCCTGGTGTGATGAGATGGTTCAACAGGTAAAGTCACTTGCTGCTTAGCCCAAGACCTGAGTTCAAACTCCAAGACCCAAATGGTAGTAAAAAAAGAACTCACACTTGCAAGATTTTTTTTATCTTCTAAACACAAAATTGACTTCTAGCTTTGGCATGCTAAAGTCTACACACCTTCCATCTATCCATCAATCAATGTACAGATAAATGAATCAAAATGTACTTCCTTTCTCTTTAGGTTTATCTGATCTGGAGATTGTGGCTCAGTCCATTTTCTTTATTTTTGCTGGCTATGAGACCACTAGCAGTGCTCTTTCTTTTGCTTTGTATTTGCTGGCCACTCACCCTGATATCCAAAAGAAACTGCAGGATGAAATTGATGCAGCCCTGCCTAATAAGGTAAGGGAATGGGACCTGGAGAGGACAGTGGGAAGAAGCATTGACTTGAACAGCTTCTTATAACATCCAGTGAGAAATTTTCAACAAAGTTATAGATTCCTTCACTATCTTTTAAAGAAGCTTCTGAAAAGAGAAATTAATAAGAAACAGGAATCAGATGCTGTTTTTAGTAAAACAACATCTTTATAGACAAATGCTGGGGTAGATTTTTACATTATCTGTCACCAAAATCTACCAAGAAAAATTCACAAGCCACAGTGGCAAGGAATTGTGAGCACTGGTTAGTCATGTGTCTGGACAGTCAATTCTTTTGATGTCATGAACTGTACTGTTACTTGCTGTTGGCTGGGTGTGACTGGTCTTGGCTGGGCTGGGCTAGGCAGATGGACTTGGTGCAACCCCATACATCTATTTCCACTAGAAGGCGGCTCCTGACTCATACTCTTAACTCTATGTTATGTTCAGTCCAAAAATCCCATAAAGTATTAGCCACATTGGTCTTTAGAACTCTGATCAAACTGGGAGGCAATAAGTATGGGGTTGCCTGGTCTCTGGGGTGGACTATCTGGCTTATAATTCTCTTCAGGGATCACAGACAAGTCGGAAAGAAACAACCAGTAAGTTAGATCAGCAGCAGAGAATGGGGCTGGGTAATGGATCCTGTTCTCATTGTTACCTTTGCCAGGGTTGAAAGGGAACATTTTGATATTAATGACTTATACGTCTTTTGACATGTTTAGTATAGAAGAGACTGCTAGCACCTCCTCAAATCACTTCATTTTTATTTTTGATGTACAACCATGTTGCATACTTCTACTTAATTTTAAATGTTTTTAATTGAAATAAAATTACAGCACTTTCCTTCTTCCCTTTTTTCCCTCCAGCCTATGCCTCAAACCTTTTCCCTCACTCTGGAGCTGATAACTCCTTTTGATTACATAAATATATGCATATGTTTGTATGGATATGTACGTATACAAACACGCACACAACATGATAAGTCCATTTTTGTTGTTTGGGTATATATATATTTTCAAGGCTGATCACTCTGTGATGGACAATTAATAAGAAGGCTCAATCCTGAGAGAGGCTAATTCTCCCTCTTTCTGCAGTCATTTGTTGCCTGAACTTCTTTGTCTAGGAGTGGGACCTTGTGAAATTACCTCCTTTTACATTAGCATGTCCATTAATATTGCCACTGTTCTGGCCTAGACCATTTCACAGCAGATTTCCACCTCTTCTTCCCCATTTTCACTAAGCTATAAATTCAGGAGTTATAATGCAAATATATCTATTGGTGTTGAGCTCCAAGTGATCCATTGATCTCTATATGGTGTCCAGGTGCAGTTTCCTGTGATGGTCTCCCTTTGATGTAAAGACGGGTTTCCTCGACGAACAGTACAAGCTATTTTCTAAATACCTTAAATCTTTCTAAATGTCATACATAATAAAAAGAATGATCATACAAGACATACTAAGTAAGGTCATAAATAAGATCCTATATAAGACAAGGATTTGCTTAAAGGCGGGAAAGGTGGCTCATCAGTTAAGAGCGTGGCTGCACTTTCAGAGGACCTAAGTTCCATTCCTAACCCCCACATCAGGAGGCTCACAACCACCTGTAACTACAGTTATAGAGGCTCTGACACCCCCTTCTGTCCCCCCAAACCACATGAACTCTCATGCACACATCTCTACTAAGATAGATACACATAAAAGAAATTAATTTTTTTTAAATAGAGATTTGTCTTCATCAATATTTTATACACTTGCATATGCATGTGTAGCATCTTTGGGGAAGGGAAAGTAACCCTAACTGTGGCATGTTGTTGTGTAATTGTCATTATCTATTAGTAGTTGTTATTGACATGAGAAAGAAAAAAAAGTACATGATAATTTTGAGGATTACCCTAAAGAATTGCTTCTCAATGTGATACTGAACAGGTCGAAGGACATGAGTTATTAAAATACTGTATAAATGCTAAGTGTCTTTATCAATAGTTGTTAATCTGTGGTACTTCAAACAAAAACCCACAGAAGTACTCCATAGATGAAAATTAACTCTGTCCCTCTACCTCCCACTCCCTCCCACTCTCTCTACCTCTCTTTCTCCCTCTTCCTTCCCACCCCTCCAGGCAACTGTCACCTATGACGTCCTGCTACAGATGGAGTACATGGACATGGTGGTGAATGAAACTCTCAGATTATATCCAGTTGGTGGAAGACTGGAGAGGGTCTGTAAGAAAGATGTTGAAATCAATGGGGTGTTCATTCCCAAAGGGACTGTGGTCATGGTACCAACCTATGCTCTTCACAAGGACCCAAAGTGCTGGCCAGAGCCTGAGGAGTTTTGCCCTGAAAGGTACAAGGATGTGGGAAAGAGAAACTACCCTGAGCCAGACTAGTGCAAGCATGCTATGTTGTCTTTTGTTATTAAATTAATGTTTTTAGCAGTAACAGTCTATCTCTCTGCCTGCCTGCCTGCCTGTCTGTCTGTCTATGTAAACTTTTAGAAAAGCATCGCATCTGCCATAACTTTCTTGGCACAATCTCTTTTATGTATTGTGTTTTTCATTAATCTCAGGTTTTTCCTTGCCATTCCCATTAGCTGTCCCCATCAATTTTAGAGAACATTTGAGTCTCTCATTTCACTAGAGTTTGCCTCCGGGATATTCTATTATGGCTGTAATGGGTTTTTCTGTGTACCTAGAGGCCTTCCAACCCTATGGTTAGAGTAACCCTGCTAGCCCATGGGTCCTCACATTCTTGTCTCTAGCTGTCATCCTAGCCAGCTCCCTTACAGGTCAGGCTTCTTTCTGAGTCTTAAGAGAATGAAAATTTAGCACTGTGGCTAAGCAAGTCAGAGGATCTATGATCTAGTTATGTACTGACCCCTAACTGTGTATTTTCTGCTATCAGAGTCCATGTCTTAGTGGTTTAGCATGCCTATTGCCACCATAATATTTACCAAGGTAGTCATTTGACATTGATTCATTCCAGATGACTTCTGTGTTCCTTCCAGTCTCAGCAATGCCACCTCCTGTAGCACTGTGACTATAAAAACACAAAGCACCAATTATATTTATGTTGGATTCTTTAAAGTGAAACAGATATTACATGCCTATTTTGTATGAAGGACTAATGTAAACACTGATAAAATCTAAATATTAATCTATGTTTAATATAAAGAATGTTTGACAAAAACACAAGAGTAATCTATAGACATTAATATATACTTTAAATGGAACTCTATGTGCCCTGCAACCATTCACCCAGGTCAGTTTTTACACACACACGCACCTTCCACATTCTCTCTCTAAATTATCCATGTGGGATGTGTGTGTGTCTGTGTGTGTGTGTGTGTGTGTGTGTGTGTGTGTGTGACATGTTTGTGCATAACATAGCATCCATAAATATTTCACAATTTTCTTCAAAATAGAAAATATTAGGTTAAAATATATAACCATATTACAATTACCACCCTCTTCAAATCATTATTCTTCTCTTAAATATTTATATATAATCAAATTCAATTAAAACTCCTCTAGAATTTTATACCCGAAAAAACATATAAAGGAAAACTTGAATAATGACATTACAAAGTGGAGTGACATTGTATATTTTGTTAAAATATTTGACTGAAATACTCAATAAGAAAGGAAGGGAAGTAGAAAGAACCACAATGAAGAGGAAGAAGCAGAAGCAGGAGTAAACAAAGAAGGAAGGGAGGGGAAAAGGAGAAAGAAAAGAGAGGAGGGGGGAGGGGAAAAAGAAATGGAGGAGGGAGAATGAAGGAAGGGAACCTGGGAGGAAGGGAGAAAAGATCTGGGAAAAAAGAAAGACAGGAAATGAAGTTGAACGGAAAGGAATAATTGAGAGGAGAGAATCATAGGGCGACAGGGAACAAACTTTCAATAATTGTAGGTATTATATCCTCTGAGCCCAGGACAAGTGAACAATAGAAGTGCGAATTAGGCCAGGACTTGCTTTCCTTTCATTGGTCTTGTTCCTTATGTGCCAGAATACTAACATCACTGTGCTAAATGCACTTTTCTTGTTTGAAAATAAGCCTTCTTAAACTAGGTATGGAGGTCCATTCCTTTAATCCCAGCACTTGGGAGTCAAAAGCAAATAGATCTCTGTGAGTTTGAGGTCAGCATGTTCTACACAGAGAGTGTTAGACCAGCCAGGGTTACATACTACAATGTTGTGTCAAAAAATAGATGAAAGTAGGAAAACTACTTTGGAAAAAGGGATCAAAAGAAATGGGATCACAGTATGTTGTATACAACTAAAAAAAAAAAATGCCGAAAATCCCTAGCAAGATTTTATTTATACTTTTAACATTTTCTACTCACTTTACATCCCAATTACTGTGCCCCTCCCTGTCCCCCCTCATATAGTCTCTCCATCGTCCCCCACCCCCTTCTCCTCTGAGATGGTGGAGGCCACCCCTTGGGTGTCTCCTTATCCTGACATATCAAATCTCTGCAGGGCAAAGCCCATCCTATCCCACTGAGGCCAGACAAGGCAGCACAGTTAGGAGAACAGATTCCACGGACAGGCAACAGCTTTAAGGATGGCCCTACTCCAGTTGTTGGGGGATCCACATGAAGACCAAGCTGCATATCTGTTACATATGTGCAGGCAGACCTATGTCCAGCCTGTGTACGCTCTTTGGTTGGTGGTTTAGTCTCTGACAGCCCCAAGGTTCCAGCTTAGTTGATGCAGTTGGTCTTCCTGTGGCGTTCCTATCTCTTTTAGGGCCCTCAAGTATTCCCCCAACTCTTCCATAAGACTGCCCAAACTATATCCAATGTTTGGCTGTGGGTCTCTACATCTGTTTTAGTCAGATGCTAGGTGGAGCCTCTCAGGAGACAGATACTCCAGAAAGATGCAATAAGCAACCCAAGCAAGCATCCTGTCCACTATTGCATGTGGGTATCTAAGAGATATCAAACAAGTGGCTGTTGTGGGGATTGTACTTCATTAACTTGTCTTCATCTACTCCTGTGGGACCAGGTTCAGCAAGAAGAATCAGAACAGCATCAATCCTTACACATACCTGCCCTTTGGAAATGGACCCAGAAATTGTATTGGCATGAGGTTTGCTCTCATGGTCGTGAAAGTTGCTCTTGTCAGAGTCTTGCAGAACTTCTCCTTCCAACCTTGTAAAGAAACTCAGGTCAGTACTATATCTCAGTAAGCTACATGTAGTTTGGTATTTTAATTGGGGGCATCTATATGCAAAGAAGTGTATGCTTGCTTGCTTTTTAATTTGTTCTATGAGCCAAGAAACTTCTTTTGTGACATCTGTTGAGGGTTAAGTTCTGCTTTTTAAAAAAAAAAATAAAAAAGTATAACAATTTTCTAAATTCAGAGGCTGCAGAGCAATGCATTCAGGAAAATGTCTGCATTGTAAGTGTGAAGACCTGAGTTTTTTCCAGAGCCCAAAATTTTATAAAATTGGATGGCTCCTATGACACCTGAGGGAAAAGTTTTCATGTGCTTTTATGGCATATTCGTCCTTAATGAATCTCTTCCTTGCTTCTGTGCTTGATGGCACTTCATTGTTTGGACCTCACTGTGCTTTATTTAACTGTTGCAGATTCCCTTAAAACTACAAAAGAAAGGGTTTTTTCAACCAGAAAAACCCATCATTCTAAGAGCTGTATCAAGAGATTGAACCATAAGTGGAGCTTGACATTCTGCCTACTGTACTGCCATGTCTCATAGCATCAGAAGCCAACTTATTTCGTGAAGAAAATGCAGAAATGAAGATAGGATTGATTCTCTTCATATACGTGGGACTCTGGGCCCTCACGAAGCTGCTCACCTTCTCTAGCCACCAAAGTTGAACAATCACATGTTTCCCAAAATAGACAAAAGCAAGAGTACTTTGTGTGTACGTTTTTATTTCTGTTTGTATTACTTTTGATTTGGTTGGATTGAGTTGGCTGGTTCATTGTTTTGAAAGCAGTGTCACATTTACCCCAGGCTGGATTCAAACTCACTACATAGCAGTAGATATCCTGGAGCCCTTTATACCACCTTCCAAATACGAAGATTATAGTTCTGCACTATTCAGCCCAGCTAAACTGTTACCTCACAGAAGAATGGGCAATTGTCTTTGTTTGGATCTTTTTGCTCAGTGAGAATACATGGGCTGAAAAGATGGCTGTGTGTATAAAGCCCTCATTGTGTAAGTGTAAGAAGTGGAATTCACAGCCCCTGAACAAAGTTAACAGATGAGCAGGTTTGAAGGTTACACACAATCCCTATAGTGAAGAGACAGGGACAGAGTATCCCTGTGCAAACTGACAGCTAGACTAATCAATTAATAATCTCTATGCCTCAGTAAAGTGGAGAGAGCTGGAGTGAGACTTTGTCAACTTTGAACTTCCACAAGCACCATGCACATATGTGTTTGTACTCTCACACACACGTGTCCCTACACATGCATCCATGCACACAAGCACACATACATATGCAAATTAGTCAACACATTATGACTTCTGAAATTTGAATGTAACAAGCAAATTGTTCAGAGCAATGCTTTCCTTGTCCCACTGAAGACAATTCATCCAGCCAGTGAAAGTCAGGTTAGGCTTCCCATGAGCCATATAGAGCACTTAAGCTATCAATTCAAATATACACTGAGTGCAATTCTTATGTCGCCAGGTGAATGGATCAGAAGGATATGAGGAAGGGAATTAGACACTGATCTAACCTACTTCATTTTGTCCTATTTCTGCCTCTTTGGCCTTTTCTTCCTGAGTTCCTCCTCCGTGCATTTACCTTGGACTATAAGAATGATGTGACTGACTGATAAGCACTATATGACGGAGCTGCTTCCACTCGGCAAAGAAACCTACAGAGCAGATCATATGTGCAAAAACGCACACAGAGAGACTCACACATTCACACACATTCATACTGAGAGGAATTCTCTCTAATGGCGAGATTTATCGCAGTGTAGGAGCAACCAACACATGGGAATGCAAATGATAACAGCAACAACAGTTTCTGTAGAGGCCCCTGCAGATGCAAACATAAAATAGGATTTTCTTTTTAGACTATTGGTTTGACCAAGATTAGTTTTCTATTCTTCATAAATACCTGTCTTAATTAGGGTTTCTATTGATGTGATGAAGCCCCATGAACATATTAACTTGTGGGAGAAAGGATTTATTCATCTTATAGCTTTGAGTCAGTACACCATCCAGAGAAGTTAGGACAAGAATTCAGGTCAGGAACCTAGAGGCAGGAACTCCATGGAGGAACAGTGCTTACTTACTTGTTCGTTGTGGCTTGCTCAGCCTGCTTTTTTTTTTTTTTTGATATAAAACTTATCATCATGTTAGTCATGGATACAAATTCCCAAGGGTCTTTTGTACTCTTGCCGTGAGTTCTGGAGCAACCAAGATGCTTGTAGCTCTTGTTTCACACTTGTCTCCACATGCATCCATGTACACAAGCACACGTACATATGCAAATTAGTCAACAGATTATGACTTCTGAAATTTGAAAGTAACAAGCAAATTGTTCAGAGCAATGCTTTCCTTGTCCCACTGAAGACAATTCATTCAGCCAGTGGAAGTCAGGTTAGGCTTCCCATGAGCCATTTCTGCATTTTATTCACAAAATAAGCTGGCTTCTGGTGCTATGAGACATGGCAGTACAGTAGGCAGAATGTCAAGCTCCACTTATGGTTCAATCTCTTGATACAGCTCTTAGAATGATGGGTTTTTCTGGTTGAAAAAACCCTTTCTTTCTTGTTTCACACTTGTTTCAACAGACAGTACTAGGAAATCTAGGAAATATGCATTTAATAAAGCAATTTGCGAACACATAAAAAAGTGAGTTCCTATTAAAATTTCCAGCATTTTCAACAAATGGTGTTGGTTCAACTGGGGGTCAACATGTAGAAGAATGAAAATTGAACCATTCCTATGTCCCTGCACAGAGCTCAAGACCAACTGGATCAAGGACCTCCACATAAAACCATATACACTGAATCTAATAAAAGAGAAAGTGGGGAAAAGTCTCGAACACGTGGGCACAGGGAACAAGTTCCTGAACAGAACACCAATGGCTTAGCTCTAAGATCAAGAATTGACAAATGGGACCTCATAAAATTGCAAAACTTCTGTAAGGCAAAGGACACTGTCAATAAGACAAAATGGCAACCAACAGATTGGGAAAAGATCTTAATCAATCCTATATAGTCTGATAGAGGGCTAATATCCAATATACACAAAGAACTCAAGAAGTTAGACTCCAGAGAACCAAATAACCCTATTTTTAAAATGGGGAAGAGAGCTAAACGGAGAATTCTCAACTGAGGAAACTGGTATGGCTGAGAAGCACCTAAAGAAATGTTCAACATCCTTAGTCATCAGGGAAATGCAAATCAAAACAACCCTGAGATTCCACCTCACACAAATCAGAATGGCTAAGATCAAAAACTAGGTGAGAGCAGATGCTGGAGAGGATCTGGAGAAAGAACAACACTCCTCCATTGTTGGTGTGATTGCAAGCTGGTACAATCACTCTGGAAATCAGTTTGGCAGATCCTCGAAAATTGGACCACCAGAGGACCCAGATATACCACTCCTGGGCATATCCCCAGAAGACACTCCAACATGTAATAAAGACACATGCTCCACTATGTTCACAGCAGCCATATTTATAATAGCCAGAAGCTGGAAACAACCCAGATGTCCCTCAGCAGAGGAATGGATACAGAAAATGTGGTACATTTGCACAATGGAATACTACTCAGCTATTAAAAACAATGACTCCATAAAATTCACAGGCAAATGGATGGAACTTGAAAATATCATCCTGAGCGAGGTAACTCAGTCACAAAAGAATAAACATGGTATGTACTCACTGATAAGTGGATATTAGCCCAAAAGTTTGGAATACCCAAGATTCACTTCACAGACCATATGAAGCATAAATAAAGAAAGACCAAAATGCATATGTTTCAGTGTTTCTTAGAAGGGTGAACAAAATAATCAAGGAGTATATATTGAGACAAAGTGTGGAGCAGAGACTCAAGGAAAGGCCATTCAGAGACTGCCCCACCTGGGGATATATCTCATATATAGCTACCAAACCTGGACGTTCTTGTGAATGCTGGAAAGTGATTGTTGATGGAAGCATGATAAGCTGTCTCCAGAGAGGCTCAGGCAAAGCCTGAGAAATATAGATACAGATGCTCACAGCCAACCATTGGACTGAGCATGGGGTCCCGGATGTAGGAGTTGGAGAAGAGACTGAAGGAGCTGAGGGCTTTTGCAGCCCCATGGAGGGAGTAACAGTGTCAACTGGCCAGATCCCCAAGAGCTCCTGGAGACTTGACCACCAACCAAAGGGTACACATGGAGGGACCCATGGTGCTGGCCACACAAGTGGCAGAGGAGGGTCTTGTTGGACATCAGTGGGAGGAGAGGCCCTTGGGTCTGAGGGTGTTAGATGCCCCAGTGTAGGGGAATGCTAGGGAGGGAAGATGGGAGTGGGTGGGTGGGGGAGCACCCTCATAGAGGCAGAGTGGGGGGAATAGATAAAGGGTTTACAAAGGGGGGAACATTTGAAATGTATATAAAGTAAATATCCAAAAATATAAGTAAAAACAAATTCCAATTTCCATTTTTGTTACACTTTTCTCCTTTTTACACTGAAGATCAGAATCAGTGGAACTCATTTCTTATTTTTGTTGCCTTACAATGTGAAAGCTTCAAAACAATACATATATGAAAGGGGGAAGACAGCTCTGAGTCCAGGAATTGCTTCCAGCTGAGAGTTCAGAAGAGATCATAAGGCGTGGGTGTCACCAAGCACAAGGTAGTTAGAAGTGACTCACCTGGCCCAACTCAGCTTTAAGTTCATAGCCAAATATAGTGCTATGTATTTTACATTTATTTGGTCTGGGAAAATCATGGCTCACACTCTTGGCTTTATATTTACCCACTGGTAAAAATGAGACTAGCTGAACCTGGTAAATATTAGTGTCATTGTTGTAGACTCACACTCCATACTCCGTTGCTGAAGGCTCCTGTGTTTGTTCCCCAATTGTGAAATTCAGTAGTGAGGGTTCTCACTTCATCAATGAAATAACCTACTAATGGAGTCAAAATTTGATAGAATTCTTGGGAGGTTGCCAAAAATATGTTGGTGAAAATGAGTTGCTAGTTATGTACCTTCAAGGGGTACCTTGTCCCTGTGCCCTTTCTTTTTCTCTGTTTGCTTAGTGGCTGCCATGAAGTCACTATCAACTACTATAGGCTCCTACCTCCATGATGTGTTTGCCTTGAACCAAGCCTACAGGAAACTGAGCCCATGTAACAAGGGCCAAAACCTGTCTTTCTCGTAAATTTTTAAAGGTATTTGTAACATCAATATAAAGCTTGGCTGTCAAGTGATTTTTTATTTTTGGATATTTACTTTATTTACATTTCAAATGTTTTCCCCTTCGAAAACCCGCTATTCCATCCTTCATCTCCCTGCCTCTATGAGGGTGCTCCCCCACCACCCACCCACTCCCATCTTCCCTCCCAAGTATTCCCCTACACTGCAGCACCTAACACCCTCAGGCCCAAGGGCCTCTCCTCCCACCGATGGCCATCAAGCCCCCCTCTGCCACATATGCAGCCAGCATCATGGATCCCTCCATGTGTATTCTTTGGTTGGTGGTCCAGTCTCTGGGAGCTCCAGTGGGTCTGGCCAGTTGACACTGTTGATCCCTTCATGGGGCTGCAAACTCCATAAGATCCTTCAGCCCTTCTTCAACTCCTCCATCGGGGACCCCAAGTTCAGTCCAATGGTTGGCTGCAAGCATGTGCCTCTGTATTTGTCAGACTCTGCCTGAGCCTCTCAGGGAGACAGCTTATCATGCTGGAGAGAGAGGAAACTTATAGATCCTACATCTAGCAGAAAGAACAGGGCATCAAGTGAGGGATGGGGTTCCCATGCCACAGTCAAAACTCTGACCCCTAATTGTTCCTCTCTGAAAGAACTGTAGAGATGGAAATGGAGAGGTGCCTGAGGAAAAGAAGGTCCAGAGACATGCGCAAAGGGGGATCCAGCTCAAGGGGCGGCCCCAAGGCCTGAAACTGTTACTGAGGCTGTGGAGCTCTCACAAAAGAGACCTAACATGACAGCCCTATGAAAGACCCAACAAGCAGCTGAAAGAGTCAGATGCAGATATTTGCCCCTGTGGGGCAGTGATCTGGACAGGTAATATGGCACCTGGTTGAACACAGGTGTAAAATCTGGGTGACTCATAGGAACAATCTGCAATGGACTGGAAAACGCTATGCCAACACTCCCGGGAGGCGTTTGGCTCCAGTCTCAGTCATGTACCATCCCTCCTCAGGTAGAGGCATGGCCACACAGCCCCAAGCTATCCCCATGTTAATGAGACACCTAGAGGCTTAGCCACACCCCTTCCCAGTTACTATATCTGCCTGACCTCTCCCAGAAAGGCGAGGGGGACTACAATTCCATCCACACCACCCCACACGATGAAAATAAATGGTTTAGAATTATGGACTGTCTCTTCATCTGGACCTGCTGTGGCAAGCGAGGGATCCAGCCCTCGATTAAGGAGCCACATCTAATCTCTCACCAAGGGCTTCTCAGTGCTCCCAGATCATACCCATTCACCCAAGCCTAAGCCACTAGCCCAGTGCCCCAAGCCACCAAAACCCTAGCCCGTCTGAGGCACCCTGTGATGACTGTGGTGCCCTGGGCTAGAGAACCCACAGAGACAGCTGCCACATGTTCTCCGGGAATGGCCCCCTCCCCTACCCACAGGCAGGGTCCGCAAAGACTTCCCACAGCTTCCACCTGCCAGATGTGCGGCAACTTCCCCCGTGTCTCCTGTCCTACCCAGAGCCGCAGCACCTGGGGCAGACACATGGGGCTTCTTTCCACCATGCCAGGCTTGTTCCAACATGCACCCAACCAATGGACAGATGCTGATGACCCCTGTGATTGAATTAGGGAAAAGCTGGAAGAAGCTGAGGAGGAGGGGAACCCTATAAAAGGACCAACAGTCTCAATTAATCTGGATCCCAGAGATCTCTCAAACACTAGACCACCAACCAGACAGCATACTCCACCTTATATGTAGCCCCAACACATATGCAGCAAAGGACTGTTGGGTCTGTGTTCAGACAGAGAAAATGCACCTAACCCTCAAGAGACTGGAGGCCCCAAGGAATTTACAGGATGGATGGCATAAGAGGTGGGAGACGGGGGGGGGGGCAGGGAGGAGGTATGGGGTCTGTAACAGTCAGAGGGTGGACCGGGAGAGGAATAAAATCTGGGGTGTAAATATATAAATAAATAAATAATTAATTAAAATTAAAGAAAAAAGCTTCCTTCTTCCCAGATTACCCTAGCTTGTATCAAGGTGACATTACTAACTAGCCAGCACGATACCCTAAACACATCCTCTGATTTCTTTCATTCTCAAAGCCCAGGAGCTAAGGAGATGAGACACTGAGTAAAGTAGTGTCCATGCAAGGATAAAGACATGAAGCATTTCCCTAGCACCAATGGAATAAAAGACAGGAGGCTCCGTGGGCTCACTCTTTAGCTGGTGTAGCCAATTGGTAAGAGACCTTGCCTCAAAAACTAAGGTGGAGAACAATAGCAGAAGACAATGTTGAGCATTCTCAAAAGGGTGGGCACCCACATACACATAAGTACAACACATTCACACGATCTCGAAGCTCCTGTTAACAGACTAGTCAATGAACCGCTTTGCCTGTTCTTCTAAACTCGGCCTCATTGACCAGATCTGCCCTCCTTGTCCTCTACCTCTACTCATCTCTTTAATTATATGCAGATAGTCGGTCAAGTCTACACTGTGGGGATTCTCAGAATCCAGACTTTTGCACGAACCCTGGTATCAGATCAATAGCAAGACTGTATTTATTTCTGAGCCTAATGCTTTCTCTACTGTTACCTAAAATTGGACTTTGACTTGTTAGGAACACAGATAGGATAAGTACATCCATACTGATAAGTCTGTGTGTTTCAAACACCTGTGTGATTAATTTTACTTAGACTGCTGTAAACATCATCTAGTCATCTCAGACTGCAACCTGAGTTGCTTCCGGCTGCAACTGGCCTCTGGCCTCTGGCTGTGAGTCATCTGTTTATTCTAAGTATTTTTAGCAAGTTTTTAAAGACATGTGGTAAATGATTCAATAAAGTGTGGAGGAATAAGAGTACTGCAGTTATCAGAATGTATTTCCATCACCTAATGTCTGTCTGTATATGTACAATTCCATTCTCAGTAGACTCATCTGTTCATGCTTACAACTACCATTTAAAGTAGAACAAAGTTCAGAAAAAAAACATGCCTCCCTTCATGGCCCTTTATAAGCTAAGACTTTGCATTGGATTGGCCACAGTGCTGGCTGGGTTTTAGTTTCAAGAAATGACTAGGTTATCTATCCTTACACAGTTAGACTACAGGCCTATAGGTGGATAGGACAGATGAAGAGCATGTTACCCCTATTGCAAGATCCTCTCATGAAATTAAGTGTTTCAGAGTAAACTGTTACTTCCATAAGAATTATATATCTATATCTATATCATCTATATCTATATCTATATGTATATCTATATAGTGTGTGTGTCTGTGTGTGTGTGTGTGTATACACAAGCACACAGGCCTATGCGGAGGTGGATCTTTCTCAATCACACCCCACCTCACTTTTTGAGACAGGGTCTCTCACTGGATCTGACTGGTCAGCAAGGTCCTGGGATCTTTTTGTCTCTACATCCCCATCACTGGGATTACATGTGTGGCTTTCTGACCTGTATTCCAGGAATTTCAACTAAGGTCCTCAGTTATGTAAGCAGGGCTAATCCCTTATCCTGGTTTTATATTTTTAAAGTATAAAGGCCTTCGATTTGGGTAAGCTCATTAAGTCATCAACAGTTAGGACACAGCAGTCTTCCCTTGTTTTCATGTACTCTGTGTGCTTTGGTTGAGATTTCCACAGAACACCCTTTACATTTGCATGACTTGATTCCTGATTTGTCTCTACTGAGATAAGACCAAGTAGTAGTTCTAGAAGACATACATGGGATCTGCTGGGAGGAATTCCATATAAGAATCTAAATCTCAACCAAATTTGCTGTTGCTGTCTTGAATATTGCTGTTTCCTATAGTGACCCTGTAAGAGAATGTAGTATTCTATTATTGTAGCACAATTCCACTTTTTATAATATATTTTTTACTCATACTTTGAGAATTCCATACATATGGATTTTGGAAATTTGGTACATATAAACAATGGAATATTATTCAACTGTAAAGGAAAATGAAATTTCCTGGTAAATGGGTAGAACTACAAAATGCTAAGTAAAGTGAGATAACCCAGACCCAGAAAAATAAAGACCATGTATTCTCACTCACATATAATTCATAGAAACATAATCATGCAGGAAACATTGAAGGAGGTCAGTGGTTTTAGTTGAATGTTAATGAATTTCTATGTTTATGTAAAAACAATGATTATAGAAGAGGAAGACCTGAATTTGGAAGGAGATGGAGAGAAAAAATAATGCAATTGTGTTTTGTTGATTTAAATATCTATTTATATATAGAGAGAGGGATAAAACAACAATAACAAACCACCTCAGGAAAAAATCCATCTAAAAGAGTCCTTCCTCACCAATTTCATCAAATAGACCTTCTTTATTCCCTGGACAACCTTTATTATTGCCAGGGAAAAATTCTATTATCTGTCTACATTCAAAGAGAATTGTTGTTTTCATGTATGTTTTCATGGTAAGGTCATAGGCATGGATAATATTTACAGCTATGTCTATGTTTCCCAGTGGAGCATGTTGAAAGAGTTGGAGTCTAAAACTTTGGTTGAAGTTGTTCATCTGCTTCCCCTTTTCCTGAGAACCTTTGGTGACCACTTCATGATCCTAGATTACAAATATAAAGAGAAGGTTTAAGTAGACCTCAATCACCTTCTCAACACATTTAGGCTAATCTAGTGACTGCCAGATGGAGCTGGTGACTACACCAGCCACTATCCATTTTGTTCATTCCCATGTATCCTGTATGAGAGTACCAGAGCAGACTAAGTTAGCCAGATTATTATTTTAATTGAAAAAAGATGTGTTTGTGTGTGTGTGTGTTTGTGTGTGTGTGTTTGTGTGTGTGTGTGTGCATGTGTGTATTTCACAAGCATGGGATTGTATTATGTGTGTATATATATGTTGGGGCCAAAGACACATTTCCAGTGTCTCCTTTTGTCAATCTCTACCTTATGTACTGAGGCAGAGTCTCTCATTTATACCCAAAACTTACCAACTCTGGCACTTTAGCCAGTTTGCTCTGAGCTCTCTCCTGCCCCCCCCCCCCACATACATATGCGCACACACAAACAGGGATTTCAAGCAGGCTGCCATATCTGCCTGTTATGTGTGCAATGGATTTGAATGCTAGCCCTCATACTGAAAATACTTTGACATATGAAAATATACTTTATTTTTAACAAATTTTCCCAGGTTTTACATTGGCACATTTTTTCCCAATTCTAAACCTCCAAACTACACATGGTGGTGCACCCAGATGTAACCACTGTATTTGAGAGGCTGAAGCAGGTCTCATGCTGTGAGTTCACCATCTACATGGAATACATAATGAGGCCTGATCAACCAATTCAAAGCCTCTTGCCCTTTATTTGGCACATTCCTCAAGACTGGTGTATATTAAATTTGACTTCTAATCTGGCCTGAAGAGGGCAGTGTTGTGTGGTGAGCATCAAGTCTACAAGCTGTACAATTCAGGTTGTCTTCATGCTGCCTACTGGCCAGCAAAAGGTTTGGATTATTTGGTTTTTTGATGCCTAGTTTCCTGAGTTATTTATATATTTTGGATATTAGCCCTCTGTCAGATATGGAGATGGAGAAACTCTTTTCCCACTCTGTGGACTCATGTTTTGTCATATTGATAGTGTCTTTTGGCTTACAGATGCTTTTCAGTTTTATTGAGTCCCATTTATTAAATGATCTTGGTGCCTGAGCTGTTGCTATTCTGTTCAGGATGTTGTCTCCTGTGCTAACGTGTTCAGGGCTATTTCCCGATTTCTCTGTTATTGGGATCAGTGAATCCGGTTTTATGTTGAGGCCTTTGATCCACTTGGGCTTGAGTTTTGTGCAGGATCATAGATATGGATCTATTTGCATTCTTCTACATACAAATCACCAGTTAGACCAGTGCCATTTGTTGATGATGCTCTTTTTAAATTGTACATTCCTAGCTTCTTTATCAAAAATTAGGTTTCCATGGGTGTGTGGATTTACATCTGGGTCTTTGATTAGATTGCATTGATTAACCTGTCTGTTTTTATGCCACTACCATGTAGCTTTTATTACTATACTACAGATGAAATCAGGGATGGTGATACCTCCAGAAATTCTTTTATTGTATAGTGTACTGGTCGGAGTGTTTCTTTTCCAGGAAGCTCAAGAGGTCTCTGAGCCTCTTCCAGGCACGTGTCTGGTCTCAGCATCTCCCAAGCAGCTTGCCTGATAGCCTTTTCCAGGCCGCTCAGCTAGTCTGGGAGTATTGTTTGGCAGTTATTACTACTTATATACACTTGGAGAGGGAGGAACCCAGTGAATCTGGTCAGTTTCAGGGACTTCTTGAAGTTGTTTACTTCCTGAGTTTCAAAAGCTTCCTCACAAGATATAACGTTTCACCTCCTTGTAGAACATCCAGCTTCTGTCCAAGAAGGAATTTTTATCTTAGGGGAAATTGCCACTCAACAAAATTGACTGTAAGTTCTGAAAAACATGCTCTATGTTCACTTCACTGACACCACTCAGAGTATAACTCCTTTTTACAATCCAGACTCCCTGTCTGGATGGAGAAGTGAAGGCAGTATGAGTAATATATGGCTTCTACTTGATGCATCATTGGAAAGGCAATGTTAAAAGTTTGTATCTAGGGTTGAGAATGGCACTCAATTAGTAGAGTTCCTGTCTAATGCATACAAGGACATGGGCATGGTAATTCACACCTGTGATCTTACTATTTGGGAGGTTGGAGGGCAGAGAATCAAAAGTTCTAGACCTTCCTTGACCGCATAATAAGTTAGAGGCCATCTTGGGCTACATGAGACCCTCTCCAAAGCCCTGGGAGATGGTTCAGTGGGTAAAAGTGCTTGCTTTATAAACATGAGGATGTGTTTGAATCACCAGGACTCACATAAAATTTGACAAAGCAGCACACATAACCCCAATGCTCCTATGGTAAGATTGAAAGCAAAGACAGGAAAATGCACAGGCATTCTGGGACTGATTGTGATAAAAACAAGACATTATCTTAAACAAGGTGAAAGGCAAGAGCCAAAGATTTGGCTTCTAATCAAGATATCTTTGCTCACACACTAGTGTCTTCACCTCTAATTCCATGAGAGGATGTGTGGACAATAGGTGAGTCACTTAGCTAAGACCAGTCTAGTCTCACTCAACCAAATGCCAGGCCAGAACATGTCCATCAACAGCAGATATCTGTCTAGACTCTTCATTAGTAAATGGATCTATGTCCCTGTCTGCTGTTTCATGGACATTTCCAAGCTGATTTTATGTGGTAATAATAGATAAAGCTGGACCAACACTATTTCTGTGAGTTATCATCCATTGTCCATAATCCCTCCTTCTTTTTTCTCCTCAGAGTTTTCCTAAATAATGGTGAGAACTGTTTATAAAAGTTTTCCTGCACCTGAGATATTGGTTCAGCACAATTTTAAAGGCAAGGCAATTAGTCAGAAATCTGACGACCTGAGATTCCTAGATCCCACAATCGTAGATGAAATGACTCCTGATGGATGTGGTATGTATGAAGAAATATCCACAAAACAATACTAATTTTTGTTTTCCTGATAGGATTTCTCTGTGGCCCTGGCTGTCCTGAAACTTGAGTTACTGTAGACTATGCTGGCCTCAAACTCACAGAAAGCCTCCTTCTTTTACCTTCTGAATGCTTTGATTAAAGGTATATGTCACCATACCCAACTAATTTTTTAATTAAAAAATTACATGTATGTGTGTTTTGCCTGCATATATTATCTATGTTCACATTCTTGCAGTGCATGAGAAGATCAGAAGAGGGCATCAGATCCTGCTCCTCTAGAACTGGAGTTACAGATGGCAGTGAGCCATCACACTGATGCCAGGAACTGAATCTGGGTTAATTAGCCACTAAACTGTCTCTCCCACCCCAAGGTAAAAAATAAAATTTAAAAAGAATACATTGTTCCCACTTTAAAAACTCACAACAACTCATGAAATGTACAAAAAATGAGACAATCAACCTGGGCCCACGAGGATTCACAGAGACTGAACCACCAACCAAAAAGCATGCAGGAGCTGGACCTAAGCCTTATACATATATTTTTGGCTTTCATGTGGGTCCCTAAAACTTGGAACTGGGACTGTCTCTGACTTGGTTGCCTGCCTTCAGATTCCCTTCCCCTTGCTGGACTACCTTATGAGGCTTCAGTGGGAGCAGATATGCATAGTCCTGCTGTTACTTGATGTCCCAGCCTGGGGTGGTAGCCAAGGGGAGCTTCCCTTTCTCTGAGGAAAGGAGGATGGGATAAAGGAGGGGATTGTAAGAATGGTACTGTGGCAAGGAGAGAGCTTTGATCAGGTTGTAAAGTGAATAAATTAATTAATTAATGAAGACAAAAGTGAGGTAATCAGAAAAAAATCCATGATATTGGTAGTATTTTCTGTCCAAACTATCCACGCACATTTACAATTCTAGTACTTAGGAGGGGTGCGGGGGTGGGTGGGTCAGAAGCTCTCAAAGGTTTCTTCAAGGCACTTAACCACCTGGAATGAGGCTGTTGGCTAGCAAGCCTCAGAGATCCTCCTTTCTCTGGCCCCTACAATGTGAAGTTTCAGGCACACACCATGTTACCCAGATTTTTACCTAGGTATGGAGATCCAGACTGAGACACTCATGCTTATGCAGCAAGCCTAATTACTCACCGAGCTCCCACCTTGTCTTAGTTCTTATTCAGTGGGCATACTTTTATTTCTTCCTATTTCTAGTTATTGCTGGCTTTTGTTTGAGCACCTTGACATACTGCATCCTCAAAGGACATTATCCAATCTTCAATAGTACCCGTGTATCCAATCCTGCCTCACTGACTTGCAGACATCTTTTACTGGTTGGTAGGCAACATGAAGGACCCTGAATTGTACAGCTTGCAGACTTGATGCTCACCACACAACACTGCCATCTTAGGCCAGATTAGAAGTCAAATTTAATATACACCAGTCTTGAGGAATGTGCCAAATAAAAGCCAAGAGCCTTCGAATTGTTTGATTAGGACCTCATTATGTATTCCAGGTAGATAGTGAACTCACAGCACTGGACCTGCTTCAGCCTCTCAAATGCAGAGATGACAGATGTATGCCTCCATGTATAATTTGGAGGTTTGGAATTGGGAAAAAATTGCCAATTTAAAACCTGGGCAAATTTGTAAAATAAATAACATAAAAAATATTTTTTCATACTTAAAAGTCAAATCAATGTACTCTGCTTATATTTGTCCCTATTCATCATCTTTCCTCCTTCATCCCTCTCACTGGTCCTCCTACTCTTCCTCAACTATCACTCTTCTGTTTTCATGTCATACGTGTGTACATATGTGTGCACACACAGATAGATGATGAATGATGGATGGATGACAGATACATAGGTAGTCCACATGAGTGAAAACATGCACTATGTATATACATTTTTCTTTCCCTTTACCTCTCCTGTTCCCCCACGCCCTATATCTTAGACCCCTAACTTTTCTCAGGGTCTCACTTCTACTTTCATATTCTATATATAATGTAGATTCTGCTTGAGAGTGCAGAAGATTTCTCTTTCTGAGTTAGATTTTATCACTTAATGTGATAACTTCTAGTTCTTTCCAATTCCCTGCAATTTTTTTGTTTTGAAATATTGAAAGTAAGGGAAGAAGCATGTTTCTATTTCAGTAATGTGTGTGTGCGTGTGTGTGTGTGTATGTGTGTGTGTGTGTGTGTGCATGTGTGTGTGTGTGTGTGTTTGTGTGTATGTATTGCTTTAAGGCCCCATCTTCAAAACTATATAAAGAAAAGTGCAGCCTTCCAGTCTGTGCTGGTGCCCTGAGCAGACCTTGGGCTTGAACTCCTCAGCCAATCCCACAACACCCAGAGGAATCTCCACTCTCAGGCATGCTAACACATCCAGAATCATAGGATCAGAGGTGAGGAGGACTCAACATCTGTCCCAACACCAGGAATAACTGGGACTAGCAGGACCCAGGGACTCAGGAACCCTGCCGGACCAGTGGCATGGGAACTTTCCTGTCTGGGCCAGTACCCTGAGCAGACCTTGGGTGCAAACACCTCAGCCAGTCCCACAACAACCAGAGGAAGCTCAACTCACAGGTTCTCTAACACACCAAGGATCATAGGATCACAGGATTCCAGGAGCTTGGTCACACCAGGATCTCAAGGTCGCAGAGGCAGCTTGACTCCCAGAAGCTCTGTCACACCCAGGATCTCGAGATCATAGGATCCCTGAATCATGGGATCCCAGAGACAGCTGGTCTCTGAGGAGTTATGACACAACCAGGATCACAGGAAGGACAGGCTCCAGTCAGATAAAGGGAGGGCAGGTAGCACTAGAGATAACCAGATGGGAGGAGGCAGGGACAAGAACATAAGCAGCTTATGTTATAACCAAGGTTACCTGGCATCATCAGAACGGAATTCTACCACCATAGCAAATCCTGGATACACCATCACACCAGAAAAGCAAGATTCAGATCTAATATCACTTTTCATGATGATGATAGAGGACTTTTAAAAGGTCATTAATAACTCACTTAAGGAAACACAGGAGAACACAGGTAAACAGCTAGAAGCCCTTAAAGAGGAAACATAAAAATCCCTTAAAGAATTACAGGAAAACACAACCAAACAAGTGAAGGAATTGAACAAAACCATCCAGTTTCTAAAAATGGAATCACAAGAGGAGACAACTGGGGGATTGAAAACCTAGGAAAGAGGTCAGGAGTCATGGATGCAAGCATCACCAACAGAATACAAGACACAGAAGAGAGAATCTCAGGTGCAGAAGATATCATAGAAAATATTGACACAACAGTAAAAAAAAATGTAAAATGCAAAATGCTCCTAACACAAAACATCCAGGAAATCTAGGACACAATGAGAAGACCAAACCTAAGGATAATAGGTATAGAAGAGAGCAAGGATTCCCAACTTAAAGGGCCAGTAAATATCTTCAACAAAATTATAGAAGAAAACTTCCCTAACCTAAAGAAAGAGATGAACATAAATATTCAAGAAGCCTCCAGAACTCTATATAGACTGGACAAGAAAAGAAATTCCTCCTGTCACATAATAATCAAAATGCCAAATGCACTAAACAAAGAAAGAATATTAAAAGCAGTAAGAGAAAAAGTCAAGTAACATATAAAGGCAGACCTATCAGAATTACACCAGACTTCGCACCAGAGACTGTGAAAGCTAGAAGAATCTGGGCAGATGTCATACAGACCCTAAGAGAACACAAATGCCAGCCAAGGCTACTATACCCAGCAAAATTCTCAATTACTGTAGATGGAGAAAACAAGATATTTCATGGCAAAGCCAAATTTACACAATATCTTTCCATAAATCCAGTCCTACAAAGGATAATAGATGGAAAACACCAACACAAGGAGGGAAACTACACCCTAGAAAAAGCAAGAAAGTAATCTTCTTTCAACAAACCCAAGAGAAGATAGCCACAGACACATAAAAATAACATCAAAAATAACAGGATGCAACTATCAGTTTTCCTAAGTATCTCTTAACATCAATGGACTCAATTCCCCAATAAAAAGTCATATACTAAGAGACTGAATATGTAAACAGGACCCAGCATTTTGGTGCATACAGAAAACACACCTCAGTTAAAAAGACAGACACTACCTCAGAGTAAAAGATTGGAAAACAATTTTCCAAGCAAATGGTCCTATGAAACAAGATGGAGTAGCCATTCTAATATCAAATAAAATCAACTTTCAACCAAAAATTATCCAAAAAGGTAAGGAAGGACACTTTGTGCTGGTCAAATAGAAATATTTAAGGGGTAACTTCAGCAAGTGGTATAGGTATCTGATGAATCTCAGTGTAATGGCCTTGAGAAACACAAAGGAATGGTGCTCTTTGCTCAGATTGAAGCTAACATGTCTTCAAGGGAAAACATGGGAGGGATTTGAATTTTTTGGTCACATTTGGGAGGTGAGTCCTGTATATTTTAGAAGAATAATATTTATTTTCTCTGAATTTAGTCAGGAGTTGTCAACTTATTTCTTGTTGAGTGTGACAGTAGGAAGGTTTTCAAATCCTACTGAAAACAAGTAACATTCAACGTGTGACTTATGACATTAAATTGTGTGCTATTTTGACTGAAATCAACTTTCCTTTGTCATTTCAAAGGAGAAAAATGAATGGCCTATAAAACTGTCAGAGTTGATCTGTCAGGAATAATTTCCAATTGCATAATGTTTTTACAAAGTGATTTAATTTATTTTAATCACATTTATAATGTGAAATTATAAGATGATGATGATATTGGCTTCTAAAGTTTCAGACTAGAAAATAGCATTTTAATTGTTATGGAAATGTCTACAAGTAATTTCATAATTTTTTGCTTCTGTTTTTAATTTTGACATGTTTCTCATAATTCACTATTATATATAATATTGTGATAGATATCCCACAATGCATGCATATTTCTGTCAACATAAATTTCTAGAAATATGTTTACTAGCTAAAATTTTATGCACAATTTAAAAAAATAGATAAGCTTACCAACTTTATTCATAACTTTAACTCTTCCTATTGATGCTGTCCTCACAAAGACAACTGAGAGTTTACCAATCTTTGGCTAAAGAGTACCAACCAGTAAAAAGTTATCAATTTATCAATAGGAATGTAATTACCTTCAGAATGCATTAGGCAAAAAAATTGAAGTATTTTATGTTTAACAGATTATATTCTAACCTCAGACAACTAGATGAAGAAAAAAACTTTCACAATAAGCTGAGATCTAGTTCAAAGATCACTGACTTTGACTGGTTTTTGTTGTTGTTCTGGGCTTATTTGTTTGATTGACCTTTTTGTTTGTGGGGTTTTTTTTTTGTTGTTGTTGTTTTTTTGGTTTTTCGAGACAGGGTCTCTCTATGTAGCCCTGGCTGTCCTGGAACTCACCTGTAGACCAGGCTGGCCTTAAACTCAGAAATCCACCTGTCTCTGCCTCCCAAGTGCTGGGATTAAAGGCGTGCACCACCACTGCCTGGCTATGTGGTTTTTGTTTTGTTTTGCTAAATCTAATGGACAGTTTTCACCTGAACTCAATAAGCTCCTGTTAAAAGAAAAAGAAAAAGGAAAAAAGAAAAGTGCAAACCAAGTGTTCACACCTGTCTTGGGTTTATTTCTGTGGAGAGATGCCCATGACCATGGCAACTCTTATAAAGGAAAACATTAAATTGGGCTGGCTTACACTTGCAGAGGTTTAGTCCATTATTATCATGGTGAGAAGCATGATGGGTTACAGGCAGACATGGTGCTAGAGAAAGAGCTGAGAGATCTATATCTTGACCCTCAGGCAGCACGTCTTCCTGTGACTGAAACACATTTCCTCCAACAAGGCCATACCTTCTCCAACAAGGCCACACCTCCTAATAGTGCCGCACCTTATGGGCCTATGGGCACAGTTTTCTTTCAAACCACCACCACATTTCATCACTGTTATCAAAATGTAAACATCCTCTTGGGAGCCCCAACACTCTATTTTAATCCCTAAGATTGCTACCTTTAATGCTGTTTATGGTTTATGGTGTCCTTTTAAAAAATTGCAACATCTTCTGAAAACCCAGAGATGTTCAATGTCTGCAAAATTTGAGTAAGGAATGCAAAGAGTGCTGCAGAGGAGAAGGGAACCACAGCAGACAGGCAAAATCCCACGAGCAGTTCACACTTTCCTTTGGAACGTTAGAGTCCCAGCACCTCCACAAGAACTGTTCCTGCAATCTTTGCTCAGGCTCCAGGCCACTGGCTGAACAAGGTCATGACTATACACAGGCCACTGCATAGCAAAGTCAGTGGATGCTTCTTCATCTTTGAAGTGATTAAGGGAACAGGATTTATCTCTGACCTCTCACCCTATTATATCCTGTGATGGTCTCTCTTTGCATAAAGACCATAGTCTGATGCTGTAATCAACCATGTTTTTCAAGAAATAGTGGTCAAGGGAGAAACAGCACGACAGAGAAAGATTTCCACAACTCTTGTGGGATGAAACCAGGAATGATAACAGAGAAAATTAGGAAACTTGCAAATATTTGAAAATAAATATACTCTAAAATATAATATTCAGTGGTTCAAAGAAGGTGTTCTTTCATGATACTAGAAGGATGCTACCAGAGGAGAAAGATAAACCTCAACCCAGTTATAAACCCATGATCTTCAATGTCAATTTGTCTGCATGATACACTGGCAAAAACAATGTGAGAGTAACCAAGCACTACTTGAATGGATTTGAGCCCCACTCCATGACGTGGAATCTGTGACTCACACTGCTTGGGTAGCCAGGAATCTGTGACTAGATAGGCTACAGATGTAGGGGAAAATCAAATACTATTGTTATATTAAAGTAGATAGCAATAAAATGTCTCAAAAACATTCTGCTATACTCACCTGTCAGTGTCTCAGTCATCAGAGACACTTTCTCATGCAGCAGATGGGAACTAATGCAAAGACCTACAATTGGAGAATGTGCAGAAAGTGAGAGATTTTGGAATACTCAGTCCTGAATAGGATGTCCTAATTGATCAACTCCCTATCCACAGGGCACAGAGAATTATGTGGAAGAGGATGCTGAAAGAATGTAAGAGCCAGTGAAAACGGATGATACCAAGGAAAGAGTGTCTTCTAGACACAACAGGATTGATGCACACATGAATTCACAGAGACTATGTCAGAGTGTACAGGGCCTGGATGGGTTCAAGCCACATGGATTCCCAGTACTGAGGTAGGAAAGTAGACATGATCTCATATCATCACCCAAAGCTAGCTCCAGACAACAACCAGTCACACAGGAAAAATTAGTTTGTATAATGGAGTCTAACTGGGTATGCAAACTACACTCCAGGTAGGCTCCATGCCTAGTAGTAGATGACCAATGCAAATGAATGGAATGGTATTTTTGGAGACTTTTTTTTTTCATATTTCTTATTCTGGGCAATTTCTTGACCATAATGGTCTTTTGCTTGCATATATGGCTTTTGATTCTGAGATTTTATGAATTTGTGTGTGTGTGTGTGTGTGTGTGTGTGTGTGTCTGTGTGTCTGTGTCTGTGTGGTGTGTGTGTGATGTGTGTGTGTGTGTGTGTGTGTGTGTGTGTGTGTAAGTGTGGTTTTGTGTATGGTCTGTGACCATGTGAAAATGTAAAATACACACACAAATACTCCTAGAAATAAACATGACAAATCTCTCCAAACTACACTTAGAGGAAATCCCTAAAGTTATTGTTTGTCCCCAGTGTACTCAGGATTTTCTCTTTTTACAGCTGTGGTTCCTCCATAAGTAAAAAAAAAATCATTTCTGCCTAAAATGGCATTGATTCTCTGTATCTATGAATTTGCCTTTTCAGGACACTTTCATCCTTTGACAGGGAAGGGTATATACATTTTTGCAGTGGGTAGCAATCAATGGAGAGAAGCAGAACATGACAAGATGTCACAGTCGTGAGCTCACATCCATGGCAGGGCTGTCACAGTCATGAGCTCACATACATGACAGAATTATCACATGAGCTCATAGCATCTATGAATTCTGCCCAAGATCATGCCAGTCAAAATTCTGGCATAGATGGGGAAGATGATCTCCAGGCCTTTATCTATACTGAGGAACTATTGGTAGCTGATAGTTTCCAGGCATAGACAAATTCCCTTTTGAAAATGTGGTCATTGATAGAATTTCCATGCTTCCATAGATGGCTCCACCTACATTCACTTACAAGCAGCACTAAGTGGAATTAGTTGAGCATTAAAAAGATAAGACCTGAAGTTGGCTGGAAGACATGTTGGGGATATATGGAGGAGCTGGAAGGGAGAAACAGGGGGTTGTATGTGGACATATTTCATTATATACATGTGTTAAATTCCCATAACAAAAACCAAGAACTCAACTTTAACATTCCTGGCAAGATTTTCTAAACTAGCTCCTGGAGCCTGCTCTGTGCCCATGGCACATTCCCCCACCCATTACAATTCAGGAGGATATTTTTGTTGACAATATTTTCCCCTAAGAATATAGCTGGAATCATTTTAATTGAATTTTATTTAGGAGTTCTGGTTCTCCTGTGTTGTTTATGGTGACATCTGTCATAAATTACTGGCCAAAGTGTCTGTGGTCCACTTGTCCTTGAAGGCATTCCACATAAATTGATCTTGAACATAAATTTCAGAAATAAGATGTTCTTTAGTTAAGTAGTTGACTAATTTGGGACTGAGACAATGTCTCAATGGGTAAAGTATTTACAGAGCAAGTATGAGGGCTGACATTCAAATCCGCTGTACACACATCAGGCAGATATGGCAGCCTGCTTGAAATCTCTGCGTGTGGGAAATGGGGGGAAGGAGGAATCCCAGAGCAAGCTGGCTAAAGTGCCAGAATTGGTAAGTTCTGGGTACAAATGAGAGACTCTGCCTTGATACATCAGGTAGAGACTGACTAAAGAATGCACTGGAAATCTGTCTCTGGCCCCAACATATATATGCACACATAATGCATCCCCATGTTTGTGAATACACACACACACACACACACACACACACACACACACACACACACACACAAAACACGCATATAAAATATGAAATTCTTATGGAAATAACTGTTTACTCTGAAGCACTTAATTTGCATGAGAGGATCTTACAATAGGGGTAACATAATCTTAATCTGTCCTATCCACCTATAGGCCTATAGTTTAACTGTGTAAGGATAGCCTAGTCATTTCCTGAAACAAAAACCCAGCCAGCACTGTGGCCAATCCAACACAAAGTCTTAGCCTACAAAGGGTCATAAAGAGATGCATGCTCTTTCTGAACTTTGTTCTATTTTAAATGGTAATTTTAAACATGAAGAAATGAGTATACTGAGAATGGGGCTACAGATATGCAGGCAGACATTAGGCGATGGAAACATTTTCTGATAACTGCAGTACTCTCATCCCCACACACGTTTATTGACTGATTTACCACACGTCTTTAACAACTTGTTAAAAATACTTAGAGTACACAGATGACTCACAGCCAGACAAAGGACAGATGTGAGTTACAGCCAGAAGCAATTCTGGTTGCAGTCTGAGATGACGAGGTGATGTTTACTGCACATTTAAGTAAAATTTAGTCATACAGATGTTTGAAACACACAAACTTATCAGTATTGATGTACTTATACTTTTCTATGTCCCTAACAAGTCAACATTCAATTTTAGATAACAGTAAAGAAAGAATTAATCTCAGAAATAAATAGTCTTGCTATTGATCTGATACCAGGGTTAGGGCAAAGGACTGGGTTCTGAGAATCCCCATAGCACAGGATGAACCGCCCATCTTTGTGTGACAATTGAACAGATGAATAGAGGTAGAGGACAAAGAGGGGAGATCTTTTCAATGAGGCCAAGTTGAGAAGAAGAGGCAAAGGGGTTCACTGACAACAAGTCTGTACACAGGAGCTTTGAGGTTGTGTGAATGTGTTATATGCATGTGTACATGGGTTCCCACACATTTGTGAATGCATACAGGTTACAGGTCAACATCAAATGTCCTCTGCTATTGCTCTCCACCTTAGTTTTTGAGGCAGGGTCTCTCACCAATTGGCTACACTGGTTAAACAGCCATCCCAAGGATCCTCCTGTCTCTTTTTCTGTGAGCGCAGGGAAAATGCTTCATGTCCTTGTCCTTGCATGACAAGCAATTTACTCAGTCATTTGTCTCCTCAGCCTCTGGGCTTTGAGAATGTATGGAAAGAAATCAAAAGATGGGTTCAGTGTATCGTGCTGGTTATTTATTAATGTCACCTTGATTCAATCTAGGGTCATCTGGGAAGAAGGAGTCTTAATGGGGAAAATTGCTACGAAAGGTTGGCCTATAAGCAAATCTGTAGTGCACTTTCTTAATTAATGATTGATGTGGGAGTCCCAGCTAACTGTGGGAAGTGTCACCTCTGCGAAAGTGGTCCTGAATAAGAAAGCAGGCTGAGCAATCCACGAGGAGCAAATTAGTAAGCAGTGTTTCTCCATGGCCTCTGCTTTAGTTCCAGCTTCCAGGTTCCTTCCTTGAATTCTTGTCCTGACATCTCTGGCAGGTAGACTGATGAAAAGCTGTAAGAGGGATAAATCCTTTCCTCCATACATTGCATTTGGTCATGGGTGTTTATCACAGCAATAGAAACTGTAATTTAGACAAGTATGCATCCTCTACAACCTCACCAGCATGTGATATCTCTTGAATTTCTAATCTTAGCCATTCTGAATGCATGAGTGTGAAGTGAAATATGCATCATTTTTATTTGCATTTCCCTTATGACTTAGGATTTTGAACATTTTTTCTTTAGGTGCTTCTCAGCCATTCAAGAATCCTTTGTTGAGAACTCTTTGCTTTTCTCTTTAACACACGTTTTAAATTGGGTTATTTGTACTGTTATCTAACTTCTTGACTTCTTTACATATTTTGGATACTAGCCCTCTGTCAAATGTAGGGTTAATGAAGATCTTTTCCCAATCTATAGGCGGTTGTTTTGTCTTAATGATGGTGTCCTTTGACTCACAGAAGCCTTTCAGTTTCATAAAGTCCTATTCATTAATTCTTGACCTTAGTGCCTGAGCCACTGGTGTTCCTTTTAGGAACTTGTCTCCTGTGCTGATGAGTTCAGGGCTATACCCCACTTTCTGTTCTATTAGATTGAGTCTGGTTTCACATTGAGGTCTTTGATCCATTTGGACTTGAATTCTGTGCAGGGTGATAAAACGGAATCAATTTGCATTCTTCTACATGCAGACATCCAATTAGATTAGCACCATTTGTTGAACATGCACTCCCTTTTCAATTGTATGGTTTTGACTTCTTTGTCAACAGTCAAGTGTCTGTAGGAGTATGGTTTATATCTGGATCTTTGATTTGATTCCATTGATCCACCCATCTGTTTCTACATGATTACCATGCCGGTTTATTACTATTGCTCTGTAGTACAGCTTGAAGTCAGAGATAGTGGTACCTACTGAAGTTCTTTTATTATTCAGGATCATTTTAGCTGAGTTTTTTTTTTTCCATATGATGTTGAGAATTGTTCTTTCAGGATCTGTGAAGAATTGTGTTGGAATTTTAATGGGGATTGCATTGAATCTGTAGATTTCTTTTTGTAAGGTGACTGTTTTCACTATATTAATCAGATCAGGAATTCATGGCCCATACCTAAACATAGTAAAAGCAATATACAGCAAACCAGTAGCCAACATCAAACTAAGTGGAGAGAAACTTGAAGCAATCCCACTAAGATCAGGGACTAAACAAGGCTGCCCTCTTTCTCCCTACTATTCAGTATAGTAATTGAAGTTCTAGCTAGAGCAATTAGACAACAAAAGGAGGTCAAAGGGATACAAATTGGTAAGGAAGAAATCAAATTATCACTATTTGCAGATGATGTGATCATATACTTAAGTGACCAGAAAAACTCCACCAGAGAAGTCCTGCAGGTGATAAACAACTTCAGCAAAGTGGCCGGATACAAAATTAACTCAAACAAATCAGTAGCCTTCCTATACTCAAAGGATAAACAGGCTGAGAAAGAAATTAGGGAAATGACACCCTTCACAATTGTCACAAAAAATATAAAGTATCTTGGTGTGACTCTAACCAAACAAGTGAAAGATCTGTATGACTAGAACTTCAAGTCTCTGAAGAAAGAAATCGAAGAAGACCTCAGAAGGTGGAAATCTCTCCCCTGCTCATTGATTGGAAGGATTAGTATAGTAAAAATGTCCATCCTGCCAAAAGCAATCTACAAATTCAACGCAATCCCCATCAAAATTCCAACTCAATTCTTCATAGACTTAGAAAGAGCAATTCTCAAATTCATTTGGAACAACAAAAAACCCAGGATAGGA
>CM052721.1:14275267-14288324 GCA_028551405.1 Uromys caudimaculatus
TTAGCATATCTGTGAGATTTGTCTGGTTAGTTTTCATCCTTTCTTCAGCTCATTATATATATATGTGTCTTGTCTGTGTGTGTGTATGTGTGTGTGTGTTTGTGTGTGTGTATGTGTATGTGTGTGTTTGTTTGTGTGTGTGTATGTGTATGTGTGTGTGTGTGCAAGTGAGGTATGTGTGTGCTCGCATGTGTATTATATATTTATGTATATATAATATACAATACATATCTATGTAATATATTTTATAAATACATATATCAAATATATATTTAAATATTTATATGTCAGTACATGAGCAGACAAAATTTACCTGTGCTCCTCCAATTCTCAATATTGACTCTATTCTACTAATTATTTTCTTTGTCATGCAGAAACATCTTAGTCTGATATTTTCTGGAATATTTAGAGAATTATAATGTTACATTACTACTTGGGCAGAGAGATTAGAAGGAAAACAAATTGAAATACACTTTAATATAAAGATGTGGAAATATGAAAAGTATATAAAACATTATAGTATATTTACAGTTAGTTGTTGAGTAAGACATTAATTTTAATAATGTTTTAATTATTTTAAAGATTATTAAATCTTATTTTATTATTGATTTAACTAAAATTTTATATAATAACTTTTTATTACATTCTTTCCTCTTCCACAGCTTTTCCTAGATCACCCTCACTTTCCTACCCACATTAATCTATACTCAAGAACTTCAAGTTCCTGAAGAAAGAAATCAAAGAAGATCTCAGGAAATGGAAAGATCTCCCATCATCAAGAATTGGTAAGATTAACATAGTATAAATGTCCATCTTACCAAAACCAATCTACAGATTCAATGCAATCCCCATCAAAGTTCCAACTCAATTCTTCACATATATAGAAAGAGTAATGCTCAACTTCATATGGAATAACAATAACAACAATAACAAAAACAGGATAGTGAAAACAATTCTCAACAATAAAAGATCATCTGGGGGAATTACTATCCCTTACCATAAGCTGTATTGCAGAGCAATGATATTGGTACAGAGTCAGAGAGATTGATCAATGGAATAGAATTGAAGACCCAGATATAAACCCACAAATCTATGGACAATTGATCATTGACAAAGAATCCAAAACCATACAGTGGAAAAGAGAAAACATCTTCAATAAATGGTGCTAGTCTAACTTGCAGTCTGCATGTAGAATGCAAATAGATCTATATTTGTCAACTTGTACAAAGCTCAAGTCCAAGAGGATCAAGGACTTCTGCATAAAACCAGACACACTGACTGTAATAGAAGAGAAAGTCAGAAATAGCCTCTTCCTGAACAGATGCCTAATGGCACAGGCTCTAAGATCAAAAATTGACAGATTGGGACCCCATGAAACTAAAAAGCTTCTGTACGTTAAAGGACACTGTCAATAAGACAAAATGACAGCCTATAGATTGGGGAAAGATCTTCACTAACCCTACATATGATAGAGGACTAATATCCAAAATATACAATGAATTCAAGAAGTTAGATGCCAGAAAACCAAATAACCCAATTTTTAAAGCTAAATAGAGAAAGAGAAGCACCTAAAGAAAAATGTTCAACTTCCTTAGTCATCAGGGAAATGCAAATCAAAAAACATCACTGAGATTCTACCTTACATCAATCAGAATGTCTAAGATCAAAAACTCAAGCAACAGCAGATGCTGACAAGGATGTGAAGAAAGAGGAACATTCCTCCATTGCTGGTGGGATTGTAAACTGGTACAACCACTCTGGAAATCAATCTGGCAGTTCCTCAGAAATTCGGAAATAGTTCTACCTGAAGATCCAGCTATACCACTCCTGGGCATATACCCAAAAGATGCTCTACCATATCACAAGGACACATACTCCACGATGTTCATAGCAACCTTATTTATCATAGCTAGAAGCTGGAAGCAACCCAGATCTCTCTCAACTGAAGAATGGATACAGAAAATGCAGTTCATTTACACAGCTACTAAAAACGAGGACATCATGAATTTTGCTGCCAAATGGATGGAACTAGAAAATATCATCCTGAGTGAAGTAACTTAGACCCAAAAGGACATACATTTTATGTACACACTGATAAGTAGATATTAGCCAAAAAGTTGAAAATACCTATGATACAACTAACAGACTATATGAATCTTAAAAAGAAGGAAGGCCCAAGTGTTGATGCTTCAATCCCACTTAGAAGGGGAAACAAAATTATCACTGGAGACAGAGGGAGGGACCTGTATGGAAGAGTGGAGAGGGAGGGAAAAAGGAGGGCAAGGTCAGCTATAGAGAGAGACAGGAGAGAAGGGCAGAATGCCGAGAGAATGAATAGAAATATGCAGTAGTGTGGGGATGAGGAAGGAGAGACTGCTGCAAAGTCCCAGATCTGAGAAGCTCCCAGGACCCAGTAGGGATAGCCTTAGCCAAAATGCCCAACCGTGGGGAGACAGAACCTGAAGAGACAACCTCCAGTAGATAGACATGCCCCCCTTGAGAGATTGGGTCAACCACTCAACTCAAGATATTTGACCCAGAATTGTTCCTGTCTAAAGAGAATTCAGGGACAAAAAATGGACCAGAGCCTGAAGGAAAGGTCATCCAGAAACATGCCCAACTTGGGATTCATTCACAGCATAGGCACCAAACCCTGACACTATTGCTGATGCCATATTGTGCTTTCAGACAGGAGCTTGGCATTGTTGTCCTTTGAGAGACTCTACTAGCACCTGACTGAGACAGATGCAGATGCTTACAGACGACCTTTGCCCTGAGGTAAGAGACACTGTAACACAGATTTTCATAATGACTCATCCTGGTAATAAACAAACGTTCCCATTTCCTTGCAGCCTTGCCAGAATGAGTTGACTATTTCTTTTAAATTTATCTTGGCTATTCTAAAGATGTAGTCTCAAAGTGGTGTAGATAAAGTCTCAAAATGGATTTAATTTCTCTTTCCCTGATGGATAATGATGTGGGTATTTTAAAAATTGTTTTTTATAGCCATTTGGGTTTATTTCTGGGTCTTCAACTCTATTCCATTGATTTGGGTTTCATCTTTTGAGAAATTTTTGTTTAGTTCTGTACCACATTTCTAATTGGATTATTTATTTCCTTGAGGTTCAGTTTGTTTCTTTATATATTTTAGATATGTATCCTCTATCAGATATATAAATTGTAGAGATCTTTTTCTATACTTTATGCTACTGCTTTACTCAAATGATGGTGTCCTTTGCTGTACAGAAGCTTTACAACTTCATGAGGTCCCATTCATTAATGATTGTTTTTAGTGTCTGTGCTCTTGGTTATCAGGATTAGCAATTTCAATGTAAAGGTTGCTGTAAAGACAAAAATAGGAGCACCACTTAGAAGTTGTCTGCAAATTTCTTTCTAAACCCAACCTATCATAATACTACTTTTAACAATATTGCTATTGCATGTATATATATATATATATATATATATATATATAGTTTTTGAACCTTAATATAAATTCCATGATTTAAATGTCCCAACTTGTCCTAAAACTACATCATCTAAAATACCATAGCCATTAATTAATAGTTAAAGAGGTAAAGTCTCTGTAGCTCATGATCCTAACTATATTCCGTCGGCTGGCATCCTGGAAGTTTTCAAATGTATGGCATACCTACCTACTCTGAGCCAATACTGAATTTTTCAACGACATTTATATCATTTTTAATGACATTTCAAACATTACATACACCTATTTTATGTAGTCCATATGCACAGCCAAGCTATATATTTTTGGTTGTATCACTGAGCTGCATGGGTATGGTCCTAGATCTAAGGTAGCTAACAGTCTGCCTGTATAGTTCTCTCTTCATCCTCAAGCTATCAGGGGATTTGTCTTTTACCTTAAAATGGAGATGAAAGGTGAGTAAAGTAGGAAAATTTTCCCCTTGACATCATGAGATACAGAATGAAACTATAATTGTTTGCCACTGATCAGAATCCTGACTTCCAACCAATTATGAATATAAATTTAACATGTAGACAGTCTGCAAATATGCATATCTTATTTCATATTGGTGAAAAATTGTAAGGTGAGACAAATCAATGACTCCCAGAGTGTATATAGTAGGAGCTGCTTCTGTCACATACTGTGTGCACTTCTAAAAGGTTTCATCAACATAACCACTGTCTTGAGTTGCTTGCTGAACTGAAACCATTAAACATTAAAGCTCTAGGTTACAGAATCAACAACTATGTAACTGCAATACTTTGCATTGCTAATAATACTAGAGAATATTTTAATTAGGAAAAGCAAGTCTCTTTAAGAATTAAATCATCTATCAGTTACTTCCAAACTGTCAAGTAGATAACTTCAAAAAATTTAAGAAACGGGAAAGACTATCTTAAAAACTGTTAATTCTAAAACAAGGTGGTCAATGCAAAATTGGGAAAGAAGAGCATGAGAGGAAGGCAGCTACAAAGCAGGCATTAGCAGCTTCTTCCAGCCCATCCCAACTCTGCCGTGGGTCATGAATTTACAAAGCCTTCTGTTTTCGAAGAACACTGGTACGGTGGATGGCACTGTGCTGAAAACAGATGAAGCCAGAACATATATAACCATAGGAGTTCAAGATAGATGGAACAGGTCTGTTAATAGAAGACCCTTATTTATTTTTTCATAAAGATTTTTGAACCAGTAGTACATAACTATATAAATGTAGAGATATTAAGTTGGAGTTGAGGAAAACATTCCCAGTAGAACCCTGATACAATTCAGCTTCCACTTAATGGGAATGAAACTCCCGGGAAAGGATAGGTGGGGAACTGGCAAGAAGGTGAATCTGATGTTAACCACCCAGCTAAACTCATCATAAGCAGGTGATATAATTCTCAGAAATGTCTAAAGAATAATCAGAATGAGAGATCAGAGGGAAAAAATTCAGTTCTCTTCATATTGAGGAAACCTGCCCAATTGCTGAGATTTGCTAATTAGCCATAAAATGAACATTATGTAGAGTTCTTAATAGAGTCCCTCTTCTAATATAGCTGGATATATATAAGCATCCCAGAAGATTCAGACTTAACCAACAGAAAATTTTATTTTCCTCTAAAAAAGAAAGAAATACAGAGATCTCCTTCCTCTCACTCCTTCCATTTCCTTCCTTTACTGTAGGGAGCTGCTGCCGCGCCTTAAAGATGACGCCGGTTTCCTGCCTGAGGGGTGGCACTTGTTCCGCTCTCCTCGACCAGCAAGAAAGACACAACGACTGAGATCTTCTTCAAGCAGTTTATTCAGGTCCCTTGTACAAGCTTGCTTCTTTACTTACCTTTTTTCTTCTTCTCCTTGCCCCTTCCCATTCTCCCTTAAATAGTCTACAATCCTCCAACCATAATCCACCATGTAGGTTCTGCAGATAGGCTACTCTAAAGCAGAAACTATGTAATTCACCACCCACAGCCATAAGGAAAATGTTTACCACCTGCAGGGTGGCGTCAGGCAGGAAACTGGCGCCATCTTTAAGGCGCGGCAGCAGCTCCCTACACTTTATTGTCTTCTCTCTGACTTTTTTCCACCCTCCCCTGATTTCTTCCACTTGTGTTTTATTTCTTTTCCATCTGTCTTCCTTCCATACTTATAAAAACTACAGTTAGAACACACGAAAATAAAAAAAGAAAGCAAGAACCCAAGATGGACAAATGATGCCCAGCATTAAGTCATTGATTAAGATAGAAGTGCATTTTAGTATTTAAGCCTCTCATAAATTTTAAATACAATAAAAGAACTTCTGGGAGAACTACCATCCCTGACTCAATCTGTATTACAGAGCAATAGTGATTAAAACCACATAGCCTTGGCACAGATACAGACATGTAGATCAGTGGAATAAAATTGGAGATCCAGATATGAACCCACACATCTATGGTCACTTGATCTTTCACAAAGAAGCCAAAACCATACAGTGGAAACTAACATTTCCAGCAAATACTGCTATTCTACCTGGCAGTCTGCATGTACAAGAATTGATCCATTTTTATCTCCTTGAACAAGGCTTAAGTCCAAGTAGACCAAGGACCTTAACATAAAACCAGATACGCGGAATCTAATAGAAGAGAAAGTTGGAAAGAACCTGAACACATAGACACAAGGGAAATTTTCCTGAACAGAACACCAGTAGCTCAGGCTCTAAGATCAACTATTGACAAATTGGATCTCATAAATTGAAAAGCTTCTGTAAGGCAAAGGACACTGTCAATAGGACAAAATGTCAACCTACAGATTGGGAAAAGATCTTTACCGATCCTACATCTAATATAGGGCTAATATCTAAAATATACAAAGAACACAAGAAATTAGATTCCAGAAAACCAAAAATCCCAATTAAAAAACGTGGGCTACAGATCTAAACAAAGAATTCTCAATTGAGGAATCTCGAATGGCCAAGAAGCACCAAAAGAAAAATGGTCAAATTCCTTAGTCATCAGGGAAATTCAAATCAAAACTGAGATTCTACCTTATACTAATTAAAATGACTAAGATAAAAAGCACAGGCAACAGCAGATGCTGATGAGGATGTGGAGGAAGAGAAACACTCCTCCATTGTTGGTGGGATTGCAAGCTGATACAACTACTTTGCAAATCAATCTGGCAGTTCCTCAGAAAATTGAAAATAGCTCTATCTGAAGACCCAGCTATACCACTCCTGGATATATATCCAAAAGATACTCCAACATATAACAAGAACACATCTTCCACTATGTTCATAGTAGCTATATTTATAATAGCCAGAAGCTGGAAAAAATCAAGATGTCCAATAACTGAAGAATGGATATAGAAAATATGGTACATTTACACATTAGAATACTATTCAGCTATTAAAAATGAGAACTTCACGAACTTTGTAGGCAAATGGATGGAACGAGAAAATATCATCCTGAATAAGGTAAACCAGACCCAAAGGGACATACGAGGTATGTACTCGCTGATAAGTGGATGTTAGTCCAAAAGCACACAATACCCATGATACAACACAAAGACCATATGAAGCTTAACAAGAAGGAAGGCCTAGTGTCGATTCTTCAAAGCCACATAGAAGGGAGAACAAAATAATCACGGGAGGCAGAGGGAGGGAGGCAACTGCATGGGAGAGGGGATGGCGAAAAAAAGGTGGGCAGAACCAGGTATGGGACGAGACAAGAGAGAAGTCCAGAGGGCCAGGGGAATGAATAGAAGTAGCAATGGGGTTGGGGAACTTGGAGAACCACCAGAAAGTCCCACATGCCAGGGATGCCAGAGGCTCCCAGGATCCAATAAGGAGGACGTTAGCCTAAATACCCCACAGAGGTAAGATAGAACCTGAAGAGTACACCTCCAGTAGATAGACATGGTCCCCAGTTTAGGGGCCCATCTAAAAATTTTTAACCCAGAATTGTCCCTGTCTAAAGAAAATGCTGGGACAAAAATGGAGCATAGGCTGAAGGAAAGGCCATCCAGAGAGACCATCCCACTTGGTGATCCATTCCATATGCAGACACCAAATCCTGGCACAATTGCTGATGCCAAGAAGTGCTTGTAGACAGGAGCCTGGTATGGTTGTCCTCTGAGTGGTTCTGCCAGTACTTAAGACAGATGTAGATAACCACAACCAACCATTGACTGAGCCCGGGGACCCCTGAGTTAGTGGAAGAGCTGAAAGAGCTGAAGGGGATTGAAACCGGGTAGGAAGTACAATATCAAATAACCAGACTCCTCTGGGCTCCCACAGACTAAACCACCAACCAATGAGCATACATGGGCCGTCCATGGCTCCTGCTACATATGTAGCAGAGGACTGCCTCATCTGGCATCAGTGGGAGGGGAGGCACTTAGTCCTGTGGAGGATTGATGCCCCAGAGAAGGCAGATGCTAGAGGGGTGAGGCAGGAGTGGGTGTGTATGTGGAGGAGCACCTTCTTAGAGACAAAGGAGAGAGAAATGGGATGGGCGGGGGGTTCGTTGACGGGAGACCGGGAAGGTGGATAACATTTGAAATATAAATAAATAAAATGATTAATAAAAAAATAAATAAAATAAAAATTTAAATACAATTCCAACTCGAAAGAAAATAAAACTTCATCATTTTTGTATTTGACTTCTCATTTTTCTCATTTCATGATTTCTTTAACTATGCTCAAATCCTTAATGTTATTTCAAAGGATGGTTGCTCAGTGCTTATGCTTCCTTCCATAGAGAAGTCTAAGACAGGATGTTTTCTATTATATTTACCCTGAAGCCCAACTTGATCTACTATGATCATTTTGTAAATACGATGGAAACTTCTGGACTCAGATGCTGATCATTATTTCTAAGATAATTTAATCATATAAAATTATTATTGTTGATTTCAGTGAGAGTTTTTTCTAAATAAAGAAAATGTTTTCTTAGTTTTAAACAATGCATTCTATTCTTTAGACTGTAAGTAGAACTGAATGGTTGTTAATGTATAGTGTTTCCAAACCAGTTTTATTTAGCACAATGCAATGAAAGAATGAAGCCTGATAATTATTACATCATGTAGTCTCTCTGAATGAAATAGGCTAATACAATTATTAATTTGCATCTACTAAAATAAAGGTATACTACCTTTGATTTATATAATGTATGTAGAAGCTTAAATGTTAAATTTTATTAGTCGTTAAAAACTTCCACATATCTTTCTGGAGATACTTAAATTTTTATAACAGGCTTCAGTTAACCTAAAAGATGTTATAATTATTTAAATGAATCACTTATTCTCTTAGAAATTTATATCAGACATATGACCTTCATAAGCTAAGAAAATATGAAGTTGCCACAAAATCGCAAATGAATTCCATCATGAAAGGTCATTTGTAAAGTTTCTGGCAGTTTAGGATATTACAAGGTCAGAAATCAATGGCACACTCTCCTGTGTAGAAAATGTCTTGGCCTAATCAACATATTGTGCAGGTTTTGACAATGCAAAAAGATATATTGTGAAATAATACAAACAGATATTCAGTGGCCATCTTCATAGAACTGAATCAAAGGTTAGGGAAGGACATAGTACGTCTCTTTTCTTAAAGACAAAGGTAACTTTACAGCAAAGCAATATTTCTTTCTTCTATTTATTCCTTATCATTATATTTGTATAATTGATGTTTATTTTCACCACGAATAGAATATATGTAACAATGAAGAGCAACACACAAGTGTAATAATTGTAAATGCAAGGATACCTTGTTACTGAAATGTATGTTTTGCAACATTTAATCAAATGCAAACTGAAATGGTTTCCCTAATGAATTATTTTAGATTTGTTTAGACACATTCTCTTTTAAATATCTATACTCTTAACTTGTTACAAGATTTACAGTTCATTTGTTTTAAAAGAGTAATATACATTAAATCACTTCAGTTTTGCTTGACTAGAGAGTGCAACAAAACATAGGAAACATTAGCTAGCCAGCTTAACAATATTAACTGTATCTTAGTAAGATAAAATGATAATGGGATTTTGTAAGATATAATGCATAGGATATTGAAAAGCCACAAAACTAGATGCCAATAAACATTTCAAATTCAAATCCTACTAAATTTGTGCTTGTGGGACAAGCAAATATTCAAATTCTTCCTCATTTCTCATAATCCCAGGAAATCATTATTATAATTTCCTGCATAGCTTTATTTGTTTCTATTTTGAGTATGTGAAGAGTGTATAGAAATATAAATAAAAGGGATGAGATATCAGAGAGCAACAGGCCTAAACGTGAGAGCTGGCATGGCAGTGACCATCAAATTATGTTACTCTAGTTCCATCTGCAAGAATCTTCTCTCCTTAGCTTCTTCCTTATAATCCTTCTTCTTAATCATTTGGTTTTCTAGTATAATATTCTTTCCTTTATTTCTTAAGTTTACAGTCTTTACAACTGTGATTTTCAATTATTAGTGTTATTTTAAAATCTATATCACTTGTTGAAGATCTTTATTTTTTCTGACAGAATCACAGTGCTCCATTGCATGACTTCACTAGATATTCAAGTCTCCTATCTATGAGTATCATATTTCACTTTTGTTAACTTGACAAGCATCTAGAATTACCTGTGCAGGAACTCTCATTGATGGGTGGGTTATCTAGATCAAGTTAGCCTTTAGATTTTTCTGTAGGGGATTATCTTGATCATATTTACTGAATTGGAAAGACTTCCCCACTAATGGTGGGACCATTCCCTAGGCAGAGGATTATGCATTCACTGTCTCTTTGCTTCTGACAGTGGGTATTACTAATTGTAACTTTTCTTCAGTAATGGAGTATGATCTAAAATAAAATCCTTCTCCTCTACATTCCAACTCTAGTAGTTTTATCAGTGCAAAAGAGATGATACTAGCCCACAGAAAAGAGAAATATACCATTTCCAGTATGTTGTAACTTCAAATAATGCAGAGGTGACCTTGTGCATGTGTGCTTTCCTTGGCAGATCAGAAATTAAGGAGTATATGCACATTTTGTTTACATACCACCTAAATAGTTCTCTAGAAAATTCAAACAGACTTCCCTTCTAGAAGTAACCAGTATGAAATGAGTTGTTTTCTAAACACCAAAGTGTAATAGTATATAGGCAGGGAGTCTACAACTATGGATCACAGAGAGAAAAACAGCACTAATATGAAATTAACTTTTCTGTCATATGAAAAGAAAAGAAGTTGTCTCAAATCTTTAGCTACAGCTTCACTCATCAAATTTCAGAGCTCTAACTTTTGGTCAATAAAAGTTATTCTTCTCTGAATATAACTCAGACACTGAGTTATCAACCAGACAGCATACACCAGCTAATAGGAGCCCCCCTACACATAAACAGCAGAGGACTGCCAGGTCTGGGCTCAGTCAGAGAAGGTGCACCTAACCTTTGAGAGACTTGGAGCCCCAGAGAATGGGGAGGTCAGGTGGGGTGGGGGTCAGTGGGGGCATCCTCTTGGAGACAGGTGGGGGAGGTGTGGGATGTGGAACAGTAGAAGGATGGACCGGGAAGGGGATAAAGTCTGGACTGTAAACAAAGATTAAAGGATAAATAAAAAAATATCAAAATGAAGAAACTGAACAGTGGTCATTTGCAAATAAAGATGTCAAGTTCAGGGAAGGTAAGTGTGAGGTGATTCAACACCTGTTTGCCACATATGCAGTTTATAATTGGAACAAATTAAATGCCGGTAGAAATGGCATATCAGAAAAATGCTATCGAAATTCCAAAGATGAAGATATATTTAGATAAAAGGCAAAAAAATCACCTAAAACATTCCTAAATCTCATGCTTTTTAAGATATATAGGCTTATTTTTTATGCCAGAATATTTAGACTCTAGCATTTTAGAAATTTGACAGATCCTTAATCTCTGTGATAGCATTAGAAATTCAAAGTAACATGCTGCTAATTGTATAGAGATATTTATTTGGACAGTTTCTATATAACTTGGAAACAATTTATAGTCTCAACACTGTAGAGATATAAATATAGATTCTCCATTAAGGCATCTTCATAATGTTAATTTTTTGTTGTATATTGTTCCAGCACTCACTTAAATTTGGGAACAACTTTTAATACTTGTAAAGCTGTTATTGTTGAATTATCATCACTTTACCTAGTTTGGCAAGTCTTTTTGTAATAAAACATAATTATTTTAATGCCACATTTAATAACTGAACTCAAAAGAATAAATTTCATGGTACAAGGAAAATTGTTTGTCTTGTTCTAAGTACATCATAAATGATTAATTTTCATAGTTTGTCATAGTATAGTTCGTTTTTAAGCAAATGAGAATGAATCTCTTAAAAATTTAATTAAATATGACTCACATAATTGATGCATAGTTCATTTTCCATTTTACCAATGGTAACACTTAAATGATTATAGTTGACCTTTAATTAAATCTCACATGCATTCTTGTTTACTTTTTACTAAAATCATTTTCATCGGTGACCTTTGCTCTTGATTTATGTCTAATTTACTCTCAACATTATAGAACTCAGTTACGGATATGGTAACAAAAACATTTAATCAGGTTATCTCTTTTGTTTTTGCAATTATTTAGTAGTCAATCTTTTCAGTATGTGTGCATATAATTAGAAAATGCCAAGTACTTTTTCAAATCAGTGTGTGTGTGTGTGTGTGTGTGTGTGTGTTTGCAGTCTTCAGGCCCTTACTCATTACAATGATCATTGCTGGTATCTTTTTCTAAACTAGAGTTCTTAGTTTTTAAGAAAATATTTATTCTTAGTTATTGGACATTTAAATTCACTTCTGGTTAACTTTTTATTATATACATATATATATGTATATATATATAGTTTATATTTTTTCTATTGTGTTGTATATATATATATTTTTTGATACTTTATTTACATTTCCAATGTTTCCCCTTTTCTGGGTCTCCTCTTTGGAAACCCCCTATCCCCTCCCCCTCCCCGCCTCTGTGAGGGAATTCCTCCTCCCACCTACCCGCCCACCCATTCCCATATTCCCACTTTGACATTCCCCTTTACTGGGGCCTCTAGCACCCTCAGGCCCAAAGTCCTCTCCTTTCTCCCTGATGGCCATCGAGGTGATTCCTCTGCCACATATGTAGTCCAAACCATGGGTCAATAGATGTGTATTCTTTGGTTGGTGGTCTGAACTCCAGAACGACCAGGGGGAGGGTCAGGTCCATTGACGCTCTTGCTCCCTCCATGGGGCTGCCAATTCCCTCTGCTCCTTCAGACCTTTCTCCAACCCCTCCATCTTGTACCTCACTCTCAGTCCAGCAGTTACTGTTAAGAGAAACTTGGACATTCTGAACTTTTGGGCTAATATCCGCTTATCAGTGAGTACATACCATGTTCGTTCTTTTGTGACTGAGTTACCCCGCTCAGGATGATATTTTCAAGTTCCATCCATTTGCCTGCAAATTTCATTAAGTCATTGTTTTTTATAGCTGAGTAGTACTCCATTGTGTACTGTATATGCTTGCTGTATATTGCTTTTACTATGTTTAGGTATGGACCTTGAATTCCTGATCTTTCCAAGACTTTTATCATGAAGGGATGTTGAATT
>CM052721.1:14288824-14311317 GCA_028551405.1 Uromys caudimaculatus
TTCTTTCTTAAAGTCTTCTGTCATCATCGTGAGAAATGATTTTAAATCTGAGTCTTGCTTTTCTGGTGTGTTGGGGTATCCAGGGCTTGCTGTGGTGGGAGAGCTAGGTTCTGATGCTGCTAAGTACTCTTGGTTTCTGTTCCTTATGTTTTTACCCTTGCCTTTTGCCATCTTGTTAACTCTGATGTTAGCTGATCTTACTCTGTCTGATTGTGGCTTGCCCCTCCTGCAGGTCTCTGTGTCAATACTCCTTGAAGATCAGCTCTCTCTGAGAGGTGTTTGGGTTTGGAGAGCCCTGGCACTGGGTCTGCTCTGGGGTGCAGACAGAAATCAGAAGGATCTTGTACTCAGCTGTCCCTTGGTTTCTATGTCCTGATGGTTCTGCAAGGGTCCGTCTTGATCCAGAGAGTTTGAATAGAAGTGGTGGTTTTGCCTGTGCTCAAAGGTGTGTCAGCACTCCTGGGATACCCGCTCTCTTCTGGATCCCTGTGGCCAGGCTGAGGTCCCCAGGGACAGACCCCTGGTGTCCCAGGCAGAGGTCTCCCCCCACAGATGGAACCGGAAGGTTCAGAGGTTTCCTGTCCCTGAGTTCTCCTCAGGCCCTGTATCCCTCTGTATCTGGGCGGGTCTGGGTGAGAGGTGTTGCTCCCCTTAACCCCACTCGTGGCTTTTCCAAGCTCCTGGGAGGGTAGCTTTCTCCTGGCACTTGTTGGCTATGGACTTCTGGTGGCCCAGGCAGAGGTCTCCACCCACCCAGATTCTAATGTTAAGACAGCACTACCAGGCTTTTGGGGAACACGACAAACAGTCTACGATGATACAGAAATATAGTTCTAAGATTAGAACTAGGCACTAGAAGAAGTGGGGGAATGAAAGACATGACCCCCTTATGAGGAAAGTTAGACCCCTAGCACACTTGGAGCCAGAAACAGAAATAGGACTGAAATTGCATGCTTGGCCAATCCCCACCTGGCTGCATTCTTTCCCCTAAGAAATGGGTGACCTTGACCTGGCCCCAGGACCAGAGGCACAATGTTCTGGGAACTAGCTAACCATAAAAATGTTTGTGCAACTGCCTTGTGACTACCTTAGAACATTCTGTACTTCCCCATAACACAAATTCTTTCCGTTCTTGTGGTTTTTTCCTTTAAATACCCCTGACTTCAGCTGCTCAGGGTCGAACTCCTCTTCCCCTGCGTGGGACACAAGCTCGACCCCAGTGCACTGGTCCCCTGAATAAACCTCATGTGATTGCAGCAAAAAAAAAAACATAAGATAAGATAAGGTAAGATAAGATAAGATAAGATAGATAAAATAAGATAGTGCCAAGCACACTGTGACAGACACTATTCTTGTCTTAAAAGTTTGAATAGATAGGTGAATGGAAAGATAGATGATAACCAGATACACAGACAGACTGTTATTGCTACTTATGTGTCTATAACACCAGGAGACAACACATCATGACTGGCCTAGTCTGGGTCTAGGGAGTTTCTCTTTCCTACATCCTTGTACCTTTCAGGGTGGAATTCCTCAGGCTCTGGCCAGTACTTCGGGTCCTTGTGAAGTGCAAAGGTTGGTATCATGACCACAGTCCCTTTGGGAATAAACACTCCATTGATTTCAACATCTGTTTTACAGACCCTCTCAAGTCTTCCAGCAATTGGATATAATCTGAGAGTTTCATTCACCACCATGTCTAGATACTCCATCTGTAACAGGGTATCATAGGTGCCAGGTGCCTACAAAGAGACACAGAGATTTTCATAAATTAGGTAAGCTAACGTTCATTTTTAGAGAACTAAGTTATTGCACTATGCAAGAAAAACTCAGAATGATCAAGGACCTTAGCATTTACAAGTTATTTTAATAACTGATATACTTCAATCTGCTCAATGCATGTTTAAGAAATGTAGGATAATTATGTAATACTAAAAGACTTTGTAACAATCCCAAACACAGTACCTGAAACCATCAGCCTTACTGTATACTAGTTTTTTTTTTTTTTTATTTTGAGGAAACATAAGTAACATGTCATGATAATTACAGTCAATAAAAATTTAATACATGTGGTTACAATTCCACACAGAGAGGCCACACATGTATACTTGAAAGAATTATATACAACATAGGAAGAGAACAAATCCCTATTGTATTTATTTGAAAATATTCTATATGGTCATTCTTTGGATTATATATAAAGTTTGTAAACATTGATAGGATAAAATTTTAAATGGTCTGAGGAGATACTAGTTTCTTCTGTATTAAATGTGACAAAGGACAGATACAAGAATTGCTACCACAGTGCTCAATTTCAACCCTGGTAAAAGTCACAATGAGAACAGGATCCACCACTCAACCCCATTCTCTGTCGCTGGCCCAGCCTGCTGACTGTTCATTCAGGTGAAGAGAATGATAAGCCAGATAGACAACCCCATAAACCAGGTAACCTCACATCCCACAGTTTGGGCAGAGTTATATAGACCAATGTGGGAAACTTGTAACTATTACTATATGAGATTTTTGGACAGACCATAATATAGGGCTAAGAGTATGACTCAGGGGTCACCTATGAGTTGAGAGAGATGTGTAGGGCAGCACTAAATCAAGCTGCCTAACCCGGCCCAGCCAAGGCCAGTGACACTCAGGCAACAAACAGTACAGTGCATGATATCAACAGAGCTTAGTATTCAGACACTTGACTAAACAATGCTCACACTTCCACATCACTGTGATTTTGTGCATGTTTCTTAGTAGTTTTCATGAGAGACAATCTATGCCAACACTTGTCTAAAATGCTATTTTCATAAAAAGCATCATCCAATATCTGCTTCCCATTCATTTCTCTTTTCAGAAACCTTCTTTAATAAAGATGGTGAAGGACGCAATGCTTATACTTTTGTTGAAATTTTCTCACTGCATGTGTTAAGTAGCCATTTGTGCAATGCTCCTCCTCTTTCCTTCCTCCCTCCCTAGATCCCATCCCCTCACCTTATTGGGCAGAGCTGCATCAATTTCATCCTGCAGTTTCTTCTGGATATCAGGGTGAGTGGCCAGCAAATACAAAGCAAAGGAAAGAGCACTGCTAGTGGTCTCATAGCCAGCAAAAATAAAGGTAATTGACTGAGCCACAATCTCCACATCGGATAATGCTAAGGGGAAAGAGAACTCATTTTATTTTATTTGCTTTTGTGTGTGTGTGTGTGTGTGTGTGTGTGTGTGTGTGTGTGTGTCAGAGAGAGAGAGAGAGAGAGAGAGAGAGAGAGAGAGAGAGAGAGAGAGAATACCATAGCATTCTTGTGGAGGTCAGAAGACAACTTGCAGGAGTGAGTTCTTTCCTTGGAACATTTATGTCCTCGAGTTTGAGCTCAGGTCTTTGGCTTGGCAGCAAGTGCCTTTAGCTTACCATAGGATAGCTTACTAATATTGCTGGACCGATTTTAGTTATAATTTAAGTAAAGGAGATTAGTATTTGAAAAATCATGATTTGAATGAAAAAACAACCCAACTAATATCCCAAATCCCTAAAAAGATCATGAAAAAGCAACTCAGAGTCACACTGCAGGGGGCTTCATTCTCACACTGGTCTGACAAGGGATTGAAATGGGAAAGTCACTTTTGTCCAGCTTCCCTAAGGTCTACACTCCTCTTGACTATCTCTGCATTCTGACATCCTCAATATCTCCCCAGCTGAGAAATCTCAAGAGGAAGCATTTCTGTGTAATGTACACAGTTTCTTTAGTATGCCCCATAGATAACTAGAAATATACCTTGCTTTGTTCAATTTTATATTGTCTATTTGTAAGAATCGAAATCACAACTGCTCAATTACTAACAGGCTGGTACAGCATTTTTTAACTTTCAGTCGGCTCCATTTTTAGTTTTTTTGTTACATTTTATTTTATTTGAATGTGTGTGCATGTATAGGTGCACTCATACACATAGTGTATATGTGTAGGACCTGAATGTGGGTAAGCAGGTGCATGTGGACATGGACTCCAAACAGGACTTCTGGTGTCTTCCTTCATCATTCTCCGTGTCAGTACTTTGGGATAGAGTTTCTCACTGAACTAAAATCTCATCATTTCTGCTAGTTTGGCTGGCCACTGAGCTCTGGGTCCTTCTGTCTCCTTTCTCCAATTTTGGGGCTATTCAGGCACATGTAGTCAAAACCTCCAACTAAGCTTTAAACAGAATAGTTTAATTTTTCTTAGATAATACTATCATCTAATTTACTTAGGTGAAGAAGCATTTTAAGGATGAGGGAAATGGTTCAGTGAGTAAGAGGATTTGTTTTGTAAACATGGGGACTTTAGTTTGAATCCCCAGGATCCACATAAAACCTTGCAATGTTTTGAATGAGTGTGCAATATAAAAGCTAGAGTGCACAGAACATGAGCATATCCTTGAACTATACCTGTCTTAAGAAACCTGTGGCAATAGAACTCTAAGTATGGTGTATGGACCAGTAGCAACAACTGGGAGGTTCTTGGTAGTGTCAAAAGCACCTCACACCACCCTGGTTCAGTATCTGAACTTTCAAGAGATGTGGTATTTGTATGCATAATCTATTGGACAAATAAGAAATGCCAGTCTTTAAATTTTGCAATTCAGAAATCAGGGGGGCTACGGAGAAAAAGGAATAGACATGGAGTATTGAGTGATGGACTGGAGAAATGGCTCAGCCTATTAAGAGAGCAGGCTGTTCTTGCAAATAGATGGAACTAGAAAATATCATCCTGAGTAAGGTAACCCAGACCAAAAAGGACATACATAGTGTGTAGAGACTTATAAATGGATATTAGCCACAAAGTATAGGATAGCGGTGCCACAACCCACAGACCCAAAGAAGCCAAATAACAAGGAGTACCCAATGGAGGCTGGTTGAATCTTTCTCAGAAGGGGAAATAAAATAAATATAAGAGGTAGATGGAGGGAGGGAACTGGGTGGGAGAGGGATGGGGAGGGAAGCAGAGTGGATAGGGGGATGGCATGTAGTAAGAGCAGGGGAGAGAGAATGGAAATTGGCAGGGGGATGAGGCATTTCTAGGACATGCCAGAGACCCAATTTAGAGTGGGGGGAGGCCCCAGGGTGTCTATGAACATGATTCTAGCTGAAACTCCTACAAGTTGGGGATATGGATCCTGAAGATGCCACTTCTTGTAGCCAGGCAGGACTCCCAGCTGGGAGATAAGGACAGCAACCCACCCACAAAACATTCTACCAAAAATGTGTTCTGCCTTCAAGATGTGCAGAGACAAAGATAGAGAACAGAGGAAGTAAATGTCCAAACAATGACTGGCCCAACTTGAAACCCATCCCATGGGCAAGAACTAATCCCTGACACTATTAATGATACTCTGTTATGCTTGCAGGCAGGATCCTCTGAGAGGTCCACTCAACAGCTGACCAAAACAGATGCAGAGACCCACAATAGAAGGAGCTCACGGAGTCCTATGGAAGAGGTGGGAGAAGGATTGATAGGGATTCCACAGAAAGAACAACAGTCAACTAACCTGAACCCTTAGGGGCTCCCAGAGACTGAACGACCAACCAAAGAGCAGGCATGGGCTGGATCTATCATACACACACACACACACACACACACACACACACACACACACACACACACACACGAGCTGCAAACATGTAGCAGATTTACAGCTTAGTCTTCATGTGAGTCCCCCAACAACTAGAGCAGGGGTTATTCCTAAATCTGTTTCCTGCCTGTAGATCCCATTCCCCTAACCGAGCTGTCTAGTCTGGCCTCAGTGAGAGAGGATGCGCCTACTCCTGCAGTGACTTGATGTGCCAAGGTAAGGTGATGGGGGGGGGTGTGCTCTCCATTCTCAAAAGAGAAGGAAGAGGAATTGAGGGAGGAGCTGTGAAAGGAGGGAACGAGTAGGAGAGTGGAGCTGATATTGGGATGTAAAGTTAATTAATTAATTAAAAAGGGAGGGCATGATGGTCCAGCAAGATGGCTCAGGAGACAAAGAGCCAAGCCCAATGACCTGACTTCCATTCCATGAATCCAAAAGGTGGAAGGAGAGGACAGTCTCGTGCAAGTTGTCCTCTAAGCTTCATACTCACACAATTGCATGTGCATGCCCATATACAAACACAAAGAAAATAATCAACTTCTAAGGTGTACACTAAAAAGAATGGGAGGTCGTGCACTTAAAGGGATGGGAATATATAAAAGCCTGTATATTCAGCTAAAATTGGCTCTATGCCTATAATTTCTCTAAACCTTGTTAACTACTTTTTAAATGAAACCAAGAAAGCAGGCATTTTGTCCCTCTCTTACATGGAACATAACTCATAGCTGCATGGGACATAGTAGAATTAAAAAGCCATCTTTCTTCAGCTATCACAGCAATGGTTTCATCAAAAGCCATCCATGAAGGGAAATGAGTAGGTGAAAAACTGTGGGGAGGAGTTGTACACATGCTTAGTACCAAGTCTTTCTCCACACATTCCTTATCGACTAGACAAGAAACCAAAGCTTGACTAAAAATCAAATGCTGAGTAGATAGCACCCTGATAGCAGTGACCATCACCACTCTGGGGCTATGCCTGCTCACTGGATGTCTAGATGCAAATCTCCAGGGACAGCTTCTGACTCAGTGAGTCTAGATGAGGCTAAGATGGTATTTGTTCTGTGGTACAAGATCGAGAGACCACTGATGACCTCCAGGCCTGAAGCACATGGTATGACTTCCCTTCAGGCTTCGAACAGCGTATTAATCCTGTGCTTCTGTAAAGTTCTTCTGGCTGCTGTATATACTGTCTCCATCTATGGGTTGGGTTGGCTTTGGTTGAGTTGTGTTGTGTTGTGTTGGGTTGGGTTGGCTTTGATTTGGTTTGTTTTGCTTTTGTTTGCTTTGGTTTGGTTTGGAAATATTTTAATTGTTTTCAGTTTGGAGACATATTCATCTACTTGAAAAGTCTCCTGCATATTTCTAGAACAGATTCCCGACTGAGGTTCCTCATCATTAAACCTAAACATTAAACATCCTTGCTTACCTTTATGAGATTCTTTGATTTTGGAATTCTGGGAGTTTATCATCAGCTGAAGAAAATCCACTCTTTGCTGAAAAAAAATAATTTTGAGAGATGCAAGGTCAGCTGAGAGGTCAGGATGAGTCACACGTTCAGAACTAGCAACCATTCTGAGAATAATGCTTATTTAAAGTTCAAAAGTCTGGCTAGGGTTCCCAAAGTCAAAGATAAACAAAAATACATATGTATGTTTTGGGACACAGAACACTAGCTCTGAGTGAACACTAGCTCGGTGTCCAATGACTTTGGTCCCTCCTGTCTTTGGCAGAACCTGAGTTCTCTGGGTTCTGAACAGTCCTGGTTATCCCCTTCCCTTCACATGTATGTTTACACAGGAAGAAGTGGCCTTCGATCTTGTGTCTTACTATCTCAGTCTCAAACCCTTGTCCTTATAGATGAAACTAGTTCCATATCCAGATCCCATCAGTAGTTTAGGGGAGAATATCTTTAAATGTCCTATGCACCAAGCTAGAATGCTATGATTCTCAGCAATAGTGGGGTACCCCTTCCTTACTCCCTAGTCCAATTGTATGCAGCAAAGTCTGACTACCCAGAGAAGCACTATGGCACTCCAGGGCAGGAAGGGCTCAAACTTAATTCAGACCAGCCAGATTGATTAGCGTATGCTTGTAATCACAACTCCAAAAGCAGAATCACTGAAAGAAGCAAACCTAGGCTCCATGGCAAGACTTTGTCTCAAAACAATAAAAATTAAAAATAAAGGAGACTAAACTGGGACAGGTAGGAAATTTGATAAATGTGTAAAAGTATAAGCTTGGAAATGAAGTGGCTACTTGCCAGTGTGAGTTCTAGGGAATTAAAGTATCTGGAAAGAAATGTTTAAGCAGAAACATTGTCATTTTAGGAAGGACAAGTGTTAAATTTTGTCTAATTTTTATATTTACGATAACTGATTCATTTAAAAAATGTACATGACAACTGAATGAAATGAAACTTTGATACATGCATATATTAAATGCTGCTTAAATCAGGTTAAACATTTTTCTCAATATCCATTACTCATTCATGATAAGAGCTTTGTTTGTTTATTTGTTTGTTTGTTTGAAATAGTTTGCCTGTATTGCCTTGGCTGTCCTGGAACTCACTCTGTAAACAAGGCTGGCCTCGAATTTAGAAATCCACCTGGCTCTGCCTCTCAAGGGCTGGGATTAAAGGCATGCACCACCACTGCCTGGCTTTTTTTTTTTTTTTTTTTTTTGATAAGAGCTTTCAAAGTCCATTCCTTTATAGCTTCTGGAATTTTTAAAATCGATTCAATAAGCATGGGAGTACAGATGTCTCCCACACAAGCTTATATCTTTATATGACTAGCAGGAAAATAAATGGATCACATAGGAGTTCTATTTTTAACATTTTGTTCATTGTTTTCCTCTTGTGTGAACTAAGATCACAGAAGACTTAATACTTGAAAAACATAAGCCATTAATAATGGTTTCTCTGTTGGGATCTGCTGATCCAACATTAAAATCATAAACCCTGTTCTCAATATGCAACTCGAGAATAAGATTAAGTGATATGCCGAACAACTTGGACCATTGTTCGAGGATGATACATTTGCTAGCCATGTGCATGGGTCTTGGTTTTATCCCCAGCACAGAGAAAGTAACAAATTTTAATTTTTTGACATACATCCATAGTTTTCATAATTCCCCTATCTTACTCCCCACAAATTGTATGGAAGAAATCTCTTTTTCTGGCATGCAGTGAAGTTCTTGCCTTAAAAATATTTATTCCATGGTGCACTTACTGTTAGCATATCATTTGATTGCAAAGGCTTTCTCTGGCTCATTTGACTTCTCTATTCCCAATTGCTACATTCTTCATTCTTTTCAAAATATTCAAATTCTCCTATCCTTAGCCTGCACTCTCCTCCACCTAACTTTTAAAGATACAGAGGAAGTGTGTGTGTGTGTGTGTGTGTGTGTGTGTGTATGTGTGCGTGTGTGTGTAAAACAAACATGCATATTTCTTTTATAAAGAAAATTGGAAACACATCAAGTCCTCATGGGATCAGTTATTACCTTTTCTTTCTCTTTCATGCGATTCTCTTTCATTCGTTCTACTGAAGTTTTAAAAAAGTTTATGACATCTCTTGGAAACAAGGAGACATTTAGTGCTTCAAATACTGGGACAAGGAATGGAAAGAGTACTAGAGAGAGAAAAACAGGGAAACCAAGGTGAAAATACAAAAATCTACCTGGAGTAGTTACACCTATTCTGCCATTCTGAACAGTAAAGGTCATCAGCATCTCCCCTGAGATCCATTTCCTATTACACAGATTCCAGCCCACTTGCTGGAAAGGGGTATGTCAGTGTATGGCATCCTACATACAAGTGATATAAATCGCATTTGCAACATAGTTTCAGTGTTAAATTCCTTTACTCCCCACCTTTTACATGTCAGAATAGGGGGGATGGGGGCTTTGGGTTGTTGGTTTAGCTTGGTTTGGTTTTTTGATATATCAGGCTTTAGCACAGTGCTGTAGTTAATCAAAGTGATCAAGAAAGAGCTTTTCTTGGGGGGGGGGTGATGGCTCAATGGGTAATGTGCTTGGCTTTCACATGCGAGAGTCTGTGTTCAGTTCCTACAACCCATTTAAGGGCAAGTGAGGTGACTCAGAATGGCACCATGAGAAGTAGAGAGAATGAATTCTGTAAATAGATGGCCACTTAGGCCAGCCTACCTGGCAAAGTAGAGAGGTTTAACAAAAGATGGCAGACGCCTGAGGTTTACCTCTGTATACTTACATGCACACACATACACAAGTACCCACCCACCCATGGATAAATACACACAAAAACATAGTGATGATGATAATGATGATGACAATAACTTTAACCAAAAACACAAAAGTTTTTGTAAGATGGAGGCAAAGCAATACTCCGAAGAGAGTTTATCGTTGTTGAAGAAAAGTTGAACTCGCATGACAACACTTTCTAGCATGTGACACTAAAAGAAAAGACACAGTTCAGGTAGAGAGAGTGGATACTACTAACCAAAGTATAAACCAGTAAAATAAAAAGCATGAAGATTATCAATAAAAACAAAGAATCTTCTGTGAAAATATCTTCAGAGTTAGCAAAGGATTAGCTGGGAAATAGAGTGATAACTCAGATTGCTAGCGTGCATAGTGAAGTGGGAGGGGGATAATGATATGAAAAACATAAGGGCATATAAAAAATTCTATTAATAATTGAAGGACTAGAACAATAGCCTCAACTGTGTAACTTAGCTAGCGTGTAGAGATTCCTAGAAGTACGCAAACAAAAAAAGTACACAAGGTGACTCAAAAAGAAATGCATACCATGCATAATAGACCTGTGGCATGGGAGGTTATGTGTTGCACAGCAAATACACAGAGACCCATAGCATCTCTCACAGCCTAGAGTAAGTGCAGAACTATGATGAAAGGAGATTATCTTATAAATGTGTTTGGGCTTCTTTACCTCCTCCTACCTTGCCTTATGTACAGAATTTAAAGTATCCCTGGTTTAAAAAACATGCTGTCCACAAGGAAAGCCTAAGACCAGAAGGTTTCAATCCTGAATTTTACCAAATGCTTAAAGAAAAGCATATACCATTTCTTCTCAAACACTTCCGAAATATAGAAAGACATGAAAATATCTCCAAAATTCTCTATAAGACAAGTAGTGCTCCTAATATTAAGACCAGACAGAAATCTCGCATGAAAACTACAAAAAAAAAAAAACCACTTATAAATATGTTACAAAGAAGATTTTTCAACACAGTACTGGTATATTGAATCAAGTGACTATAAAAGAGCAATATTACCCTAACTAGGTAGGATTCACCTCAAGGATGCTCTGCTATACAACTGAGCATATCAATGCAAATGAAAAATAAGCAGAACAGATGAATAAATGCAAACAGTCTTTGAGAAGTGCCAACACCCTTTTGTGACAAAACGCAGTTCCTTCAGCACTCTATATTAGACATTACTGTACAACTCGGCACTTCTTCTCAAGTATACATCCAAAACGACTTACAGCATGTTCAGACACACACTTGTGTATGAGTATTCATAGCAGCACTGTTCCCAACAGCCAAAAAGTCAAAACGTTCCAATTATCCTTCAGTCACAAATAAATAGAATGTGCCATGTCCTTACAATGTGATGAGATTCTACCACAGAAAAAAATTAAGTCCTAATACACACTTCAAGATGCACAAACTTTTAAAGCATACTAATTTGGAAGCCAGACACAAAAGGTGGCAGATTGTACCATTTTATTCATATGAAGTGTTCAGAATAGGCAAGTCTACACAGTGAGAAAATAGACTTACTTGTTGCTTATGCATGAGGGAGGTGAGGAATTGGTCAGTAAAAGTACAGAGTTTTTAGGATGACAAAGATGTTCCACAGCTGACAACAGTGATGACCGGAAATACTTTAAACACACTGGAAACCAAATACTGACCTGTTTAAGTGGTCTACTTACAATGTATGTGAATTATCTTTCACTACATTGTTGCTTAAAAAGAAAGAATGAAACATTAGGTTACGTACTCACTGAGAGGAGCAGTGGATCAAAGATATTCAATTTTAAGAGCTTCTTGACATTTTCCACAAAAGGATCCTGTGGGTTGTTGAGGGAATCAACATTCACTCCAAATGAGGTGGCTGTGATCACATCCATGCTATAAGCCCCAAAGATGCTGAAGAGAGAGATGGAAGGCTACGATTAAATATCTTCTTAGTCCAGCTAAGATACATAAAGTGTGAAGCAGGAGGAAATTCATATGTCCAGCCGAGACAGTCAGAATGTCATACAGAAACCCCATCTACCATGTCCTTGTTTCTGTCACACTCACTTGTGAGAAGTTTGTCAGGTGACCGTGTTGTGCCTATCTTTGTGCTGTGGGATGACATGGATACTATCTATGACTGTTACTTTAATTATCAAAATGACATATTCTACAGTAACCGGGGAAGAGGAATTGTTTCTACCACTTGGACAAGCCTATGAGGGGTTGCTCTGATTGATTTGTTAATTGATATGGAAAGACACGATCCTCCATTATTCCCTAGGTTTGGTTCTCACTGTGTAAGTGTGGGAAAGATAAGCTAAATATTAAACATGGGTGTACTCATTTTATTTTGTTCTTCATTGTGGATGTCATTCTCTCCCACTCCCAGAGATCTTCTTCAGGTAGCAAGTGCCCTAACCCACAGAATTATCTTGCCAGCCCAAAGGAATATTTACTATTTCACTGATAGTCTTAAAGGTCTATGATGGAATACAAGTTGTTTGATGTTTTAACTTTCCTGGTGTACACCCAGCATCCTAATGTGTTCCGAGTACTTTCTCCACTCTTTTCTACTGAATCTACGCTAACAACTTTGTTTAGATAACGCTCCTTCTTTCTAAACTATCTTTTTTTCTAGAAGTTCAACAATGATAATGGAATAGACAAATTAATAATGAATCCTGAGTACAGAGGTGAGACTCATTCTCTATCGGGCACCCTACTTTCTCATTGGAGATAATTCTTTCCAGGGAGCAGCCTTAATGCTGCTTCAGGGATGTTTCCAGTTTCCTCTGGTCTCAACTCCAGTGATAGTCTTAGCTGTTGTAGTCAGTGGTAACACCATACAACCCATGTTTGACCTGTCTTGGAGTAACTTCAATTAGCAAATTAACAATGGGAACTTCAACTCCCCAGTAGGTAGTTATGGAATCTCCTAGCACTGTTGTTACGATTTGAATGTGCATATCCCACCAGAGGACCATGCATTTGAACACTTAGTCCCAAGCTAGTGCCACTGTCTGGGGAAAGTGTGACAACTTTTGAAGGTAGAGACTCATTAGAAGCAGGTCACTTTGGGTAAACCTTGATATTGCCTGGTCATACTTCCTTCCTTCTGATTGTAGATGCAGTGTGATCAGGTAGCCTTCTGCTCCTGCCACCAAGTCTTCTTGCCATGATGGACTTTATCTCCTTGTAACCATAGCCAAAATGAAACATTTCTTCCTTCAGTTGTTTTTTTAAAGAGTATTTTGTCACAGTAACAAGAAAGTCATGGATAAAACAACCCAGCACCCAATAACTGTGTTAGTACTTACTCTTTCATGTTGGTAGGCTTGCCTTCCTCTGATACCTGCCTCATGTTTCTCACCAACACATCTGTATATTGGTTAATGATGGGGAACATCTGCACACAAAACAAAATTCATGCATAGTGAGTGAGGGACTGAATTCCCAGTGGACACAGCTTTCCCAAGGACAAAGCAAGAAGTCACTTAACACAAAAAGCCATTGTTAAGAAGTTTCGACTCAGAGGACACTGCTTGGAAAGAGGCTGTGATCTTCCACCTACCTGTCCCCAAATCTGTTATTCATGTTCCAACAAAAAGCTTATTACTTCATTACCTCCTTGAGCTTCCCACTGGTGAAGGTTGGAGACAGAAGGGCTCTGATTCTCTTCCATTCTTCATTCTCAGAGGCAAGGATGCCTTTTTTCAAAATCCCTACTGGACCAAATCGCTAGAATCCAAAGCAAAAGAGATATTGTCATATATAGGTTTGCAGAACTATTGTGCAAAAAAAAATGTTGACAGGCATGACTTACTTAGAAATTTTTTAGAACTAGAATATCATTAAATGGTCCAGAAAATGTATGTTTCAAATGACTCACTCCTTTGGGGGCTGAAGATAAAGAGAGGGTAGTATCACTTCTGGAGGTTTGATAAAAGTTGGCTTGAGTTGATCAACATATCAATATACATGCATTTCAATATAAGGCCTAACTCCTCTAGAATGTAAAATTAATAGATGCAATGAAAATATTAAATCTATGTTTTATACAGAGAGTCACAAAAATTTAGGATCAGCAGTTAAAATTGTTCAAAGTCTTTAGTCATCAGGGAAATGCAAATCAAAACAACCCCAAGATTCCACCTTACACCAATCATCATCCTGAGTGAGGTAACCCAGACACAAAAGGACATATATTGTTTGTCCTCACTAATAAGTGGATATTAGCCAAAAAGTACAGAATATATAGGATACAACTCACAGAATTTAAGAACTTTAACAAGCAGAAAAGTCAAGTGAGGATCCTACAGCTCCACTTAGTAGAAGAAAAAGAAAATAATGACAGGAGGCAGAGAGAGGGAAGGATTTGGATGGAATGGGGAGGGGGAGGGGATAAGGAGAACAGGATCAGTTATGGGGGGAGGGACCAGGAGAGAAGCCCAGAGGGCTAGCAGAAAAAATGGAAATAAGCAGCCTTGGAAGGTAGGGGCTAGGGCGACCCTCTAGAAAGTCCCAGAGACCTGGATGGTGAGAGACTCTCAGGACTCAATGGGAGTGCCCTTAGAGGAAGTGTCCAACAGTGGAGGGAGGGAACTCAAAGTGTCCACCTCCAGTAGATAGACAGGGCCTCAATAGGAGGGATGGTGTTACCAACCCACAGTCAAAATTTCTGACCCAGAAGTGTTCCTGTCTAAGAGAACTTCAGGGACAAAAATGGAGAAGAGGCTGAAGGAAAGGTGGTCCAGTTACCCGCCCACCTGGGGCTCCACCTCCTGGGGAGACACCAAGGCCTGACACTATTACTGTTGCTATGGTGTGCTTACAGACATGGCTGTCCTCTGAGAGGCCCAAACAGCAACTGACTGAAGCAGACACAGGTACTTACTCGAAATCAGATGTTTGGGGGGGCTATGGTTGAATTAGGGGAAGGATGGAAGAAGCAGAAGAGGAGGGCAACCCCATAGGAAGACCAGCAGTCTCAACTAACTGGACCCCTGGGAGCTCCCAGACACTGAGCCACCAAAGAAACAGCGTATACAAGGTGGTCCCAAGGTCCCCCCCACACGTATATAGTAGAGGACTGCCTGGTCTGGCCTCAGTGGGAGAAGATATGCTGAATCCTCCAAAGACTTGAGGCCCCAGGGAGGGTAAGGCCTGGTGGTGGGGAAGCATCCTCTCAAAGAGAGTAGGGAGGAGGAATGGGATGAGGTACTGTGGGAGGTGGGACTGGGAGGGGGAATGGCTGGATTGTAAATACATTTTTAAATATTTAATAAAATAAAATAAATTGTGACCAATTGTGGAAGATTAAAGTTTATGTGCTTTTAAGGTAAAGTTCAACATTCTATTGGAGCCACTATTTTGCACAGTAAGCTAAGAAAAATATAAAATAAAAAGTATGTAGATCAGAAAGAAAAAAGTCTCCTTATTTTTTATTAAAATAATGTCAAGTTAGAGAATTCATAAAGTACATGAGAAAGCAAACATCTGGAGCTTACAGAGGAGTCAATTCACAAAAATTCAGATATACTAGCAAGGTACGTGAAAAATATGCAAAACCACATTAAATACACAATGACTTTCACAATCATTCAAAGAAAATATTGTAAGTATGAACCTAACAAAAGCAACAAAAATGCTCATAAGATAAATCAATGAAAATTTGAAGGAGTGAAGAAACATAAAGCATTCACAGATTGTACTGGCTAGTTTTGTGTGTCAACTTGACTCAAGCTGAAGTTATCACAGAGAAAGGAGTTTCAATTGAGAAAATGCCTCCAGGAGATCCAGAGGTAAGGCATTTTCTCAATTAGTGATCAAGGGGGGACGGCCCCTTGTGAGTGGTACGATCTGTGGGCTGGTAGTCTTGGGCTCTATAAGAAAGCCAGCTGAGTAAGCCAGAAGCAAGCAAGCCAGTAAGTAACATCCCTCCATGGCCTCTGTATCAGCTCCTGCTCCTTGACCTGCTTGAATTTGAGTTCTGACTTCCTTTTGTGATGAACAGCAGCATGGAAGTGTAAGCCGAATAAACCCTTTCCTCCCCAACTTGCATCTTGGTCATGATGTTTGTGCAGGAATAGAAACCCTGACTAAGATACGGATCAAATCACTCTGCTGGAGAGATGGCTCAGAAGGTAAGATTCAAGAATGAGAACCTGAGTTTGAATCTGCAGCAGGTACATTTTAAAACATGTTGGCCATTGGTGCCTATCATCCCCTGTTGGGGATCAGAGACAGGCAGATACCAATAGCTCTCTGGCCCTCCAGACTAACCAAAACAGCAGAGTAGAGAGTAGGACATCTAACATCCTCCTCTGGCCTCCAGAGGTTCACACAGACACCCACATGTACAGACTCATATATACAAGTCTCACAAACACAAGACTACAAATACTAAAACTATGCATGAAACACACACTCAGAGAGAGAGAGAGAGAGAGAGAGAGAGAGAGAGAGAGAGAGAGAGAGAGAGGGAGAGAGAGAGAATGGAATTTGGTTCAGCCATAAAGAAGAATAAAATTGTGTCAATCATTATATCATTTGCAGAAAAGTAGATGGAGCTGGAAATCATGTTAAACAAAGACAAATTCCGACACACAAGTATCACCTATCAGTATTGATGTATTCATAATAGACTTTTAACTATAGACATATAACAAAACATTAAAGGAACTGAAGAGAAGGCTCAGCAATTAAGAAGACTTTATATTCTTGCAGAGGAGTAAAGTTTAATTCTCAGCTCATAAATACCAGTAACTACAGCTCTAAGGGATCCTGCACCCTCTTCTGGCCTTTGTGAGCACCTACACACATATGTATAGGCACAGACACACACACACATATACACATAAACAAATATAAAATAACTATATAAACAATTTAAAGTGTCACAAGAAATCCTACTCCAATGTATAATAAATATATGCCAATGATATAGAAATTAAAGATAAAATATTTTCCAGTTAAGAGGAAAAGACAAGCTACATGTGGCAACTCAAATAGACTGTAGTGGAGAAACAATTCTGTGGTTTACATATCTGCACAAACAAATACACATGGAGTTGCACACCTGTGCACACACACACTACCAAATACAGGCATGTAAAATTGATGCTGAACAAAATGTGTGGGTTGTGCACATTTCCTGCCATGAAAATGTACTAAATTTACAGTTACATAAAACACCATTGTGTCAAAGAATATGGAGGACACATGGATACGTGTACATTTGGGCCAATGCCCTATGAAACTATAAATATACAATGATAATAAAAAGCTAACATATAAATGGGCTCTGGAAAGATGGCTCAGTAAGGAAGAATACTTGCTGTATAAACACAAGAACCTGAGTTTTAATATAAAGCACATATTTTAAAAAGCTAGATGTGGCTCTGAGCACCTGTAACTCCAGCTCTTTGAGGGGCAAAAACAGGAAAGGTGGCAGTATTTCCTGACTAACAGCTTAGCCCAGGTTCCATCCAAGACCGTGACTCAAGAGAATATGGAGAATGATAAAGCAGGACTATGAATGATTGATATAACATTCTCCTCTGGCCTGTATGCGTGTAGGTATGTGCATCTTTACATGTGTGCATATACCACATGCATGTAAACACACATCAAAAAGACTCTAATACGTAAACAGAGATTAAGGTATTTTATATAGATGCCTACCGGCCTGTTCGTGAAGACAGAGTAACATTCCTTTACCAGCACTGTTTTGATTATGTCTGGATCTGTGACAGCCAGCACAGGCCGTCGACCATCATACAACCTGCGTTGGCAAAGCAGAGAGGATTAAACCCAACCAGATGGATTGTATAGCTGGAAGCATGCCCAGGAACACAGAATCTGATGCAGATGTTACATAATTTACATCTTAGTTATACAACAACATACTTAGTTACATAGCAACATGAGCACCTAGTTCAAGTCGGGGATTCTGACCCCAGATCACTGGCATCTCATGAAATGAAGTGAAAAATAGCTCACGCAGGGAAGAGGCAAACACAAAATAGCTCTACAAAGAGATGATAACTGGAACTAAGTTGGAACATTTGGTAAATCTGGGTGGAGCATACATTAATATTGCCTATACACAATGTTTTTCATAATTTTGTGTGATCAAGAATATTACATTACTAAAAAGGATATTGAATCAATGGAAAAACCGAAGGTGAGAAATTTAAGTGCAAATGGATGAGCCAAAGGGTATCCAGTGCTGTGTGCTCTGAGCAGGATCACAAAGTCTTTAAGGGCTGTGTTTACTCAGCAGACCTTGTGGCCAGCCCTTAGCTGTCTAAAGATGTGTGAGAGAATGTAAAGAGGCTTAAAGAGGCCACAACTCCCCACTTGTGTGTGACCACAGAGCACAATATTGGCACCTCTTGCAGTGTTCTCAACCATCCTCTGGTGGTCCTGAAATGGAATATTTCATTAGAATTTTGTTGGTGAAGTATGAGAAACAGTTTCTTCAAAAGGAAAAGCAAAGAAGAAAGAAGGTGATCGTGAAGCATAGCTTAAATGTCTCCTATTAATAATTACTATTATTAATAATAGATAATAAACATTTTGCAGCAGTTAACCAAGTTCCAAGATAAAAAACTTCATTAGTCTGTAAGGAACATGGTCCTGTGACTATGTCCACACTTACTGTAAAGAGTCAGTATCATCAAAGAGGGGGCTGAGGAGATGGCTCAGTGGTTAAGATTGTGGTTGTGCTTCCAGAGGTCCTGGGTTGGATTCCCAGAGGCCACATGGTGGTTCACAACTGTGTAACACCAGCTCCAAAGGATCTGACACTTGGCCTCTAAGACATGCATGCACACAGTGCACAGACATGCATGCAGGCAAGGCACTCATTTTCACGTAAAATAAAAATAAATAATTTTTAAAGTCAGTATCATTAGCTGGACATGGTGGTGTCTGTATGCCTGCTATAATTCCAGCATCCAAGGAGTAGAGGCAGAATGAGCAGGAGTTCAAGGTCAGCTTCAACTATACAGAAAGATTGTCTTTTTCCCCAGGACATACTTAAGCAGCCAATATCTAGCAAGACTGTCTTGGGGCTACATAAAACTCTGACTCCAGGACAAAGAAGACAGCAAGAGTCAGCAGAGGACATACTCATACATATTTCTAGGAGCAGCCTTCCCACCATGAGACTTTTGAATGAATAAAAAATTCTGCATACATTTTTAGAAGATGGATTTTTATAGATGTGTTTTCAACAGTTTGTGATACCTCACAGTCTTTCTTTAAAGCACATATTAGATCCAATTTTTAAATAAATGTTGCTCTAAAGCCAAAATAAATAAATATGTGATAGATGTGTATTTAAAGGTCTCGAGTGATTCACTTTATGTTATGAGAGAAATACACAGAAGAGAACATCAGAAGAGTTTCCACTTTAGACTCCAGACACTGGACTAAAACTTAGGTGAACTGTTCCTGAACCATCAAGTCCTGGAGAAAATGAAAATATACAACATTTTTAACCAAATTTCATCTGTGAACGAAGACACTGGACGGCATATGGGACCTTTGGTAGGAAAAGCTGCCACAAATCTTTATAATACATTGATTCCACTCAAGATCCTGTGGGCTTTTGTAAAGGTTTCAAATCTATCCAGTGGAAGTTGCTATAATACTTACCCCCATATTTTCCCATATTTTTTATGGCATTGTACGTCACATTCACAGAAGCCCTGGAATGGTAAAGAAAATGAAAATCCAAGACTATTTAAAATATAGTGTTCTTATCTCTAATTGGAGTACAAATGGTTTGACTCTTACAAAAATCATGCTTACTATCCCTCAATGGCAGTGAGAGAGACATTCTTATTCATAAGTGTTTGAGTAGAAGGGGGTTAAATTCTAGAGGCATTTGAAATTATTAAAGTTTCCTGAATTTTCTCCCAACATTACACATGCACAAAAACCTCACCCTTGGTTGTGAATCATTGTTAACTCATTGCACATGCTCGGCCACTCACTTTTCAATGAGAGAGGTCCACAGAAGGGGAAATAGGAAGAGTGGAATAATAGGACATTGCCTTTAAAGGATCACAAATCTGAACATCAAGTCCTCAACATGAGTGATAACATGTCAGAGAGCTGAGCCGATCAACTGTGTCAAACAGGATTCTCCAAAGACCAACAGCAAAGCCTTGAGGAGATTGAATGTTGCTTCAGATAAAGGCCAAATAATGGTTTCTGAAATTCTACCTTAGTTTCTACTCAAGAACTTGCCTTTTCATTGATAGAACTATGCCAGTCTTGGCAACCACAAGAAGCAAGATAGGGGGCTCAAGGAAGACTCACTCACCTTCCGGTAAGCAAGAATCGTCCCCAAGAAAGGCAGAGGTTTGGGCCCAGGAATTCCCAACTTTTTAAAAAGTCCATGTGAATGAGTTCCGTATCTATGAAACAAAAGAAAAAGCTAGTACATTGGGATTGTATATTGTAGTGGCTCACCAGTCATGGATACAGGCATGTAAAATTCAAACAGAGGAGGCACCACCTAGCCAACAAATAACAAAGTCTCCAACAGCAATTACTATTTTTGGTCCTCACTTCTTCTTTTCGAGGTCTCTGTGGGACTCCCAAAGATCACACAGGAAATCTTAAAAGGGAAGTAAAACATTCATGCTCTAAATTCTACAGTTAATCATTAATAAGTGCCTGAAGCGTGAGTTTGGGTGTCCATGTGAATTCTTATCTGTCGTTTCTTTCACTTGCTTTTACTTAGGAAATTGATTGGATGTGACTCATCTGTCCTTCTAGTGTTCTCCAGTGGGAGCCACATCCACTGTTCTGCCCTGAGAGCAGAGGCATATTGTCCATTTCCTGCCAACTCATACCTGAAGGTATTCTATTTCATCACTGACCCATCCTCTTTCTTACCCACCTGTACTGGGGGATTCACATGACCTGACAAACAGGTATATCAAATACTGATGAATTTTTTTTAAACCTGATAACCAAGTTTATTTCAAAGCATACATGCAATCTATACCTTGTGTTTGTTTATGCACTATGCTCATACTCCTGACACTATTATAAACAGATGAAGTTATTGAAAAATTGTCACAAATATTGAAAGCAATAGACCCACTTTAACCTTTTGAAAGAAGGTCCTGGGATTATCTTAGAGAAATTGTAGGGCTGAGTAGAAGGCAAGGAAAGATTTCAGTTAATAGTAAAATATCATCTGATGGAAAAGGTGTTGCCATAATACCTTAAAAACTTAATATTCCCTTAAAGAATAAAATCAAGTTTGAAATTTTCATTCTCACATTATTGTGAGTGTGTACCTTTTCTTAAAGTCAAATGGTGACAAAGTCAAATATGATTGTGTGTGTGTGTTTTTGTGTGTGCGTAAGGAGAGCAGAGTCATATGCACCCCCCCCCCCCACACACACACGGGAGTGATTAGAACAGTGGTTCTCAACCTTCCTAATGTTGTGACCCTTTAATACAGTTCCTCCTGTTGTTATGATCTACAACCATAAAATTATTTCAGTGCAATTTCATTACTGTAATTTTGCTACTCTTATGAATCATGATGTAAATATCTAATATACAGGATGTGTGACTCCTGTGAAAGGGTCTGTTGATCCCAAAGGATTGAGACCTCAAAGTTGACAAACTCTGCTGTAGAATCAGCTGGGTGGGGTAGGCACCTATGCATTTAATCCTGGAACTCAAGATGACCTTTCTCCTCCCCGCTTGTACTATTATGCAGGAATCCCTCCATTGAAAGGAAATTCTGAGATGGATGTTTTCACTGACGCTCCCAGTGAAACTTAGAGAAAAATATTTAACATCCTAAACATTTCAAAGTTCCTGCCCTATGAGGATACTAATAGATTTCATATCAGGGAAGAAGGAATTCCCTATACTTATTCTAGACGATTTGACAGGAAATGGTGAAGGGAATCAAAGTCAGGTCTTCTTTGCTCTAACGATGCATCGTTTATGGGACCTAAAGAGGTAGCTCAGTGGTTAAGAGCAGTTCTTGCTCTTGAGAGAACCAGGGTTCAATTCCAGCGTCCACATGGTGGCTCACAGCCATGTGTAACTCCAGTTCCAAGGGATACAATGTCCTCTGCTGACATCCATGGGCACCGAGCACTCATGTAGTGCACATGCATGCATACATGCAGGCAAAACACTCACAAAAATAAAAGGCTCAAATGTAATATACTAGGGACATTGTTAAAATGGTCCTAGAGGGGGGACAAGGAAGCAGAAACGAGGCATATGCATATGGGGCAACACTCCACAACTCCTGCATCAGAGGAAACAGAGGTGAAGACAACACAAAAGCTCCTCCCATACCCACAATCCCCACAATCCTGAGACCATGCAGAAGAGGCCTCCCATCAACAGAGTGACTGGCTTTTGTAATCTGCTTCACTGAGCCCTGGCTAGTTAATCTGGGGAAAATCTGAGACTCAAACTGGAGGATAACCCTGGCCTAATTGAGGTCACTCAACCCTCCTATCCACAAAATCTGGAGCTTTGTAGAAGAGGAGTCCCCGAGGAGGGATTTGCATAAGACCAAAAGCAACACCTTAAGTCTTTGTACATCCCACACTCAAGCAGTGTACCCTTCATTTCTCTTTG
>CM052721.1:14311817-14327174 GCA_028551405.1 Uromys caudimaculatus
GGAGCTTTGTAGAAGAGGAGTCCCCGAGGAGGGATTTGCATAAGACCAAAAGCAACACCTTAAGTCTTTGTACATCCCACACTCAAGCAGTGTACCCTTCATTTCTCTTTGAATTTTCCAAGTCAGTAAAGGAAAGAATTATCTGATTCACATCCCCCAGGTCCTGATCACTGAAGAGAGGAGCCTGGGCAGTTTACTCACAGGTAGAGAAGCACCAGACTGGTAGCCAGGAGTATCCAGGTTTCCATGGAAAAGTTTGGGATCAGGTCCATTGTTGCTTTCTTTAAATAAGCCTCTCTCTGAGTTTTACTCTCAATTTTGTCTGCTGCACCTTGCAGGGCTGAGCCTGCTGAGCTCCCTTTCCTGCCCAGCTGTTTGTGACTCAAGGAAGCCACCGTGTAGTGCTTAAGTACAGCAAAAGGAGGTGGGGCTGAACTTGCAGCCAATGGAAACACCTACAGTTCTGAGTCAACTGTACTCTCTACCCTAGCAGTTGGCAAAGAATCATGGGTGTGCCCAATTTGATCTTTGAATCCCTTTGATAAGAAATATTGACCCAAAGTTCGGCCAGTGTTTTATCATTACCCCTGAGTACCAAGGCTATTGCTTCTCATCAGAAACTCAGGTAAAATGATTGGCTTTAATTATCCTATAGTATTTCTGTCCTAGTTTGCTTTCTGTCATTGTAGGGAGAAAAACAACTACGACCAAAATCAACTTGGGGAAAAGGTTCATTTTGTATTACAACTTGGAGTCCATCATGAAGGGAAGTTAGGACAGAAAGTCAAGGTACATACAACTGAAGACAGAAACTGAAGCAGAGCTCATGACTGAATATTGCTTTCTTCTTCCTCCCTGTGACTTGGTCGGTTTTCTTTCTTTTTTTCTTTTTTCTTTTCCTTTCCTTTTCTTTTTTTCCTTAGAACTAACTCAAGTGCTCTGGAAGGGCAGCGTGCTCTCTTAACCACTGAGCCTTCTCTCCAGCCTTTCGGCTTCCTTTCTTATCAAACCCAGAACCACCTGCTTAGAGATGGCACTACCCAGTGTAGTCTGGGACCTCCCACATTAATCATTAATCAAGAATATTCCCGGGGCTGGAGAGATGGCTTATCAGCTAAGAGCACTGACTGCTCTTCCAGGGGTCCTGAGTTCAATTTCCAGCAACCACATGGTGGCTCACAACCATCTGTAATGGGATCGATGCCCTTCTGGTGTGTCTGAAGAGAGTGACCATGTACTCAAATATATAAAATGAATAAATATTTTTTTAAAAAAGAATATTTTCCTTTCCTGTTCTGGCCTGAACAAAGCAGGCTCGTGAACTAGTGACACCCAGATATTAAGAGTTTTTTGGAACCTGGGAGGTCGCAGACTGCTGCTCCACAGCTGTCAACATGCTACAACATGAATATATTGAATTGTACCGCAAGTGATATGGATATCATTTGGACTACCATGAGAAAAAGAGAAAGAAAGAAGGTTGGGAGGCCCATGACCATTCAAAGACGGCAAAAAAAAAAAAAAAAAAAAAAAAAATTGGCCTGAAGACCAAGCCAGTTCGTAAACAATGGCATGCTGAGAAAATAAAAATGAAAAAGACTGTTAAGATGCACGAAAAGAGAAACACCAAGCAGAAGGATGATGAGAAGACTCCACAGGGAGCAGTCCCTGCCTATCTGCTGGACAGAGAGGGGCAGTGGAGAGCAAAAGTACTTTCCAAAATAATTAAGCAGAAATGAAAAGAAAAGGTGGGAAAATGGGAGGTCCCGCTACCCAAAGTTCATGCCGAAGGAGAAACAGAAGCATTGAAAGCTATTCGAACAGGAAAAAGAAAAAGGAAGGCATGGAAGAGGATGGTTACTAAAGTCTGCTTTGTTGGTGATGGTTTTACAAGAAAACCACCTAAATATGAAAGGTTCATTAGGCCAATGGGTCTACGTTTCAAAAAAGCCCATGTCACACACCCTGAGCTGAAAGCTACTTTTGCCTACCTATACTTGGTGTGAAAAGAATCCATCATCCCCATTATACACAGTCCTGGGTGTGATCACCATGGGTACACTTATTGAAGTGAATGTGAGTGAGCTGGGCCTTCTGACACCAGGAGGGAAGGTTATTTGGGGACAGTATGCCCACGTTCCTGAAAACAACGGGTGCATAAATGCCATCTTGCTGGTGTGACAGTGACGTTATACAAGTCATTCTACTCACTACTGAAGACTACACACTGTCAGGAAAACACCATCACTGAGATCTTTCTGAACTACCAAGCAGCCCTACTCCATCAAGTGCAGTCATCAAGAAGTATTTATTAAATTGTAAAGGAAAATAAAACACTGCTCAACTTTACAGTTGGTTTTTAGTTTGTGGCAAAAAAAAAATATTCCCCCATAGAGGTGCCTACAGACCATTATGGGGGAAGTAATCTCTCTCTCTTTCTCTTCCTTTGATGAGGATTAAGTGTTCTTCCTTATCTTCTTTGATGACTTTTGGGTGAAAGTCAATTTTATCAGATATTAGAATGGCTACTCCAGCCTGGTTTTTGGGACCATTTGCCTGGAAGATTGTTTTCCAGCCCTTTACTCTGAGGTAGTGTTTGTCTTTATCATGGAGGTGCTTTTCCTGAGTACAGCAAAATGCTGGGTTCTGTTTATGGATCCAGTCTGTCAGTCCATGTCTCTTTATTAGGGAATTGAGTCCATTGATGTTAAGAGATATTAAGGAATAGTGATTGTTGCTTCCTGTTATTTTCGATGTTATTTTTATGTTTGTGGCTATCTTCTTTTGAGTTTGTTGAAAGATTACTCTCTTGCATTTTCTAGGATGTAGTTTCCTTCCTCAAGTTGACGTTTTCCATCTATTATTCTTTGCGGGGCTGGGTTTATGGAAACATATTGTGTAAATATGGTTTTGTCATAGAATATTTTGGCTTCACCATCTATGGTAATTGAGAATTTTGCTGGGTATAGCAGCCTGGGCTGGCAGTTGTGTTCTCTTAGGGTCTGTATGAGTTCTGCCCAGGGTCTTCTAGCTTTCATAGTCTCTGGTGGGAAGTCTGGTATAATTCTGATAGGTTTGGCTTTATATGTTAATTGACCCTTTTCCCTTACTGCTTTTAATATTTTTTCCTTGTTTTGTGTATTTGGTGTTTTGACTATAATGTGATGGGAGGAATTTCTTTTCTGGTCCAATCTACTTGGAGTTCGGTAGGCTTCTTGAATGTTTATGTTCATCTCTTCTTTAGGTTAGGGAAGTTTTCTTCTGTAATTTTGTTGAAGATATTTACTGGTCCTTTAAGTTGGGAATCTTCACTCTCTTCTATACGTATTATCCTTAGGTTCTGTCTTCTCATTGTGTCCCGCATTTCCTGGATGTTTTGGGTTAGGAGCTTTTTGCATTTTGCGTTTTCTTTGACTGTTGTGTCAATGTTGTCAATGATATCTTCCACACCTGAGATTCTCTCTTCTATCTCTTGTATTCTGTTGGTGATGCTTGCATCTATGACTCATGATCTCTTTCCTAGGTTTTCTAACTCCAGGGTTGTCTCCCTTTGTGATTTCTTTATTGGTTCTATTTCTATTTTTAGTTCCTGGATGGTTTTGTTCATTTCCTTTGTTTGTTTGATTGTGTTTTTCTGTAATTCTTTAAGGGATTTTTGTGTTTCTTCTTTAAGGGCTTCTAGTTGTTTACCTGTGTTCTCTTGTATTTCTTTAAGGGAGTTACTTATTTCCTTCTTAAAGTCTTCTATCATCATCATGATATGTGATTTTAAATCTGAGTCTTGCTTTTCTGGTGTGTTAGGGTATCCTGGGCTTGTTGTGGTGGGAGAGCTGGGTTCTGATGATGCCAAGTAGTCTTGGTTTCTGTTCCTTATGTTCTTGCCCTTGCCTTTTGCCATCTGGTTATCTCTGGTATTGGCTGTGCTTACTCTGTCTGGCTGTGGCTTGTCCCTCCTGCAGGCCTCTGTATCAATACTCCTTGAAGACCAGCTCTCTCTGAGAGGTGTTTGGGGTGCTGTGTCACAGGGTCAGCTCTGGGGTGCAGACAGAAACCAGAAGGATCTTGTCTCCAACTGTCCCTTGGTTCCTGTGTCCTGATGACTGTGCAAGGGTCTCTCTTGATCCAGTGAATTTGAACAGAGGTGGTGGCCTTGCCTGTGCTTGAAGGTATGTCGGCATTCCTTGGATACCAGCTCTCTCCTGGCACTATTTGAGTATGGAACCCTGCGTCACAGGATCAGCTCCCAGGCCACCGAAAGAAACCAGAAGACCACTCCTCAGTCTCTGTGTCCTGGGTATTCCAGGTGTGTTCCTCTGAGCAGACAGGCTTATCCACAGTCTTGAGAGTCTAGATTTCTTCCAGCATTATTTGGCTATGTAGCCCTGGTGGCCCAGGCAGAAGTCCTCCGCCATAGATGGTAACTGGAAGGTTCCTGTCCCGAGTTGTTCCTCAGTCCCTGTGTCCCGAGCATTCTGGGCAGGTCTCGATGAGCAGTGGTGCTCATCTTACCCCCACTCACAGGCTTTTCCACACTCCTGGGAGGCTAGCTTTCTCCTGGTGCTATTTGGCTATGGAGCCCTGGTGGCCCATAGCCAAATAGCACCACTACAGATGGAAACTGGAAGGTTCCTGTCCTGAACACATCTTCTAAGAGCTGTTTCTTTATGTATAAAACCACTTGCTTGAGAGCTGCAAAACACACTCAGATTCAAATTGCCTCTGTGTTCGTTTATGTTTGTCACTACTGAATCCTTACCCACCTAGTCTTTGAAAACCCTCATCCCAGGGACCCCCACACCCAGCTGGGGTGGTCTGTGGCAGACAACTACCTACCCTCCATGCTGTTAGAATCCACTTTTGTACCACTGATAACTCCGAGTTACTACTTACTAATTTTTGTGTTCCACCTGGGCTGCTCTTATCTCTAATTGGCCAGCTCACATGGCCATGCTGTTATGGCTCAGCTTTCCCATTTCTGCTTTCCTTCTTCCTCCTGCACATTCGTCCTCTTCCATGGCTGCTCACTTTTTCTCTCTTTCTATTCCTCATGGTCTCAAACCTGGAAAACCTAAACCTTGCCTATGTCTCTTCTCCCCAGGTATTGGCTGCTGCCATCTTTATTTACCAATCAGAATTAACGGGGGAAAGGTCTCTCAGGCTATGGGCAGACTTCAAATCTTGGTGGCCCACACTTAGCATTACAAGAAATAGTAAAAGACAAAACTTCAACACCCCACACCTCATTATTCTCCTCTCCTCTTTCATTTAGAGTGTTCAAGAATCTCCATCTTAATTAGAAAACAAGAGCTATCGAGGATAAGAAAGAATATCCTGGAGATGTATGGAATAAAAAAATGCTACAAATTTTCTTTTTATTAAATCAATCAATTAATTAATTCACTTTATATCCCCATAATCAGTCCCTCTGCACTGCCGGAGGCCCTGTGGCCTTATAATATGGAGGGGCCTGGCAACCAGTATGCCACCAGCCTTTACCCAGTGAATGTCAACCCCGGTGGTAATTGGTTAGTGGCTTGGTATGCTCGGGATCCCCAGGAGATTAAAGATCTAAAGAAGGTGGTGGCTGAGGACTGCCCCAATTCCCCCTGGGCCGAGATTATCCTTAAGAATCTGGCACTCCATACGTGTGTAGCTGAGACTGGAAGCATTTGGCTAAGGCCGTCCTCTCCTGACTGGCCAACCTTAAAAGGACCACCTACTTTCAGTAAGAGTTTCAAGTACAGGAGAAGCAGAACCAAAATGTTCAGCCCCCAGTCCCCATCACTGCTGACATACTCTACTGGCGCCCAACAGGCAGTCATTCCCCCTCCCCTTACCAAGCTCAGGTTAGAGCCATTGGCCTTATTGTCTGGAGGAAGCTTGATGAGGGACCTACTGAGTCTCTTGTACCGGGAATTAACCAAAAGCTCACTGAGGATCTTGCCTTTTTCATAGATAGAGTTCAAAAAAGTTTACAGAGAAAATTCCCTGCAGGCGAGACCAGTTCATCTGCTCACTGGTCTGGGATGGAATGAATGCCGATCACAAGCTTGCATGTCCTAGGTTACATGGCCAGGGTACTGACAAATGTATTATTGCCTCCAGACATGTTGGCTCCTCCTCCTTTCAGACCAGGGCTTTGGCTGCTGCTTTAAAGAAGACCCATAAGGAAAATATGGCTGTTCTTGTTAATGCCCTCCAACAAATCTCAGCCAGCTGGGGCCAGACTTGTTTTTGTGCAGTAAAGAGGGTCATTTTAAAAGAAAGTGCCCCAATCTTACAAAAGCTGCCACCCACTCTACCACCGGTCAGCTGCCCACTCCTTGCCCCATGTGCAAGAAGGACTTCCTCTGGGCCAGGGATTGTAAGTCTAAGATTGACCTAAATGGTCAACATTTAAACTCCCCCAGAGACCGACGCCAGCCCTGTGAAATAAGGGGAAGCCTCCAGTTAGTGCTAACTGGACTGTGCCTGGGCTCTGCCCTAAGATGTCTCTTGGCATGTGTGGAAAAACTTTCCAGTTCTTCATTGACACTGGCACAGATTGAACAGTGATTAGAAAGAAAGTGGTCCCTACTACTGACAGCTTGTTCTGTGCCCATCCTTACTGGGTGTGGGGGGACAATCTTCCTAATGGCAGACTGCCTCTTGTATCTCCTGGGAGGACCATGATGGCCATCATGGTGAGGTGTGCCCTCAAGTGGTTTCTGGCCTGACGACTAAACTTCTGGGCCAAGCTATACTTGGGGAGGCTGAGGCCTTTATTATCACTGATCATAAACAGTCTTTTGAGCAGGGAAAGACAGTGTTTCCAAATTATAGGAGCGATCCTCATTTTGAGAAGATGCGCCAACAATGCCCTTTGTCTCACCTCCAATTATAAATGTCGCTGGTACCTAAGATCCACTGAAAACTGGGAGACCCCATATGAGTTGAGCAGTGGCCTATCCCTGCCCTAAAATTACAACCATTACACCTTTTGGTACAACAATTAAAATTAGAACATTTAAGGGCCTCTACCAGCCCCTGGAATTCTCCTGTCTTTGTGATTTAAAAAGCCAATGGGTCATGGAGGCTACTACATGATTTGAGGAAAATTAATGAAAGAATGCTTCTCTTTGGGACCCCCCAGAGGGGCTTCAATGGATCCTAGCGATCCCCAGTTCCTATTATTTGACAATCATTGATATTAGAGATTGTTTTTTCTTTATTCTCATACAGCCTGAAGATTGTGAGAACTTTGCCTTTTCTATTCCTTCTGTTGATTTAGGCAGGCCTAATTCTGGATTTGAGTGGATGGTTCTACTCCAAGGCATGGCCAATAGCCCCCTCTATGTGTCAACATTATATGCTTAGTATCTTTTCATTCTTTTTACGTGATTTTAGTATTTTATTTTAAACTTTTATGGATGATATCATTTTGGGTGCCCCTAACTTTTCAGACTTTCAGGAGCTTACTGAGAAGTGTCTTTCCATCCTTAAATATAATAATTTTTGGGTGGCTCCTGAAAAGTTTCAGAGGGTACCACCATTTAAGACCCTGGGCTCCATGTTGTCCTTAGATATTGTCTCCTCTGTTAAACCTCAACTTCAAATTCAAGATCCTTATACCCTCCCACAGTTACAAAAGCTTTTAGGAGAAATCAATTGGATGAGGTCTTAGATCTCCATTGTCACAGAAGATCTAACACCATTGTTTGACCTCCTTAAAGGAAGTGACCTCTCCACCCCTATAGTGCTGATATCTGATCATATCCAGCTGTTGAACAAGATTCAACAAGCCATTGATTCCACAATCCTTAAACTATATGATCCCTACCTACCCCTTATTTTATATATTTTCCCCAGAGAAACGCTGTGTACTGTGCTACTTTGCCAGGAAGTTGAACCTGTCCATTGGATTCATCTTTCAGTGGGAGGGGCCCATCGAGTTTATTCTAAGGCTAATCAGCATTGTCAAGGGGAGAGATCTTTCCATTAGGCTCTTGGGGCAATGCCTTCTGTCCTTATTACCCCATTTAAAAATACAGATTTCCTTTGGTTACAGTGAAACAATAGCCGGATTGGTCTGGCCCTAGAGGGTATTTCCTGGTGAAATTATTGCCACTTTGGACCATATAAGTGCATGAGAGCCTTCTCCAGATGAGAGTGGAGGTCCCCTAGGCTTTTTTTTTCTAGCCCCAATCCAAATTATTCCACTGTCTTTACCAATGGTGGGCACCTGGGATCCTCCATTGTTGTGTATCCCCTCTTTAGAAAGGGCTGCCTGCCTACCTCCATAAAGTCAGATGTCATGTTGTTAAGGGATCTGCATAGTTTAAAGATCTGTTTGCGGTAGTCATGGCACTGGACTGTATGCTTGAGCCTTTCATTCTGTTTTCTGATAGCCTTTATGTGGTAAATTTGCTGCCCAACTTGATTAAGGCCCATATTAAGGTAGATTCTAATCTTAACATCCTCTTGATGATACATGCCCATACCTTACTTACACAGAGACAAAGCCCTATCTATATCCAACATCTTTGAGGCTTCCGAAACCTCCCAGGATTTTTTTCCTCCACAGGAATAGCCTGGCTGACCAACTAGCTTCTACATTACAGTGTCATACAGTCTCTGAGGCCACACAGTTCCACTCATTGACCCACCTCAACTGGAGTGTTCTTAGTCATAAATTCCCACATGTTCCAATTGAAGACCTTAAAAAGATAGTGCGTACCTGTAAATCTTGCCAGCCATTTCTACAAGTGCCTCTCTTCCAAACAATGGAAAGTAATCCCCTGGGTCTCTACCCTAATAATCTTTGGCAGCTTGATGTTACTCACTATTCCCCATTTGGGAAGCTAAAATATATATTTGTGATTGTTGATATCTTCTTCTAAGAGTGCTGGACATTGGCCCATGCCGGAGAAAAATCTAAACATGCAATTAGCTATATGCTTCAATGTTTTGCCATTCTTGAACTTCCAGATCAGACTAAAACAAATAATGGCCTGTGTTTTACAAGCAAACTTTTTTCAGAGTTTCTCCATACATCGAAGATCTCCCACACTACGGGCACCCCTTACAACCTGAGAGGACAAGCAATTGTCGAAAGAGAAAATCAAGCTTTAAAGTCTCAGTTACAAAAACAAAGGGGGAGTCTTTACCCCCACATGATCAGCTAAAAAAGGCATTATTCACTTTAAATATTTTAATTTTTTCAAAAGAAAATCCTCAGTTGTCCCCATTTCAAAGACATTGGACTTCCTACATCTCCTATAGCTTGATACAAGTTAGATGGAAGGACTCACTGATGGGAGTTTAGAGAGGACCAGACCCACTCCTGACAGGTGGGAGGGAATTCAGCTGCATTATTTCCACAACGTGAAAAAAAGACTAATCGGGATACTGGCCAGAAACATAAAGTATATGCCCCAACAAGGGAAGGCTGACAATAACCTTTCCACCTGCCTTGAGAAACCCCCCCTATGCTTCTCCCTCAGGAGACCAAGATGATCAAGAAAATGACCCTGCTGCTGACATGGATGCTGCTTCCCATCTTGACTGAGAGAGGATTTCATGAGCTCCAAGGAGTACAAGAGATTCTCAAAAAAACAGTGGGGTAATCCCTGTGACTGTAAAGGAGGTGAAGAGAGTTCCAGGACAACCCGTTGTGGACTAGATTTCATGGCCTATTACCCTAATTTCCTCCACCTCCTTGGCCCCTTTCTTCTTCTTCTCCTTATCTTGACTGTTGGGCCATGTGTGCTCAATAAGCCCACTCAATTTATCCATCAGAGGCTAGAGCCAGTCCGCCTTCACCAAGTTGAGGTCCATTACCAAAAACTTGTCTGTTCCAAGCCAAACTCTATATATCCCTCTGCCTATGAGCAATCTTCCTCAGCTCTCCATCTGACCAATGACGGGTAAGAATCAGATGTACTCAGACAACCTAAGACAGATTGTGGAGCACCCCCCCCCCCCCTTAGAGCCAGAGTGACACATGGTATCCAGAGATGGGTAAGATACCCAAGTGGGGGACAACCTAAGACAGGAACCATGTAACCTGCTCATTACAAAAACAAAAGGATGAGATATTCGGTCTGTCCGGTGCTTCCTCCCCTGGCAGTGATTGGCAGAGGGCCTGCACCCCAGTCCCTAGGGGGCAGATGCTCTGGGGGCAGGAGAGTAGGAGGGAGCATCAGTTTGGCAGGGGCTGAGTGCACTCTGCAGCTGGAGTAGGTGCTGCTGTCTCCTCTCTCCTCTCCTTGACCCATCTGTCACGGTCTCTGGGCCAAGCTCAGGGCCCTGTGTCCTCTCTGGGTCCTCATCCAAGATGGCAGCACCCGTGCAGTCTCATGGGGTCTGCTAAGCCACAGCAGCCCTTCGGAGGTCGGGGCCTGGTTTGAGGCCGCCACCATCTTAGGCCCCAGGGCTGCTCTCCAGATGAAGCTGACAACCAGGTATGGGTGGGCTGTGGCAGTGACGAGGAGGGATGAAGAGCCTCGTGGAGCTGCCAACAAGGCCTGGGGCACGTCATCACCTGGACCTTGGCAGCACTGCTGCTCCCAATCATAGTCTGACAGTGAGCAAAGCCTTCCTCGCTGCTTCCCTTCAGCTGCTCAGCCCAGGCCTGGGGCCAAGCTGCTTCCATGGTGATGGCCCTCAACACCGCATCCTGAGGTGGCAGGGCCCGAAGAGGCTCAACTTATATTTTGAGAGAAAAAGTTTTTTTTTAATTTAATTAAACAGAATGTGTGATATATCACAGGATTTTTCCTGTCCAATTACATTAGGCCAATAGGAGCCCTGTGATTGGACAGGGAACAGGGAGGCAGAGCTAAGATTCCAGAGACAGAGTGCATCCTGGCGGAGAGGAAGAAGGAAGATGGCAGCACATGTGAACTGGCGTAGCACCAGTTATGATATCATAAAGGTTAAAATTTTGGGATAATTTGTCTAATGTAGGTGGGCATCTTTTATCATTATCAATTGGCTTTGAAATTATTGTATTGGAATCTTGTAAATTGTGTTTCTATTGATACATAAATCTGATTGGTTAACTATATGCGCAAGAGTTTAAATTCTACCGGGTAATTGGGTGTTGAGATGGCTGACCATGGGATGGGCAGTTATTGCATGGGCCTGGCAGCAGAAGTGACTTAGCTCCAAGAGAGTTGGCAGGCCGAGAGAGTGAGATCACCCAGCGGGAGCTCTATGGCTGCCTGTTGTCAGCACTAGCATGGGAACATTCCAGCACCCTTTTTAAATATTTCCCACAATAGCCCATGGGATGAGTTTCAAGTTGGGATGGCTACTGGTTGGCCATTCCTTCAGTCTCTGCTTCATATTTGTCCCTGCATTTCTTGTAGACAGGATAAATTTTGGGTGGATTTTGTTTTGTGGGTAGATTGGTTTCATTATCCCTTCACTGGAAGCCCTGCCTGGCTACAGGAGTGTCCTCTTCAGGTTCCATGTCCCCACTGTTAAGCATCCAGGCTAAGGTCACCTGCATTGACTCCTGGGAGCCTCCCCCATCCAAGATCTCTGGGACTTTCTAGAGATTCCTGTCACCTCCTACCCCCAGCAGCTGCAGATTTTCATTCATTATCCTGGCTCTTTGGGCTTCTCCTCTCTCTCCCCACACCTGATCCTGACATCCCATTCCTTTCCCCCCTCCCCTCTTCCATTCAGGTCCCTCCCTCCTTCTACCTTCCATGACTGTTTCGTTCCCCCTTCTCAGTAAGATTCAAGCATCCTTGTTTGGGCCTTCCTTCCTGTTTAACTTCTCTGGGTCTGAGGGATGTATCATGGGTATCCTGTTCTTCATGGCTAATACCCACTTATCAGTGAGTACATACCATGCATGTACCTCACAGTTGTGTGTAACTCCAGTTCTATGACCTAATGTCCTCTCCTGGCTTATGTGAGCACCTGCATGTGGGTGGTCTGGGTTACCTTACTCAGGATATTTTCTAGTTCCACCCATTTGCCTGAAAAATTCATGATGTCCTTGCTTTTAATAGCTGAATAGTATTTCATTGTGTAAATGAACCACATTTTCTGTATCCATTCTTTGGGTGAGGGATGTCTGGGTTGTTTCCATTTTCTGGCTATTATGAATAAAGTTGCTATGACTAGTGGAGCACATGTCCTTCTACTATGGTGGAGCATATTTTGGGTATATGCCCATGAGCAGTATAACTGGGTCTTGAAGTAGAACTATTTCCATTTTTCAGAGAAACCGCCATATTGATTTCTAGTGTGGTTGTACAAGTTTGCACTTCCACCAGCAATGGAGGAGTGTTCCCATTTTTTGACATCCTTGCCAGCATGTGCTGTTGCTTGAGTTTTTGATCTTTGTCATTCTGATTGGTGTAAAGTGGAATCTCAGGGTCGTTTTGATTTGCATTTCCCTGAAGACTAAGGATGTTGAACATTTATTTAAGTGCTTCTAAGCCATTCAAGATTCCTCTGTTGCAAATTCTGTTTTGCTCTGTACTTCATTTTTAAATTGGGTTATTTGATTTGTTGGAGTCTAACTTCTTGAGTTCTTTATATATTTTGGATATTAGCCCTCTGTTGGATGTATGGTTGATAATGATCTTTCTCAATCTGTAGGCTGCCATTTTGTCCTCTTGATAGTGTCCTTTGCCTTACAGAAACTTTTCTATTTCATGAGGTCCAATTTATTAATTGTTAATCTTAGAGCCTGAGCCACTGGTTTCCTGTGCCAGTGTTTTCAAGGTCTTTTATTAGATTTAGTGTATCTGGTTTTATGTTGAGGTCCTTGATCCAACTGGACTTGAATTTTGTGCAGTGCAATAAATCTACATCTATTTGCATTCTTCTACATGTAGCTATCCAGTTAGACTAGCTTTTGTTGAAGATGATTTTTTTGAAGATGATTTCTTTTTTTCCATTGTATGGTTTTGGCTTCATTGTCAAAAATCAAGTGTCCATAGGTGTGTGGGTTTATTTCTGTGACTTTGATTCTATCCCATTGATCAACCTGTCTGTTTCTGTACCAATACAGTGAAGTTTTTTATTCTATTTTTCTGGTCAGGGATAGTGATTCCCCTAGAAGTTCTTTTATTGTTCAGGGTTGTTTTAGCTATCCTGGATTTTTGTTTTTCCACATGAAGTTGATGATTGCTCTTTCAAGGTCTGTAAAAATTGTGTTAGAATTTTGATGGGAATTGCATTGAACCTGTAGATTGCTGTTGGTAAGATGGCCATTTCACTACATTAATCTTACCAATCCATGAGCATGGGAGATCTTTACATCTTCTGATAATTCTTTCTTCAGAGACTTGAAGTTTTTGTCATACATATCTTTCACTTGTTTGGTTATAATTACACCAAGATATTTTATATTATTTGTGTCTATTATGAAGGGTGTTGTTTTCCTAATTCTTTCTCAGCCCATTTAACATTTATATAAAAGAAGGTTACTAAAATCTTTGAGTTAATTCTATTTCTATCCACTTTACTGAAGATGTTTATCAGCTGTAGGAGTTCTGTGGTAGAATTTTGGGGTCACTTATGTACACTATCCTATCATCTGTGAATAGTGATACTTTGACTTCTTTTCTAATTTTTATCCATTTGGTATCCTTTGTTTTCTTATTGCTCTAGCTTGAACTTCAAGTACTATATTGAATGGATAGGGAAAGAGTGGGAGCTGCTTTGTGGACTTAGATTCTTCAAACCCTACTTTAATTAGGGTTCTTAAATGCTTTAACCTTCCTTCTACTCCATCAACCAGAGGTAGCAGACAATGAAGGTTAATTGGAAAAGGGGTTTTGTATTGGTTTAGAAATAGTACTTTTGGATGATTCCAATCTTTGTTATCAGGATATCATCAGTAATGTCCAACAGCAAACACCTAATACAGACCACTAGAGGGAGTCCAGTCCAATAGCAAATGCCAAACAGGAATCAATAACAGAGGCTCAATCCAGCAGAAACTACAAGGCTCCACCAAATTGACACTAGTCAGCAGAAGTGGCAAGAATCAGTCAGAATACTATGAGAAGTTCCTTGGTGAGTTTCCCTCCATGAAGTGAAGACCAGAGACCAGTGAAGTATTATTTGGCTAGCTAAGATCAGTAAAGCACTTCAAGACATTGCAATACAAGAGTGTCCTTTGACTCTCTGTTATGCTATATTTGAGTTCTTTCTAAATATCACACACCCTCTCAAATTTTTGCTCCAGCAAAATATCATTGGCCTTCTTATGTGTCTGCTCCAGCAAAATATCCTCTTACAAGACAGTTTCCAGAAAAAAATCATGTGACACATCTGAGTTTCCAAAGAGATCAGAAATTTCTACTTCATAGCCTTGCCTTGTTCCTGATTTTAGTGGGATCCTTCAAGTTTCTCTCCATTTAATTGGATGTTGGCTATTGGTTTCCTGTATATTACTTTTATTATGTTTTGAATGTGCCTTTAATCTTTGATCTCTCCAAGGCTTTTAACATGAAGGGGTGTTAGGTTTTGTCAGAGGCTTTCTCAGCAACTAGTGAGATGATCATGTGATTTTTTTCTTTCAGTTTGCTTATATAGTGGATTATGTCGATGTATTTTCATATATTGGACCATCCCTGAATCCTGGGCTGAAGCCTGCTTCATCGTGGTGAATTCTGTTTTTAATGTGTTCTTGGACTTGATTTGTGAGAATTTTATTGAGTACTTTTGCGTTGATGTTCAGAAGTGAAATTGGTTTGAAGTTCTCTTTCTTTGTTGTGTCTTTGTGTGCTTTAGATATCAGGGTAACCGTGGCCTCAGAATGAATTGAGTAGTATTCCTTCTGTTTCTATTTTGTCCAATAGTTTGAGGATTATTGGTATTAACTCTTCTTTGAAAATCTGATAGAATTCTGCACTAATACCATCTGGTCATGGGCTTTTTTGCTTGGGAGGCTTTTAATGACTGCCTCTATTCCTTTAGGGTTATCAAATTGCTCAGATAGTCTACATGATCTTGATTTAACTTTGGTATGTGGTATCTGTGTAGAAAATATCTGTTTTGTTTAGATTTGTCAGTTTTGTGTAGTACAGGCTTTAGACGTAACACTTAATGATTTTTTGAATTTCCTCAGTTTCTGTTGTTCTGTCTCCTTTTTCATTTCTGATTTTGTTAATTTGGATACTGTCTCTGTCTCTTTTAGTTAGTTTGGCTAAGGGTTTGTCTATCTTGTTGATTTCCTCAAAAAAACCCAGCTCTTGATTTTGCTGATTCTTTGTGTTTTTTTTTTTTTTTTTATTTTTTTTATTTTTTATTTATTTTTTTGATATTTTATTTACATTTCTGATGATTCCCCTTTTCTTTAGAAACCCCGTGTCCCCTCCCCCTCCCCGCCTCTGTGAGGGAATT
>CM052721.1:14327674-14366704 GCA_028551405.1 Uromys caudimaculatus
AAACATTATCACACAGGACTTACAAATAAAAAATAATCCATAGATCAAAAATCAAACAGACCCCAAGTCTACATATCTATGTGAACAGTTAGAATAGCCATTCTGGAGCCCGGGAGCTTCACATTAGATTTTATACTGTTGATATCAGTTATATATTGTTATGCACATATCACCACCAAACCTTGGAAGATCAGTGACAGAGTTGAGATTAGGGAAACAATTAGCTTTTAATCTTCTAATGGTTTGAGGGTCCTGTACCTGTGTTCAGTCCTTATCCACTGCTCAGTTCCTTCTTTACCACCTAGTATTTAACTTTTCTTGTTATCCTTTCTGTATGTTCTATGGCACCCACATGTACATTTGCTTTACATACATATGTGTTAGGATAGGATCTGTACATGAAGGAGAATATGTGGTTTATTTTTCCCTCTGAGAGAGTTCAATCTCACCCTAGTATTACACATTTTAAGTTCTTACGTTTTCTACAAATTTTGTGTTTTCATTTTTCTTTACAGCTGAAAGGTATTCCATTTTACACAAGTACTACATTTTCATCCCCTTATTTATGGGTAAGTATACTGTTCCAGTTCTTTGCTATAGTGGATGAAGCAGCAGTAAACAAGGAGGTGCAAATATCTCTATGGAGGAGAACTGAGTTGTCTGGGTATATGTTCAAGAGTGAAAGAGCTGGGTCAAATGGTAGTTGTAGTTTTAACGTTTTAAGAAATCTCCAAAGTGATTTCCATAATGGTTGTACTAATTTATACTCTAGCCATACAGATTCCTCTCTCCCCATATCTCCAATACTTGTCTGATTTGTTGTTGATAACCATTCTGACTAGGGTGAGGTGCTTAGTTTTGATTTGCATGTTCCTGATGGTTAGAGGTACTGAATACATTTAAAAATAGCTATTGTCCATTTTGTGTTTCTTTTTTTTAAAAAATAACATATGCTGATTTTAGTTGCCCATTTGTTGAATGACAATTCTATGACTTTAGTATTCACTTTCTGTGGTTCTTTGTATATTCTATTCTGGTTATTAGCCCCCTGTCTGTAGTATCAATGGTAAAGATTTTATTCCACTCTGTGGGATGTCTTTTTTCTGATAATAATTTATTGTGATGTGTAGAAATTTTTTTGTGTTCAGTCCTATCTGTTGATATGTGGGGTTAGTTCCTGTCTTGGAATGATTATATAGTTTCTGTGCTTAAGTCTATTTATACAGTGTCTCACACTTATTGAGAATTGTGTATATTGAACCAATCTTGCATCTGAGATGATTTCTACTTGGTTATAATGTATAATTTTCTTAATGTGTTCTTGAACTCATTTTGTCCAAAATTTTTGCACTTACACCCATCAAATAAATTAGTCTGTAGTTTGCTTTTTATGTGTGTCTTTACATGGCTTTTGTCTCAGAATAATATTGACTTCATTAAATTAATTTGGTAGTGGACCTTCACTTCCTACTTCAAGGAACAAGTTAAGAGGAAAAGTATGAGAGTGTTGAAAACTGTGAATCTGTTTGGTCTTGTGATTTTCTTTGATGGAAGGGTTTTGTGTACGATCTCACAGCTTGTAAGGTGTCTGGTGGATGACATGCATTTACAAATCCTTCTATTTCTTCTGGGCTATCCAGATTTTCTGAGTACAGTTTTTCCACAGCAATCCCTAATGAACTTCTGGATTTCTTCGAAATCAGTTGTAATGATAACTTTTCATCTCTAATTTTTAAAATTTGTATCTTCTCCCTCTTGCTTTTTGTCAGATTGCTTAAGGATTTCTCAATTTTATTGGTTTGGTTTTTTTTTTTTAAGAATCAGCTCCCTTTGGTTGATTTTATGTGTTTATTTGGGTGGATTTCAAGTTTTTGGGAGTTAAAGCAGCTTGGAACAAAAGAACAGTAGGTTGGTTAGCTTTTTTCATGTTGATACAAACCTAGGCATATTCAGGAAGAGGAAATCACAGTTAAGAGATTACATCCATGCTCCAACATGTAATAAGGACACATGATCCACTATGTTCAGAGGAGCCATATTTATAATAGCCAGAAGATGGAAATAACCAAGATGTCCTTCAACAGAGGAATGGATACAGAAAATGTGGTACATTTACACAATGGAGTACTACTCAGCTATTAAAAACAATGACTTCATAAAATTCTTAGGAAAATGAATGAAACTTGAAAATATCACCCTGAGTGAGGTAACTCAGCCACAAAAGAATGAACACAGTATGTACACACTGATAAGTGGATATTAGCCCAAAAGTTCGGAATACCCAAGAATCACTTCACACCAACCATTGGACTGAGTGTGAGGTCCCAGATAGAGGAGTTGGAGAAGAGACTGAAGGAGCTGTGGAAGTTTGCAGCCCCATGGAGGGAGCAACAGTGTCAACTGGCCTGACACACACACCCCCGTGCTCCCGGAGACTGGACCACCAACCAAAGAATACACATGGAGGGATCCATGTTTTGAGCCACATGTGCCACAGAGGAGGGCCTTCTTGGCCATCAGGGAGAGAAGGGGCCCTTGGGCCTGAGGGTATTAGATGTCCCAGTATAGGGGAATGACAGGGAGGGAAGACAGGAGTGGGTGGGTGGGTGGGTGGTGGAATACCCTCATAAAGGCAGGGGAAAGGGAGGGGATAAGGGGTTTCCAAAGGGAGATCTGGAAAGGGGGAAATATTTGAAATGTAAATAAAGTACCAAAAAATAAAAAAAATAAAAAATAAAGAAGTACACATGCACCCGCTGTAGAGTTTGAGTAGATTAACTACCACTTCAGATGACCTCTGTGCTCCTGTATGCACACACTGTCTGTCTTCAATGAACTTCTATAAATACATGGTGTAAACAGATGACTCACAGTCAGATTTTTATTTTCAGTTGCAAATAGAGAAAGATGATAGTACCTTGAGCTAAATCCAACCACACAACCACATAAAACCTTTATTGATATTATTGTGCTTGTCTTTTTCAGAGTCTCTAAAAAGTTAAAGTTCACTTTTAGATATCCGTTAAGGAAGCAATTAAGCTCATAAATGACTCCAATCATCCTATAATATTACAAGGTTGTGAGCCCCAATTTGGATAAAGAAAATCAAACTCAGGCCTTCTGCAGGAGCAGACAGTGTTCCTAATCACTAAATAATTTCTCCAGACCATGATGCAGAAATTTACTAAAAACTCACTTTCAGCAGTCGCAGATCAGCACACCAACCCCACCCCACAGCTCCACCTGCCTCTCAAGGCCTGCTCTAACCTGAGACACACAGTTACACCTGCCTCCCAGTAGGGCTACTCCAACCTGGAACACCCAGGCCAGACAACACCAGAAACAACCAGATGGAAAAAGGCAAGCACAAGAACATAATCAACAGAATATAATGCAATATGGCACAATCAGAACACAGCTATCCTGCTACAGCCATCCCTGTATATCCTAACACACCTGAAGAGAAAGATTGTGACATTAAATCCCATTTCATGAAGATGATAGAGGCTTTTAAAGGGGATATAAATAATTCCCTTGAGCCAGTCCCACAACACCCAGAAGAAGCTCCAATTCCAGGTGCTCTAACATGCCCAGGATCATAGGATCAGAGGTGAGGAGGACACAACATCTGTCCAAACACTGGGAGTAACTGGGACCAGCTGGATCCAGGGACCCAGGGATCCAGGAACCCCACACAACCAGTGGCACGGGGTTTACCTGGTCTGGGCCAGAACCCTGTGCAGACCTTGGGTATGAACTCCTCAGTCAGTCCTACAACAACCAGAGGAGGCTCCACTCCCAGGTGCTCTAACATGCCGAGGATCCCAGGATCACAGAAGCTTGGTCACACCAGGATCTCAGGGTCCCAGAAGCAACTTGACTCCCAGGAGCACTGACACACCCAGGATCTCAGGATCCCAGAATCATAGGATTCCAAAGACAGCTGGTCTCTGAGGAGTTCTGACACAACCAGGATTACAGGAAGGACAGACTCCAGTCAGATAAAGGGAGGTCAGGTAGCAATAGAGATAACCAGATGGCAGGAGGCAAATGTAAGAAAATAAGCAACAGAAACCAAGGTTACTTGGCATCATCAGAACCCAATTCTCCCACCATAGCAAGTCCTGGATACACCATCACACCAGAGAAACAAGACTTGGATCTAAAATCACTTCTCATGGTGATGATAGAGGACTTTAAGAAAGACATAAATAACTCCCTTAAAGATAAACAGGAGAATACAGGTAAATAGGTAGAAGCCCTTAAAGAGGACACACAAAAATGTCTTAGAGAATTAAAGGAAAACACAATCAAACAGGCAAAGAAAATGAACAAAACCATCCAGGATCTAAAAATGGAAATAGAAACAATAAAGAAATCACAAAGGGAGACTACGCTAGAGATAGAAAACCTAAGAAAGAGATCAGGAGTCAGAAATGCAAGCATCACCAACAGAATACAAGAGATAGAAGGGAGAATCTCAGGTGCAGAAGAGACCATAGAAAACAATGACACAACAGTCAAAGAAAATGCAAAATGTAAACAGCTCCTAACCCAAAATATCCAGGAAATCCAGAACACAATGGGAAGACCAAACCTAAGGATAATAGGTATAGAAGAAAGCAAAGATAACCAACTTAAAGGGTCAGTAAATATCTTCAACAAAATTATAGAAGAAAACTTCCCTAACCTAAAGAACCATGAACATACAAGAAGCTTAGAGAGCACTAAATAGACTGGACCAGAAAAGAAACTCTTTCCATCATATAATAATCAAAATACCAAATGCACAAAACAAAGAAAATATCAAAAAGAACTAAGGGAAAACAGTCAAGTAACATAAAAGGCAGACCTATCAGAATTTTACCAGACTTCTCACCAGAGATTCTAAAAGCCAAAAGATCCTAGGCAGATGTCACACAGACAAATGCCAGCCCAGGCTACTCTCAACTACATACAGCAAAACTCTCAGTTAACATAGATGCAAAAACCAATAAATTCCAAAACAAAAATCAAAGTTACACAATATCTTTTCACAAATCCAGCCCTACAAAGGATAATAGATAGAAAACTCCAACACAAGGAGGGAAACTACACCCTAGAAAAAGCAAGAAAGTAATCTTCTTTCAACAAACCCAAAAGAAGATAGCCACACAAACATAATTCCACCTCTAACAACAAAAATAGCAGGAAGCAACAATCACTTTTCCTTAATATCTCTTATCATCAATGGACACAATTCCTCAATAAAAATACAGAGACTAACAGACTGGATGTGTAAACAGGACAGAGCATTTTGCTCCATACAGGAAATGCATCTTAGTTAGAAAGACAGATACTACATCAGAGTAAAAGGCTGGAAAACAATTTTGCAAGCATATGGTCCCAATAAACAAGCTGGAGTAGCTATTCTAATAGCAAATAAAATCGACTTTCAACCAAGTTATCAAAAAAGATAAGGAAGGACACTTCATACTCATCAAAGAAAAAAAATCTACCAAGAAGAACTCTCAATTCTGAAGATCTATGCTCCAACTGCAAGGGCACCCACATTCATAAAAGAAACTTTACTAAAGCTCAAAGCACACATTGCAGCTCACACAATAGTAGTGGGAGACTTCAACACAGCACTCTCACCAATGGACAGGCCATTGAAACATAAAATAAACAAAGACACAGTGAAACTAACAGAAGTTATAAACCAAATGGATCTAACAGATATCTATAGAATATTTCATCCTAAAACAAAAGAAGATACCTCCTTCTTAGCACCACATGGTACCTGGTCCAAAATTGATCATATAATTGGTCACAAAACAGGCCTCAACAGATACAAGAAGATTGAAATAATCCCATGCATCCTATCAGATCACCACAGACTAAGGCTGGTCTTCTATAACAACAAAAACAACAGAAAGCGCACAAACACATGGAAGCTGAACAATGCTCTACTCAGTGATAACTTGGTCAGGGAAGAAATAAAGAAAGAAATCAAAGACGTTTTAGAAATTAATGAAAATGAAGGCACAACATACCAAAACTTATGAGACACAATGAAAGCAGTGGTAAGAAGAAAACTCATAGCTCTGAGTGCCTCCAATAAGAAACTGGAGAGAGCAGAGCATACACTAGCAACTTGACAGCAAAACCTAAAGCTCTAGAACAAAAAGAAGCAAATACACCCAAGAGGAGTAGACAGAAGGAAATAATCAAACTCAGGGCTGAAATCAACCAAGTAGAAACAAAAAGAACTATACAAAGAATCAACAAAATCAGGAACTGATTCTATGAGAAAATCAACAAGATAGATAAACCCTTAGCCAGACTAACCAGAGGGCACAGAGACAGGATCCAAATTAACAAAATCAGAAATGAAAAGGGAGACAGAACAACAGAAACCAAGGAAATTCAAAACATCATCAGATCCTACTACAAAAGCCTATACTCAACAAAAATGGAAAATCTGGATGAAATGGACAATTTTCTAGACAGATACCACGTACCAAATTTAATCAGGATCAGATAAATTATTTAAATAGTTCCATAACTCCAAAAGAAATAGAAGCAGTCATTAAAAGTCTCCAAACCAAAAAAAGCTCAGGACCAGATCACAGAGGTTTAGTGCAGAATTCTATCAGACCTTCAAAGAAGACTTAATATCAATACTCTTCCAATTATTTCACAAAATAGAAACAGAAGGAACACTACCCAATTCATTCTATGAAGCCACAGTTATGCTTGTGCCTAAACCATAAAAAGACCCAACAAAGAAAAAGAACTTCAAACCAATTTCCCTAATGAATATTGATGCAAAAATCGTCAATAAAATTTTCACAAGCTATACTTAACATTGATTATAATTGAAATGATTATAATTTTATAGAATTTTGCCAAAGTTCACTGGTACAATTTTATTTGTTGCTAATACTTTGAATTCTTTTATTTTCTACATCAGTGGTTTAACTATTTAAAAACTTAATGTCCTGAAAAAAATCCCACACTTCATACTTTACAGAAATAGTCACTACAGAACTAGAAATATTTCAGGGCTAGCTTCAACAAGTGATATAGGTACCTGATGAGTCTCAGTGTAATGACCTTGGGAAACACAAAAGAATGTTGCTCTTTGCTCAGATTGAACCTAACATATCTTCAAAAGAGAAAATTGGAGGTATTTGAATTTTTTGTTCACATTAGGGAGGTGAGTCCTGTATATTTTAGAAGTCTTATATTTATATATTTATATATATATATTATATTATATATTTATTTAGAAGTCTATTTATATATATATTTAGAAGTCTATATTTAGAGTCTTCCTGAATTCAGTCAGGAGTTGTCAACTTATTTCTAGTTGTTGTGACAGTAGCAAGGTTTTCAAAGTCTACTGAAAACAAGTAACATTAAATGTGTGATTTATGAGAGTAGGTTGTGTGCTATTTTGACTGAAGTCAACTTTCCTTTGTCATTTCACAGAAGAAAAAATAAATGGCCTATAAAACTGTAAGAGTTGATCTGTCAGAAATAATTTCCAATTGCATAATGTTTTTACAAAATGAGTTCATTTATTTTAATCATATTTATAATGTGAAAGTAGAAGATGATGATAATATTGGCTTCTAAAGTTTTAACCTAAAAATAGCATTTTAATTATTATAGAAATGTCTACAAGTAATTTCATAATTTATTAATTCTGTATTTAATTTTGACATGTTTCTCATAATTCACCATTATATATCGTACTGTAATAGATATCACACAGTACATACATATTTTGTCAACATAAATTCCTATAAATAAGTTTACTAGATAACATTTTATGCACAGTTTATACTTTGGTACTTGTTGGTAAATGGTTCATTAGAAGTACTGTATTGATTGGGACTGTTATATGGACTATTTCTCTAAAATTTTCTAACAATTAAATTTTATTATGAAAAATATTTTTTCGCAAACCAAATCCAAGAATATATCAAAATGATCACCCATAATGATCGAGTAGGCTTCATCCCAAGGATGCAGGGATGGTTCAATATACAGAAATTCATCAACGTAATCCAGTATATAAACAAATGCAAAGAAAAAAAACCATATGATAATCTCATTAGAAGCTGAGAAAACATTTGACAAAATTCAACACACCTTCATGGTAAAAGATTTGGAAAGATCAGAAATTCAAGACCCATACCTAAACACAGTGAAAGCAATATATACAGCAAACCAGTAGCCAACATCAAACTAAATGGAGAGAAACTTGAACCAATCCCACCAAAATCCCACTATTCAATATAGTATGCCAAGTCCTAGCCAGAGCAATTATACAACAAAAGGAGGTCAAAGGGATACAAATTGGAAATAAAGAAGTCAAAATATCACTATTTGCAGGTGATGTGATAGTATACTTTATTGACTCCAAAATTCCATCAAAGAACTCTTAAACCTAATAAACAACTTCAGCAAAGTGACTGGATATAAAATTAACTCAAACTAATCAGTAACCTTCTACTCAAAGAATAAACAGGCTGAGAAAGAAATTAGGGAAAGGACACCCTTCACAATAGTCACAAATAATATGAAATGCCTTGGTGTGACTCTAATCAAGCAAGTGAAAGATCTGTATGATAAGAACTTCAAGTCTCTGAAGAAAAAAAATCGAAGAACTCAGAAGACAGATGGATCTCTCATGCTCATGGATTGGTAGAATTAATATAGTAAAAATGATTATCTTGCCTAAAGCAATCTACAGATTCAGTGCAATTCCCATCAAAATTCCAACTCAATTCTTCAAAGTTAGAAAGAACAATTTGCAAATTCATTAAGAATAACAAAAAAATCCCAGGATAGCGAAAACTATTCTCAACAATAGAAGAACTTCTGGGGAAATCACCATTCCTGACCTCAAGCTGTATTACAGAGCAATAGTGATAAAAAAATAAAACAAACAAAAAAAAAAAAAAACTTCATGGTATTGGTACAGAGACAGGCAGGTAGATCAATGGAACAGAACTGAAGACCCAGAAATGAATCCACACACCTATGGTCACTTGATCTTTGAGAAAGAAGCTGAAACCATCCAGTGGAAAAAAGACAGCATTTGCAACAAATTGTGCTGGTTCAACTGGCATTCAGCATGTAGAAGAATGCAAATTGATGCATTATTTTCTCCTTGTACAAAGCTCAAGTCCAAGTGGATCAAGGGCCTCCACATAAAATCAGATACACTGAATCTAATAGAAGAGAAAGTGGAGAAGAGACTCAAATACATGGGCACAGGGGAAAAGTTCCTGAACAGAACACCAATGTCTTATGCGCTAAGATCAAGAATCGACAAAAGGGACCTCACAAAATTGCAAATCTTCTGTAAGGCAAAGGATATTGTCAATAGGACAAAATAGCAACCAACTGATTGGGAAAAGATCTTTATCAATCCTACATTCGAAAAAGGGATAATATCCAATAGACACAAAGAACTCAAGAAGTTAGGATCCAGAGAACCAAATAACCCTATTTTAAAAATGGGGTACAGAGCTAAACAAAAAGTTCTCAACTGAGGAATACCAAATGGCTGAGAAGCACCTAAAGAAATGTTCAACATCCTTAGTCTTCAGGGAAATGTAAATCAAAATGACCCTGAGAGTCCACCTCACACCAGTCAGAATGGCTAACATCAAAAACTCAGGTGACAGCAGATGCTGGTGAGGATGTGGAGAAAGAGGAACACTCCTCTATTGTTGGTGGGATTCCAAGCTGGTACAACCACTCTGGAAATCAGTCCGGCAGTTCCTCAGAAAATTGGACATAGTATTACCCAAGGACCCAGATTTACCACTCCTGGGCATATACCCAGAAGATGTTCCAACATATAACAAGGACACATGCTCCCTTATGTTCATAGCAGCCTTATTTATAAAAGCCAGAAGCTGGAAAGAACCCAGATTTTTTCAACAGAGGAATGGATACAGAAAATGTGGTACAAAATGGAGTACTACTTAGCTATTAAAAACAATGACTTCATGAAATTCTGAGGCAAATGGATGGAACTAGAAAATATCATCCTGAGTGAGGTAAGCCAATCACAAAGAACACACATGCTATGTACTCACTGATAAGTGGATATTAGCCCAAAAGCTCAGAATATCCTAGATAAAATTCATAGACCACATGAAGCTCAAGAAGAAGGAAGGCCAAACTGTAGATTCTTCAGTTCTTAGAAGGGGGAACAAAATACTCACAGGCAGAAATACAGAGACAAAGTGTGGAGCAGAGACTAAGGAAAAGGCCATCCAGAGACTTCCCCCATATGGGGATCCATCCCATATACAGTCACCAAACCCAGACACTATTGCAGATGCCAAGAAGTGCTTGCTGACAGGAGCCTGATATAGCTGTATCCTGAGAGGCTCTATCAGAGCTTTACAAATGTAGAGGTGGATGCTTGCAGCCAACCATTTGGCTGAGCACAGGACTGAAGGAGCTGAAGGGGTTTGCAACCTCATAGGAAGAACAAGAATATGAACCAATCAGACCCCCTGAGCTCCCAGGGACTAAATCACCAACCAAAGAGTACACATGGAGCAACCCATGGCTCCAGTTGCATATGTAGCAGAGGATAACCTTGTTGGGCATCAATAGAATGAGAGGCCCTTAGTCCTATGAAGGTTAGATGCCCCAGTGTAGGGGAATGCCAGGGTGGGGAGGTGGGAGTGAGTGGGTGGGTGGGGGAACACCCTCATATAAACAGGGGGAGGGGGAATAGGATAGTGGGTTTCCAGAGGAGAAACCAGGAAACATTTCAAATGTAAATAAAGAAAATATCCAATAAAAGAAAAGAAAAATTCAGAAGTAAATTAATCTTAACCAGACTCAGGATGTAGAAGATGTTCACAAGTCTCAGGAAGTTCCTGAAACTTACAAGAGTCATAAACTCTCAACTCCCAGGTTACATAAACAGTAACAATTTCAGGGAACTTCAGGTTGGATCACCCATATGTATGTAAGCAATGCCTCATCCATGCTTCAGTAATTACCCCTTGAAAGGCACTGACTCACTAAGCTAGACTTAGATAGAGTCATTCCTTTGGTCTCTCATTAGTGCCATATCTGAAGTAAATAGTTGTTCTTTCACAACTCTCTAAGAAAAGACAATACCACCATGTTTATTGACTTCTCAGTTTGGTACTTCATTTGTAGTGTGCTGCAAATAAAAAGGTTTGATAAAAATTAGGTCATTAGCATGAGTATAAAAATGCTCATTTTCAGTAATTACTGTTAATACAACTAATAATTGGTGTTTATTTTCTCATCAGAAATCAGGCTATTTGATGGTAACAATGAAGTGAACACAGGCAGTCCGACAAGAATGAAGGAATTGAGTATGTTTATCTTGGATTTGTGTCATTTCATCCTTACATTCCATGGAAGATAACCTGCACAGAGGCTGGAAAGTTCAAAGAATTCCCAGAATCCTGCAGAAGTGCACAAAATCACTGCAATCTTCATCTCTGGATTCATTCACAATATGAATTGGGTTCTGGTCCACAGGAGACAACATCATAACAGACCATTATGCGTCAAGCTCCACTTACAGTTACATCTCTGGACACAACTTTTAGAAGGAGTGGTTTTTCTGGTTGAAGGAGTCCTTGTTTGCTTAATTTTAAAGGTATCTGCAGCAATTAAGCAAGTACAAGAAGCAATCAATGAAGTGACAACAACCACAGATGCAAAGACACACAAATGCCGAAAGTGCATTTCAAGTACACAAAAACTACTTTTACTGCCAGAGTCCTTCCTTAGGTGCTATCTACCTTTTCTGCAGACAGGGTTTCTCACTGGCCTGGAACTCAGAAGCTAAAGAAGGCCGACTGCATAGTGAGCCCCAGGAATCTGCTGATCTCTGTCTTTTCAGTGCTGGGAGCTGGAAATATGATTGCATGCCAACACACCTGGTTGGTATAAAGTGCACTGGTTGGTTAGTCGATAACTGGGTTTATTGGTTGGTAGATGGATTGATTGGTTGGTTGATTGCTTGTTTGCTTGCTTGCTTGCTTGCTTGCTTTGGTTTGTATGGGCTATGGTGATTAAACTCAAGTCCATGTGCTTTCAAGGCAAGAAACTTACCGACTCACCTGTCCCCTAAAGTCCCTTAATTTAGACATTTTTTCCTTAATTTATTTATTCATTCATTTAACATCCAAATAGCAACCCACTCCTTCCAGTCACCACCTCACAGACTCCCTCCTCCTATACCCCCTCCTCCTCACCTCTGAGAGGGTGGAGGCCCTCTGCATACAAGTTTAGACAATTTTTATACTTTGGTCTTTCTTAAGCAAAATATACAACTCTAAAACTGAACTACTTACACTCTCCAATAGATGCTGCCAAAAAAAATCCTTAGATCAAAATGCTATTCTGCAAATCACTATCGCAGGTTAAAAAGCAAAACTCCCATAAAAACATAACTTACTGAAAATTCACACTGACCTGAGTTTCCTTACAAGGTTGGAAGGAGAAGTTCTGCAGAACTCTGACAAGAGCAACCTTCATGTTCATGAGAGCAAACCTCATGCCAATACAGTTCCTGGGTCCGTTCCCAAAGGGCAGGAACATGTAAGGGTTGATGCTGTCCTGATTCTTCTTGCTGAACCTGGTCCCACAGGAGCAGATGAAAGCACATTAATGAAGCACAAAATCCACAACAGCCACTTGTTTGATATAGCTTACATGCCCACAAGCAGGGGTAGACAGGACATTTGCATGGACTGGTTGTGACAATCCTGGTATGACTTTTACAGTTTCTCACTTGTACACAATGCAGTGTGGTCATTTTCCCCTCCCATATTAACTTTTCCTATGCCCTCACCAACATTCTCTTCTTCCCAACTTGTCCCTCTCCTATTTTCATGTCTATTTTGTCCGAGTCTTTCACAGGTAGTCACAGATTTTGTGTGTTCATGATGGTGCTGGCCACATTCTAGCTAGAAGACACTATTGGCACACCTCCTCGATTCTTTAGCTCCCACAGTTTTTCCATCCTTTCATCCACAATGGTCCCTGGGAGGCAGGGTGGGTGATATGCCATAGGAATTGTACATTTTACGTCTTCCTCTTGTTTTACCATGGGGGAGCTTTTTAGTCATGTTGAGCTGAGGTGAGTACTGTTCAAAAGAACATTTATCTTTAAAACCCAATTATTGCCTCTAGTGTGATATGTCTATTCTATGAGACATAAGAAATGAGACCAATTGAGGAAAAGTACGCGATTGGCTGAACTAACACTCACCCAAGTCAGGGGATAAAGTCAGAGGGTTTGGTACCAATACTGAAATTGTTTCCTTTCTCTTCTCTCTGTTATTCTGTTCTCTACTTTCTCCCTCTTATTTCTTTCCCATGGTGCTTACCTTCCCTTTCACCTCACTTCTCTCCATCTCTCCTTCTGTTCCTTCCAACTTCCCATTTTCCCTCCCCCCACCCTTCTCTTCCCTCCCTCTCTTCCTTCTTTCTTTATTCCTCGTCCTTTTCCTTCCTTCCTTCTCCTCTCCCTTCTTTTTTTTCTTGCTCTTCCCTTCCTTCTTAACTGGATAATTTAAGTCAGGTAATTTACAGAGATGTACAGTACTACTCTAATATAATATGATCATTAATTTATCTCTCTGTTTGTCTCTTTGGGTATAATAATCTGAGTGGGCAGAAAATTTATATTCAAATTAGATACATGTAAATGATACTTAGGAGAAAAACACTGCCTTATGGAAAAGTGGCAATTCCAATGTGACCATGTATATTTTAATGGTTCTTTTAAATAATTTGGAAGATTCTGATGCATATTAGAGTATTGCAATTTCAATAATTTAATGAGGGTTGTGGGTGTATGTGAATAAACACTACGTATCTGTGAATGGTTGCTGGTCACATAGAATTCCATTAAAAGTGCTCTGGGTACTGATTTGTTACTTTGTCAAACATTCTCTGCTGCAGAAATTTATCAACATAATGATTTATCAGTATTTGGAGTAGTCCCTCATGCACAGTAACACTTATTATGTTGTTTCATTATTAAATAAATGTAACAAAAGTACTGCCAATCATATGTGTGTCACAAAACCATAGGAGGTGGGATTGCTGAAACTTAGGAGAACACAGAAGGTCCTTGGTCTAGAAGACAGAAGAACTGACAAGCTGCAGTTAACTTCTTCAGAAAGTGCTACATATATACAGACTTAATGGTGTCCAAATTGTACATCACGGCACAACATAAGGTACCAGAAATCGGGAGGTGCATAGTTAGAAGCAATGACTGTCTAGATCCTGGGCCTTTAGGTTTGCCAGCCTCTGCCCTAAAAACACCATTCTTTATTTTGGTGGCCAAGAAAACAATTAGATGTCAAACTGTGACTGAAGCTTGAACTTGGCTTCAGTTTCCCAGAAGAGCCTTCTTGAACTATCTCCAAAGAAGTATGTCTCAGACTTCTAGACAGCAAGAGACATGGCTTTGGAAAAGTCAGATAGGGTAAGACAGCTGTTCAGGACAAAAGCAGAGGTAGGAGTGGAAGGACCCATGGTCTCCTCTGTCCCCAACAGGGATGCTCAAACCAGGCCCTTACAGACACCATTACAGCCACACGGGAGGACTCGGAAGGCAGTCTAGTAAAAAACAAAATGTAAATTTTCTCTAAAGTTAATAAGAGCAGCTGAAGGAAGAGCAAGGAAAGTTTAGGAATGAAAAGCTTAATGCATAAGATAAGATAAGATAAGATAAGATAAGATAAGGTAAGGTAAGGTAAGGTAAGGTAAGGTAAGGTAAGGTAAGGTAAGGTAAGGTAAGGTAAGGTAAGGTAAGGTAAGATAGATAAAATAAGATAGTGCTGAGAATACTGTGACAGATGCTACTCTTGTCTTAAAAGTTTGATAGATAGATGGATGGAAAGATAGATGATAACCAGATACACAGACAGACTGTTATTGCTACTTATGTGTCTACACCAGGAGACAACATTTCACGACTGGACTAGCCTGGGTCTGGGTGGTTTCTCTTTCCCACATCCTTGTACCTTTCAGGGTGGAATTCCTCAGGCTCTGGCCAGTACTTCGGGTCCTTGTGAAGTGCAAAGGTTGGTATCATGACCACAGTCCCTTTGGGAATGAACACTCCGTTGATTTCAACATCTGTCTTACAGACCCTCTCAAGTCTTCCAGCAATTGGATATAATCTGAGAGTTTCATTCACCACCATGTCTAGATACTCCATCTGTAACAGGGTATCATAGGTGGCAGGTGCCTACAAAGAGACACAGAGATTTTCATAAATTAGGTAAACTAACGTTCATTTGTAGAGAACTAAGTTATTGCACTGCCCAAGAAAAACTCAGAATGATGAAGGACCTTAGCATTTACAAGTTATTTTAATAACTGATATATTTCAACCTGCTCAATGTATGTTTAATAAATGTAGGATAATTATGCAATACTAAAAGATTTTGGGACAATCCCAAACCCAGTACCTGAAATTATCAGCCTTACTATATACTAGGCTTTTTTTTAATTTGAGGAAACATAACTAACATATCATGATAATTACAGTCAATAAAAATTTAATACATGTGGTTTCAATTCCACACAGATAGGCCACACATGTATACTTGAAAGTATTATATCATAGGAAAAGAACAAATTCCTATTATATTTATTTGAAAATATTCTATATGGCCATTCTTTGGATTATATATAAAGTTTGGAAACATTGATAGGATAAAATTTTAAATGGTCTGAGGAGATACTAATCTCTTCTGTATTAAATGTGACAAAGGACAGATACAAGAATTGCTACCACAGTGCTCAATTTCAACCCTGGTAAAAATCACAATGAGAACACGATCCACCACTCAACCCCATTCTCTGTCGCTAGCCCAGCCTGCTGACTGTTCATTCAGGTGAAGAGAATGATAAGCCAGATAGACAACCCCATAAACCAGGTAACCTCACACCCCACAGTTTGGGCAGAGTTATATAGACCAATGTGGGAAACTTGTAACTATTACTACATGAGATTTTTGGACAGACCATAATATAGGGCTAAGAGTATGACTCAGAGGTCACCTCTGAGTTGAGAGAGATGTATAGGGCAGCACTAAATCAAGCTGCCTAACCCGGCCCAGCAAAGGCCAGTGACACTCAGGCAACAAACAGTACAGTGCATGATATCAACAGAGCTTAGTATCCAGACACTTGACTAAACAATGCTCACACTTCCACATCACTATGATTTTGTGCATGTTTCTTAGTAGTTTTCATGAGAGACAATCTATGCCAACACTTGTCTACAATGCTATTTTCATAAAAAGCATCATCCCATGTCTGCTTCCCATTCATTTCTCTTTTCAGAAACCTTCTTTAATAAAGATGGTGAAGGATGCAATGCTTATACTTTTGTTCAAAATTTCTCACTGCATGTGTTAAGTAGCCATTTGTGCTAATGCTCCTCCTCTTCCCTTCCTCCCTCCCTAGATCCCATCCCCTCACCTTATTGGGCAGAGCTGCATCAATTTCATCCTGCAGTTTCTTCTGGATATCAGGGTGAGTGGCCAGCAAATACAAAGCAAAGGAAAGAGCACTGCTAGTGGTCTCATAGCCAGCAAAAATAAAGATAATTGACTGAGCCACAATCTCCACATCGGATAATGCTAAGAGGAAAGAGAACTCATTTCATTTTATTTTATTTTATTTTATTTTATTTTATTTGCGTGTGTGTGTGTGTGTGTGTGTGTGTGTGTGTGTGTGTGTGTGTCAGAAAGAGAGAGAGAGGGAAGAGAGAAGAACAGAGAGGAAGAGAATACCATAGCATTCTTGTGGAGGTCAGAAAACAACTTGCAGAAGTGAGTTCTCTCCTTGGATCATTTAGGTCCTGGAGTTTGAACTCAGGTCTTTGGCTTGGCAGCAAGTGCTTTTAGCTTATCATAGGATAGCTTACTAATATTGCTGGCCTGATTTTAGCTACAATTTAAATAAAGGAGATCAGTATTTGAAAAATCATTATTTGAATGAAAAACGACCCAACTCATATCCCAAGTCCTGAAAAACATCATGAAAAAGCAATCAGAGTCACACTTCAAGGGGCTTCATTCTCACACTGGTCTGACAAGGGATTGAAATGGGAAAGTCACTTTTGTCCAGCTTCCCTAAGGTCTACACTCCTCTTGACCATCTCTGCATTCTGACATCCTCAATATCTCCCCAGCTGAGAAATCTCAAGAGGAAGCATTTCTGTGCAATGTACACAGTTTCTTTAGTATGCCCCATAGATAACTAGAAATATACCTTACTTTGTTCATTTTAACATTGTCTCTTTGTAAGAATTGAAATCATAATTGCTCAATTACTAACAGGCTGGTACAGCATTTTTTAACTTTCAGTCTGCTCCATTTTTAGCTTTTTTGTTACGTTTTATTTTATTTGAATGTGTGTGCATGTATAGGTGCACTCATACACATAGTGTATATGTGGAGGACCTGAATGTGGGTAAGCAGGTGCATGTGGACATGGACTCCGAACAGGACTTCTGGTGTCTTCCTTCATCATTCTCCGTGTCAGTACTTTGGGATAGGGTTTCTCACTGAACTAAAAATCTCATCATTTCTGCTAGTTTGGCTGGCCACTGAGCTCTGGGTCCTTCTGTCTCCATTCTCCAATTTTGGGGCTACACAGGCACATGTAGTCATGACCTCCAGCTAAGTTTTAAACAGAATAATTTAATTTTTCTTAAGAGAAAATACTATCATCTACTTTACTTAGGTGAAGAAGCTTTCCAATGGTTCAGTGTGTAAGAGGATTTGTTTTGTAAACATGGGAACTTTACTTTGAATCCCAACACCCACAAAAAACCTTGCGATGTTTTGAATGAGTATGCAATATAAAAGCTTGAGTGCACAGAACATGCACAAATCTATGAACTATACCTGTCTTAAGAAACCTGCGGCAATAGGACTCAAAGTATGGTGTATGGACCAGTAGCAACAACTGAGAAGTTCTTGGTAGTGTCAAAAGCACCTCACACCACCCTAGTCAGTATCTGAACTTTTAAGAGCTGTGGTATTTGTATTCATAATCTATTGGACAAATAAGAAATGCCAGTCTTTAAATTTTGCCATTCAGAAATTAGGGGGGCTACAAAGGAAAAGGAATAGCCATGGAGTATTGAGTGATGGACTGGAGAAATGGCTCAGCCTATTAAGAAAGCAGGCTGTTCCTGCAAAGGACCTGACTTCAGTTATGGGAAGCTCAAACTGCCTGTAACCCCAGCTCCAGGGGATCTGATACCCTCCTCTGACCTCCCAGGCACCTAAACCCACACATTCACACATACATATGTACACTGATATAAATTAGAAAATAATTCTTGTATTTAAAGGGTAATGACTAACAGTATTTTAATAAACTTATCCTCATTAAAGAATTTTTGAAGAAATCGCAAATGGAAGAAATCTCACCAGCAACTAAACTGTATCTGTGGAGTGTTGTGCCCTGACACGGTGAACAACAGCCCTGTTCCACAAAACCCAAGTTTTGACTAAGGCTGAACTTAGACAAAAGAGGACTGTCTTTATGTGTTTGTTTGCTCCTTATTTGTGTGGCTCTTCTTTACAAGGCAAGGATTGCAACAAAAATTACATATACAATGACTCGTGTTAACTTGTAAACTTATAAACTACCCAGTCAAGTGTAAACTGATCCACAATCATGCGGTATGAATCACATGCAATGAAACTACACATGATGACACTCATTGTCCAAGTTCATTAGAATGGACACTCCCTCAGCACCTTGACGTGTGCTTCAGACAGTTCTCTAGTTACTTCCCAGCCCCTCTTACCCCCTTACAAGTCACTCAATAAAATAACTATTCTTCCTGTTTCGTCCAAATGGTGAATTTATTCACTCCCAATTCTTTCCTCACTACCTTTGACAGAGACAGAGACAGAGACAGACAGAGAGAGACAGAGACAGAGACACAGAGAGAGATGGAGAGACAGCGACAGAGAATTAATACAGGATATTATATCATTGAATGTGGATACAGAAAGGTTTTTCCTATCCCAAAGCCCGCTTAAATGTCTGATAGGCACAGGGGCCTTGTATGTAATTCCAGCCTCAGAAGTCAGAGTTAGAGAATTAAAACAGCAAGCTGGCTAGTGAGACTAGTCAAATCTGTTAGTTCTTGAGTTTTGTTAAGAGACTCTGCTTCTAGGATATAAGATAGAAGAGCAATCAAGCATGTTCCCTGACATCAACCCTGGGCTTCCAAAAAAATGCACATATCTGTGGATCTATAGACTAGCAAACATGTATACACACATTCATATCTCACACACATACACACAAATACACATACACACACACACACACACACACACACACACACACACACACACACCACATTATCTCTCATGGTGCCATTCTGAGCCACTGCACTTGCCCTTAGCATGGGTTGTAGGAACTGAACAGAGATTCTCACATTGGAAAGGCATGAACATTACCCACTGAAACATCTCTCCCCTGTCCAAAGCTCTTTCTTGATCACTTTGATTAACTGCAGCACTGGGTTAAAGCCTGATTTATCAAAAAACCAAAGAGGAAATGTTTTTCTTTGTTCCATGGATTCATGCTGCATTTTCATAATTTTGTCCATGGAAGGAATTCTAGGTCCCCAGGAGAATAATTACATCTAGATCCCATGTCCCATTTCGGGATTTGAAATTTCATTTCACACTGAAACTGGAAACTCTGAGCAAATTTGATATCAGGCCTGTATGGAAATATTTGGCAGAAATCTGTAATATCTTGCAACAGAAAGAAGGAAGACAGTTTATAAAGATGTGGAAATGTCACAGAACACTTTGTGTGTTCCTCTGGTGTGGTATATCAGCACACATTTGTCAAATCCACAAAATGGACAAGGCCAAGAATGAACCCTATCTGTAACTATGGTCTTTCAGTGATAATATGAACATGTAAGTTCAGTGCTCATAACAAGAATACTCCATTGATGAATGTGAAAAATGGGAGAGTGTCAAAAAATCACTAGCCCTCCTTTATACAAACAATTAATGGGCTGGGAAAGAAAATAGGAAACAATACCCTTCACAATAGCCACAAATAATATAAAGTATCTTTGTGTAACTCTAACCAAGCAAGTGAAAGATGTGTAGGATAAGAACTTAAAGTCTCTGAAGAAAGAAATTGAAGAAGATAACAGAAGATGGAAAGACATCTTGTGTTCATGGATCAGTGGGATTAACGTAGTGAAAATATCCATCTTACCAAAGAAATCTAGAGATTCAGTGCAATTCCCATCAAAATTCCAACACAATTCTTTACAGACCTTGAAAGAACAGTTCTCAATTTCATGTGAAAAGAAAAAAAACCAAAAACCCAGGATAGCTAAAACAATACTAGACAATAAAGACTTCTAGAAGTGTCACCATCCCCAACTTCAAGCTGTACTACAAAGCAATAGTTAAAAAAACTGTATGGTATTGGTACAGAAACAGACAGATTGATCAATGGAATAGAATTGAAGACCCATAAATAAACCCACACATCTACAGAAACCTGATTTTTGACAAAGTAGGCAAAACCATACAATGGAAGAAGGAAAGCGTCTTCAACAAATGGTGCTGGTGTAACTGGATGTCTTCGTGTAGAAGAATACAAATAGATACATATTTATCACCCTGCACAAAACTCAAGTCCAAGTGGATCAAAGACCTCAATGTAAATCCAAATACACTAACTCTAATAAAACAGAAGGTGAAAAATAGCCTTGAACGCATTGGTACAGGAAACAACTTCCTGAAAAGAACACCAATTGCTCAGGCACTAAGATCAATAATAAATAAATGAAACCTCATAGAACTGGAAAGTTTCTATATGTCAGAAGACACTCTCAATAGTACAAAATGGTAGCCTATAGATTGAGAAAAGATTTTCACTAACCCTACATCTGACAGAGGGCTAATATCCAAAATATATAAAGAACTCAAGAAGTTAGACACCAACAATCCAAATAACCCAATTTTTAAAATGATGTACAGACTAAACAATATTCTCAACAGAGGAATATCTAATGATCAAGAAACACTTAAAGAAATGTTCAACATCCTTAGATATGTCCTCAGGGAAATGCAAATCAAAATGACCCTGAGATTCCACCTTACCGAAATCAGAATGGCTAAGATCAAAATCTCAAGAACAGCACATGCTGGCAAGAATGTAAAACAAGGGGAACATTCCTCCATTGCAGGTGGGAGTGCAAACATGTACAATCACTCTGACAGTTTCTGAGAAATTTGCAAATAGGTCTACCTCAAGACCAAGCTATACCACTCCTGGGCATATACCTAAAAGATGCTCCACCATCCACAAGTGTACTTGTTCAACTCTGTTCATAGGAGCTTTATTCATAACAGCCAGAAACTGGAAATAACCTAGATGTCCCTCAACTAAAGAATGGATTTTAAAAAAAGTGGTACATCTACACACTGGGATATTACTCAGCTATTAAAAACAAGAATATCATTAATTTTGTAGGCCAATAGATGGAACTAGAAAATATGATCCTGAGTAAGGTAACCCAGACCAAAAAGGACATGCATAGTATGTAGAGACTTATAAATGGATATTAGCCACAAAGTATAGGATAGCAGTGCCACAACCCACAGACCCAAAGAAGCCAAATAACAAGGAGTGCCCAATGGAGGCTGGTTGAATCTTTCTCAGAAGGGGAAATAAAATAAATATAAGAGGTAGATGGAGGGAGGGAACCGGGTGGGAGAGGAGATGGGGAGGGAAGCAGAGTGGATGGGGGATGGCATGTAGTAAGAGCAGGGGAGAGAGAATGGAAATTGGCAGGGGGATGAGGCATTTCTAGGACACGCCAGAGACCCGAGATTGGAGTGGGGAGAGGTCCCAGGGTGTCTATGAACATGATTCTAGCTGAAACTCTTACAAGTCGGGGATATGGATTCTGAAGATGCCACTTCTTGTAGCCAGGCAGGACTCCCAGTTGGGAGATAAGGACAGCAACCCACCCACAAAACATTCTACCAAAAATGTGTTCTGCCTTCAAGATGTGCAGAGACAAAGATAGAGAACAGAGGAAGGAAATGTCCAACCAATGACTGGTCCAAAGTGAAACCCATCCATGGGCAAGAACCAGTCCCTGACACTATTAATGATACTCTGTTATGCTTGCAGGCAGGATCCTCTGAGAGGTCCACTCAACAGCTGACCAAAACAGATGCAGAGACCCACAATAGAAGGAGCTCACAGAGTCCTATGGAAGAGGTGGGGGAAGGATTGAGGGAACCAAAGAGGATAGGAACTCCACAGAAAGACCAACAGTCAACAAACCCGGACCCTTAGGGGCTCCCAGAGACTGAACGACCAACCAAAGAGCAAGCATGGGCTGGACCTATCACACACACACACACACACACACACACACACACACACACAAACACACCCCGCTTCAAATATGTAGCAGATATACAGCTTGGTGTTCATGTGAGTCCCCAAAACTAGAGCAGGGACTATTCCTAAATCAGTTTCCTGCCTGTAGATCCCATTCCCCTAACTGAACTGTCTTGTCTGGTCTCAGTGAGAGAGGATGCGCCTACTCCTGCAGTGACTTGATGTGCCAAGGTAAGGCGATGGGGGGGGGGGCGTGCTCTCCATTCTCAAAAGAGAAGGAAGAGGAACTGAGGGAGGAGCTGTGAAAGGAGGGAACTAGTAGGAGAGCAGAGATGATATTGGGAAGTATAATTAATTAATTAATTAATTAATTAATTAATTAATTAAAGAAGAAGAGCATGATGGTTCAGCAAGATGGAACAGCAGACAAAGGACCAAGCCCAATGATCTGACTTCCATTTCATGAATCCAAAAGGTGAAAGGAGAGGACAGTCTCGTGCAAGTTTTCCTCTAAGTTTCATACACCATTGTATGTGCATGCCCATATACAAACGCAAACAAAATACATCAACTTCTAAGGTGTATACTAAAAAGAATGAGAGATTGTACACTTAAAGGGATGGGAGTATATAAAAGTCTGTATATATCCAGCTGAAATTGGCTCTATGCCTATAATTTCTCTAAACCTTGTTAACTACTTTTTAAATGAAACCAAGAAAGCAGGCATCTTGTCCCTCTCTTACATGGAACATAACTCATAGCTGCATGAGACATAGTGGAATTAGAAAGCCATCTTTCTTCAGCTATCACAGCAATGGTTTCATCAAAAGCCATCCATGAATGGAAATGAGTAGGTGAAAAACTGTGGAGAGGAGTTGTATACATGCTTAGTACCAAGTCTTTCTCCACCCATTCCTTATCAACCAAACAAGAAACCAAAGCTTGACTAAAAATCAAATGCTGGGTAGACTAGCACCCTGTATTGCCAGTGACCATCACCACTCTGGGGCTATGCCTGCTCACTGGATGTCTAGATGCAAATCTCCAGGGACAGCTTCTGACTCAGTGAGTCTAGATGAGGCTAAGATGGTATTTGTTCTGTGGTACAAGATCCAGAGACCACTAATGACCTCCAGGCCTGAAGCACATGCTATGACTTCTCTTCAAGCTTTGAACACAGTAATAATCCTGTGCTTCTGTAAAGTTCTTCTGGCTGCTGTATATACTGTCTACATCTATCGGTTGGGTTGGGTTGACTTAGGTTGAGTTGGGTTGGGTTGGGTTGGGGTTGGTTGGGTTGGGTTGGGTTGGGTTGGGTTGGGTTGGGTTGGGTTGGGTTGGGTTGGGTTGGGTTGGGTTGGGTTGGGTTGGGTTGGGTTGGGTTGGGTTGGGTTTGATTTGGTTTGCTTTGCTTTGGTTTGCTTTGCTTTGGTTTGCTTTACTTTGGTTTACTTTGCTTTGGTTTGGTTTGCTTTGCTTTAGTTTGGAAATGTTTTCATTGTTTTCAGTTTGGAGACATATTCATCTACTTGAAAAGCCTCCTGCATATTTCTAGAACAGACTCCAGACTGAGGTTCCCCATCATTAAACATGAAACATCCTTGCTTACCTTTATGAGATTCTTTGATTTTGGAATTCTGGGAGTTTATCATCAGCTGAAGAAAATCCACTCTTTGCTGAAAGAAAATAATTTTGAGAGATGCAAGGTCAGCTGAGAGATCAGGATGAGTCACACGTTCAGACCTAGCAATCATTCTGAGAATAATGCTTGTTTAAAGTTCAGAAGCCTGGCTAGGGTTCCCAAAGTCAAAGATAAACAAAAATACATATGTATGTTTTGGGACACAGAACACTAGCTCTAAGTGAAAACTAGCTCGGTGTCCAATGACTTTGGTCCCTCCTGTCTTTGACAGAACCTGAGTTCTCTGGGTTCTGAACAGTCCTGGTTATCCCCTTCCCTTCACATGTATGTTTACACAGGAAGAAGTGGGCTTCGATCTTGTGTCTTTCTATCTCAGTCTCAAACCATTGTCCTTATAGATGAAACTAGTTCCATTTCCAGATCCCATCAGTAGTTTAGGGGAGAATATCTTTAAATGTCCTATGCACCAAGCTAGAATGCTATGATTCTCAGCAATAGTGGGGTACCCATTCCTTACTCCCTAGTCCAATTGTATGCAGCAAAGTCTGACTACCCAGGGAAGCACTATGGCACTCCAGGTCAGGAGGGGTTCAAACTTAATTCAGACAAGCCAGATTGATTAGCGTATGCTTGTAGTCACAACTCCAAAAGCAGAATCACTGCAAGAAGCAAACCTAGGCTCCATAGCAAGACTTTGTCTGAAAACAATAAAAATTAAAAATAAAGGAGGCTAAACTTGGACGGGTAGGAAATTTGAAAATGCATAAAACAATAAGCTTGGAAATGAAGTGACTTCTTGCCAGTGTGAGGTCCAGGGAATTAAAGTATCTGGAAAGAAATGTTTAAGCAGAAACATTGTCCTTTTAGGAAAGAGAAGTGGTAAATTTTATATATTTTTAAAATTTACGATAATTGATACATTTAAAAAATGTACATGACAACTGAAAGAAATGAAACTTTGATACATGCACATATTAAAAGTTGCTTAAATCAGGTTAAACATTTTTCTCAACATCCATTACTCACTCATAATAAGAGCTTTGTTTGTTTGTTTGTTTGTTTGTTTGTTTGAGACGGTTTCTCTGTATAGCCTTGGCTGTCCTGGAACTCACTCTGTAGACCAGGCTGGCCTCAAATTTAGAAATCGGCCTGCCTCCCAAGTGCTTGGATTAAAGGTGTGTACCACCACTGCCCGGCTTTTTTTTTTTTTTTTTTTTTTTTTTTTTTTTTTTTTTTTTTTTTTGATAAGAACATTCAAAGTCCATTCCTTTATAGCTTTTGGAATTTTTTAAATGGATTCAATAAACATGGGAGTACAGATGTCTCCCACACAAGCTTATATCTTTATATGACTAGCAGGAAGATTAATGGATCACATAGGAGTTCTATTTTTGACATTTTGTTCATTGTTTTCCTCTTGTGTGAACTAAGATCACAGAAGACTTAATACTTGAAAAACATAAACCATTAATAATGGTTTCTCTGTTGGGATCTCCTGATGCAACATCAAAATCATAAACCCTGTTCTCAATATGCAACTCGAGAATAAGATTAAGTGATATGCAGAACAACTTGGACCATTGTTCGAGGATGATACATTTGCTAGCCATGTGCATGGGTCTTGGTTTTCTCCCCAGCACAGAGAAAATAACAAATTTTAGTTTTTTGACATACATCCGTAATTTTCATAATTCCCCTATCTTACTCCCCACAAGTTGTATGGAAGAAATCTCTTTTTCTGGCATGCAGTGAAATTCTTGCCTTAAAAATATTTATTCCATGGTACACTTACTGTTAGCATATCATTTGATTGCAAAGGCTTTCTCTGGCTCATTTGACTTCTCTATTCCCAATTGCTACATTCTTCATTCTTTTCAAGATATCCAAATTCTCCTATCCTTAGCCTGCATTCTCCTCCACCTAACTTTTAAAGATACAGAGGAAGTGTGTGTGTGTGTGTGTGTGTGTGTGTGTGTGTGTGTGTGTGTGTGTGTGTGTTTGTGTAAAACAAACATGCATATTTGTTTTATAAAGAAAATTAGAAACACATCAAGTCCTCGTGATCAGTTATTACCTTTTCTTTCTCTTTCAAGCGATTCTCTTTCATTCGTTCTACTGAAGTTTTAAAAAAGTTTATGACATCTCTTGGAAACAAGGAGACATTTAGTGCTTCAAATACTGGGACAAGGAATGGAAAGAGTGCTAGAGAGAGAGAAAAAGGAGAAACCAAGGTGAAAATACAAAAATCTACCTGGAGTAGTTACACCTGTTCTGCCATTCTGAACAGTAAAGGTCATCAGCATCTCCCCTGAGACCCATTTCCTATTACACAGATTCCAGCCCACTTGCTGGAAAGGGGTATGTCAGTGTATGACCTCCAACATACAAGTGATATAAATCGCACTTGCAGTATAGTTTCAGTGTTAAATTCCTTTACTTCTCACCTTTTACATGTCAGATTAGGGGGGATGGGGCTTTGGGTTGTTGGTTTAGCTTGGTTTGGTTTTTTGATAAATCAAGCTTTAGCCCAGTGCTGTAGTTAATCAAAGTGATCAAGAAAGAGCTTTTTGGGGGAGCGATGGCTCAATGGGTAATGTGCTTGGCTTTCACATGCGAGAGTCCGTGTTCACTTCCTACAACCCATTTAAGGGCAAGTGAGGTGACTCAGAATGGCACCATGAGAAGTAGAGAGAATGAATTCTGTAGGGTGGATGGCCACTTAGGCCAGCCTACCTGGCAAAGTAGAGAGGTTTAACAAAAGATGGCAGACGCCTGAGGTTTACCTCTGTATACTTACATGCACACATATACACAAGTACCCACCCACCCATGGATAAATACACACAAAAACATAGTGATGATGATAATGATGATGACAATAACTTTAACCAAAAACACAAAAACAAAGTTTTTGTAAGATGGAGGCAAAGCAATACTCAGAAGAGAGTTTTATGATTGTTGAAGAAAAGTTGAACTCGCATGACAACACTTTCTAGCATGTGACACTAAAAGAAAAGACACAATTCAGGCAGAGAGAGTGGATACTACTAACCAAAGTGCAAACCAATAAAATAAAAAGCATGAAGGCAATCAACAAAAACAAAGATGCTTCTGTGAAAATATCGTCAGAGTTAGCAAAGGATTAGCTGGGATTGTTCTAGAAATAGAGTGATGACTCAGATTGCTAGCGTGCATAGTGAAGAGGGAGGAGGATAATGTTATGAAAAACATAAGGGCATATAAAAGTTCTATTAATAATTGGAGGACTAGAACAATAGCCTCAACTGTGTAACTTAGCAAGCATCTACAGATTCCTAGAAGTACACAAACTGTACAAGGTGACTCAAAAAGAAATGCATACCATGCATAATAGACCTGTGGCATGGGAGGTTATGTGTTGCACAGCAAATACACAGAGACCCATAGCATCTCTCACAGCCTAGTGTAAGTGCAGAACTATGATAAAAGGAGATTATCTTATAAATGAGTTCGGGCTTCTTTACCTCCTCTTACCTTGCCTTATGTACAGAATTTAAAGTATCCCTGGTTTAAAAAACATGCTGTCCACAAGGAAAGCCTAAGACCAGAAGGTTTCAATCCTGAATTTTACCAAATGCTTAAAGAAAAGCAAATACCATTTCTTCCCAAACACTACCAAAATACAGAAAGACATGAAAGTATCTCCAAAATTCTCTATAAGACAAGTAGTGCTCCTAATATTAAGACCAGACAGAAATTTCCCATGAAAACTTCAAAAAACAACACTTATAAATATGTAAAAAAGAAGACTTTTCAAGACAATATTAGTATACTGAATCAAATGACTATAAAAGAGCAATATTACCCTAACTAGGTAGGATTCACCTCAAGGATGCTCTGCTATACAACTGAGCATATCAATGCAAATGAAAAATGAGAAGAACAGATGAACAAATGCAAGCAATCTTAGAAAAAAGCCAACACCCTTTTGTGACAAAACACAGTTCCTTCAGCACTCTATATTAGACATTACTATACAACTCAGGACTTCTTCTCAAGTATACATCCAAAACAACTTACAGCATGTTCGGACACACACTTGTGTATGAGTATTCATAGCAGCACTGTTCCCAACAGCCAAAAAGTCAAAACGTTCCAAATATCCATCAGTCACAAATAAATAGAATGTGTCATGTCCTTACAATGTAATGAGATTCAGCCACAGAAAAAAAAATTAAGTACTAATACACCTGAAGATGCACAAACTTTTAAAGCATACTAATTTGGAAGCCAGACACAAAAGGTGGCAGATTGTACCATTTTATTCATATAAAGTGTTCAGAATAGGCAAGTCTACACAGTGAGAAAATAGACTTACTTGTTGCTTATGCATGAGGGAGGTGAGGAATTGGTCAGTAAAAGTACAGAGTTTCTAGGATGACAAAGATGTTCCACAGCTGACAACAGTGATGACTAGGAATACTTTAAACACACTGGAAACCAAATACTGACCTGTTTAAGTGGTCTACTTACAACATATGTGGATTATCTTTCACTACACTGTTGCTTAAAAAGAAAGAATGAAACATTAGGTTACGTACTGACTGAGAGGAAGAGTGGGTCAAAGATATCAATTTTTAAGAGCTTCTTGATTTTTTCCACAAAAGGATCCTGTGGGTTGTTGAGGGAATCAACATTCACTCCAAATGAGGTGGCTGTGATCACATCCATGCTATAGGCCCCAAAGATGCTGAAGAGAGAGGTGGAAGGCAACGATTAAATATCTTCTTAGTCCAGCTAAGATACATAAAGTGTGAAGCAGGAGGAAATTCATATGTCCAGCCGAGACAGTCAGAATGTCATACAGAAACCCCATCTACCATGTCCTTGTTTCTGTCACACTCACTTGTGAGAAGTTTGTCAGGTGACCGTGTTGTGCCTATCTTTGTGCTGTGGGATGACATGGATACTATCTATGACTGTTACTTTAATTATCAAAATGACATATTCTACAGTAACCGGGGAAGAGGAATTGTTTCTACCACTTGGACAAGCCTATGAGGGGTTGCTCTGATTGATTTGTTAATTGATGTGGAAAGACACGATCCTCCATTATTCCCTAGGTTTGGTTCTCACTGTGTAAGTGTGGGAAAGATAAGCTAAATATTAAACATGGGTGTACTCATTTTATTTTGTTCTTCATGGTGGATGTCAATTCTCTCCCACTCCCAGAGATCTTCTTCAGGTGGCAAGTGCCCTAACCCACAGAATTATCTTGCCAGCCCAAAGAAATATTTACTATTTCACTGATAGTCTTAAAGGTCTATGATGGAATATAAGTTGTTTGATGTTTTAACTTTCCTGGTGTACACACAGCATCCTAATGTGTTCCGAGTACTTTCTCCACTCTTTTCTACTGAATCTACGCTAACAACTTTGTTAAGATAATGCTCCTTCTTTCTAAACTATCTTTTTTTCTAGAAGTTCAACAATGATAATGGAAAAGACAAGTTATTAATGAATCCTGAGTACAGAGGTGAGACTCATTCTCTATAGGGCACCCTACTTTCTCATTGGAGACACTTCTTTCCAGGGTGTCCCATTGCAGCCCTAATGCTGCTGCAGGGATGTCTCCAGTTTCCTCTGGTCTCAACTCCAGTGGTAGTCTGAGCTGTTGTAATCAGTGGTAAAACCATACAACCCATGTTTGACCTGTCTTGGACTAACTTCAATTAACAATTTAACAATGGGAACTTCAACTCCCCATTAGGTAGTTATGGAGTCTCCTAGCACTGCTGTTACGATTTGAATGTGCATATCCCACCAGAGGACCGTGTGTTTGAACACTTAGTCCCAAGCTAGTGCCACTGTCTGGGGAAAGTGTGGCAACTTTTGGAGGTAGAGACTCATTAGAAACAGGTCACTTTGGGCAAGCCTTGATAAAACCTGACTGTACTTCCTTCCTTCTGATTGTAGATGCAGTGTGATCAGGTAGCCTTCTGCTCCTGCCACCAAGTCTTCCTGCCATGATGGACTTTATCTCCCTGCAACCGTAGCCAAAATGAAACATTTCTTCTTTCAGTTGCTTTTTTAAAGAATATTTTGTCATAGCAACAGGAAAGTCATGGATAAAACAACCCAGCACCCAACAACTGTGCTAATACTTACTCTTTCATGCTGGTGGGCTTGCCTTCCTCTGATACCTGCCTCATGTTTCTCACCAACACATCTGTATATTGGTTAATGATGGGGAACATCTGTACACAAAACAAAATTCATGCATAGTGAGTGAGGGACTGAATTCCCAGTGGACACAGCTTTCCCAAGAACAAAGCAAGAAGTCACTTAACACAAAAGGCCATTGTTAGGAAGTTTCAACTCAGAGGACACTGCTTGGAAAGGAGCTGTGGTCTTCCACCTACCTGTCCCCAAGTCTGTTATTCGTGTTTCCAACAAAAAGCTTATTACTTCATTACCTCCTTGAGCTTCCCACTGGAGAAGGTTGGAGACAGAAGGGCTCGGATTCTCTTCCATTCTTCATTCTCAGAGACAGAGATGGCTTTTTTCAAAATCCCTGCTGGACCAAAGCTCTAGAATCCAAAGCAAAAGAGATGTTGCATATACAGGTTTGGAGAACTATTGTCAAAAAAAAAATGTTGACAGGCATGACTTACTTACAAACTTTTTAGAACTAGAATATCATTAAATGGTTCAGAAAATGTATGTTTCAAATGACTCAATCCCTAGGCGGCTGGAGATAAAGAGGTGGTAGTATCACTTGTGGAGTTTTGATAAAAGTTGGCTTGAGTTGATCAACATATCAATATAAGTGCATTTCAGTATAAAGCCTAACTCCTCCAGAATGTAAAATTAATAGATGCAACGAAAATATTAAGTGTATGTGTTATACAGAAAGTCACAAAAATTTAAGATCAGCAGTTAAAATTGTTCAAAGTCCTTAGTCATCAGCAAAATGCAAATTAAAATGACCCTGGGAGTCCACCTTACACCAGTCATCATCCTGACTGAGGTAACCCAGACCCAAAAGGACACACATGGTATGTACTCACTAATAAGTGGATATTAGCCAAAAAGTACAGAATACATAGGATACAACTCACAGAATTTAAGAACTTTAACAAGCAGAAAAGTCAAGTGAGGATCCTACAATCCCACTTAGTAGAAGAAAAAGAAAATAATGACAGGAGGCAGAGAGAGGGAGGGCTTTGAATGGAATGGGGAGAGGGAGGGGATAAGGAGAACAGGATCAGGAATGGGGGGAGGGACCAGGAGAGAAGCCCAGAGGGCTAGCAGAAAGAATGGAAATAAGCAGCCTCGGAAGGTAGGGGGTAGGAAGACCCTCTAGAAAGTACCAGAAACCTGGGTGGTGAGAGACTCTCAGGACTCAATGGGAAGGCCTTAGAGGAAGTGTCCAACAGTGGAGAGAGAGAACTCAGGGTCTACCTCCAATAGATAGAAAGGGCCTCAATAGGAGGGATGGTGTTACCAACTCACAGTCAAAATTTCTGACCCAGAAATGTTCCTGTCTAAAAGAACTTCAGGGACAAAATGGAGAAGAGACTGAGGGAAAAGTGGTCCAATGACCTGCCCACCTGGGACTCCACCTCATGGGAAGACACCAAAGCCTGACACTATTACTGATGCTATGGCGTGCTTACAGACATGGCTGTCCTCTGAGAGGCCCAAACAGGAACTGACTGAGACAGACACAGATACGTACATGAAACCAGATGTTCAGGGTCCCCTATGTATGAATTAGGGGAAGGATGGAAGAAGCAGAAGAGGAGGGCAACCCCATAGGAAGACCAGCAGTCTCAACTAACTGGACCCCTGGGAGCTCCCAGACACTGAGCCACCAAACAAACAGCATACCCAAGGTGGTCCCAAGGTCCCCCCCACACATGTATATAGTAGAGGACTGCCTGGTCTGGCCTCAGTGGGAGAAGATATGCTGAATCCTCCAAAGACTTGAGGCCCCAGGGAGGGTAAGGCCTGGTGGTGGGGAAAGAGAGTAGGGAGGAGGAATGGGATGAGGAACTGTGGGAGGTGGGACTGGGAGGGGGAATGGCTGGATCGCAGATACATTTTTAAAATCTTTAATAAAATAAAATAAATTGTGCCCAATTGTGGAAGATTAAAGTTTATGTGCTTTTAAAGTAAAGTTCAACATTCTATTGGAGTCACTAGTTAGCACAGTAAGCTAAGAAAAAAATAAAATAAAAAGTGTGTAGATCAGAAAGAAAAAGTCTCCTTATTTTTTATTAAAATAATGTCAAGTTAGAGAATTCATAAAGTACATGAGAAAGCAAACATCTGGAGCTTACAAATGAGTCAGTTCACAAAAATTCAGACACACTAGTAAGGTACATGAAAAATATGCAAAACCACATTAAATACACATTGACTTTCACAATCATTCAAAGAAAATACTGTAAGTATGAACCTAACAAAAGCAACAAAATGCTCATAAGATAAATCAATGAAAATTTGAAGGAATGAAGAAACGTAAAGCATTTATAGATCAAATCACTCTTATGGAGAGATGGCTCAGAAGGTAAGATTCAAGAGTGAGAACCTGGGTTTAAATCTGCAGCAGCCACATTTTAAAACCTGTTGGCCATGGTCCTTGGTGCCTATAACCCCCTGTTAGGGGTCAGAGACAGGCAGATACCAATAGGTCTCTGGCCTTCCAGACTAGCCAAAATAGCAGAGTAGAGAGTAGGACATCTAACATCCTCCTCTGGCCTCCAGAGGTTCGCACAGACACACACATGTACAGACACATATATACAAGTCTCACAAACACAAGACTCTAAATACTAAAACTATGTGTGATACACACATTCAGAGAGAGAGAGAGACAGAGAGAGAGAGAGAGAGAGAGAGAGAGAGAGAGAAGCAGATGGAGCTGGAAATCATGTTAAACAATGACAAATTCAGACACACGAGTATCACCTAAAAGTATTGATAATAGACTTTTAACTATAGACATATAACAAAACATTATAGGAACTGAAGAGAAGGCTGAGCAATTGAGAAGGCTTTATATTATTGCAGAGGAGTAAAGTTTGACTCTCAGCCCATAAATACCAGTAACTACAGCTCTAAGGGATCCTGCACCCTCTTCCGGCCTTTGTGGTCACCTACATATGTATAGGCACAGACACACACACACACACATATACACATAAATAAATATAAAATAACTATTTAAACAGTTTAAAGTGTCACAAGAAATCCCACTCCAATGTATAATAAATATATTTCAATGATATAGAAATTAAAGATAAAATATTTTCCAATTAAAAAGAAAAGACAAGCTACATGTGGCAACTCAAATAGACTGTAGTGGAGAAACAATTCTGTGGTTTACATATCTGCACAAACAAATATGCATGGAGTTGCACACCTGTGCACACACACACTACCAAATACAGGCATGTAAAATTGATGCTGAATAAAATGTGTGGATTGTGCACATTTCCTGCCATGAAAATGTACTAAATTTACAGTTACATAAGACACCATTGAGTCAAAAATATGGAGGACATATGGATACGTGTACATTTGGGCCAATGCCCTATGAAACTATAAATATACAATGATAAGAGAAAAGCTAACATATAAATGGGCTCTGGAAAGATGGCTCAGTAAGAAAGAATACTTGCCGTATAAACACAAGAACCTGGGTTTTAATATAAAGCACATATTTAAAAAGGCTAGATGTGGCTCTGAGCACCTGTAACTCCAGCTCTTTGAGGGGCAAAAACAGGTTCAGTCCAAGACCCTGACTCAAGAGAATCTGGAGAACGATAAAGCAGGACTATGAATGATAGATATAACATTCTCCTCTGGCCTGTATGTGTGTAGGTATGTGCATCTGTACATGTGCGCATATACCACATGCATGTAAACACACATCAAAAAGACTCTAATACGTAAACAGAGATTAAGGTATTTTACATAGATGCTTACCCGCCGGTTTGTGAAGGCCGAGTAACATTCCTTCACCAGCACTGTTTTGATTATGTCTGGATCTGTGACAGCCAGCACAGGCTGTCGACCATCATACAACCTGCGTTGGCAAAGCAGAGAGGATTAAACCCAACCAGATGGATTGTATAGCTGGAAGCATGCCCAGGAACACAGAATCTGATGCAGATGTGACATAATCCACATCTTAGTTACACAACAACATACTTAGTTACATAGCAACATGAGCACCTAGTTCAAGTCGGGGATTCTGACCCCAGATCACTGGCATCTCATGAAATGAAGTGAAAAATAGCTCACGCAGGGAAGAGACAAACACAAAATAGAGATAATAACTGGAACTAAGTTGGAACATTTGGTAAGTCTGGGTGGAGCATACATTAATATTGCCTATACACAATGTTTTTCATAATTTTCTGGGATCAAGAATATTGCATTACCAAAAAGGATATTGAGTCAATCGAACACTGAAGGTGAGAAATTTAAGTGCAAATGCATGAGCCAAAGGGTATCCAGTGCTGTGTGCTCTGATCAGGATTACAAGGTCTTTAAGGGCTGTGTTTACTCAGCAGATCCTGTGGCCAGCCTTTAGCTGTCTAAAGATTTCTGAGAGAATATAAAGAGGCTTAAAGAGGCCATGCCTCCCCACTTGTGTGTGACCACAGAGCACAAGGTTGGCACCTCTCACAGTGTTCTCAACCATCCTCCGGTGGCCCTGAAATGGAATAACTCATAAGACATTTGTTGGTGAAGTATGAGCAACAGTTTCTCCAAAAGGAAAAGCAAAGAAGAAAGAAGGAAGAAGGTGATCGTGAATAATTACTATTATTAATAATAGATAATAATCATTTTGCAACAGTTAACCAAATTCCAAGATCGAAAACTTCATTACTCTACAGGGAACATGGTCCTGTGACTATGTCCACACTTACTGTAAAGAGTCAGTATCATCAAAGAGGGGGCTGAGGAGATGGCTCAGTGGTTAAGATCGTGGTTGTGCTTCCAGAGGTCCTGGGTTGGATTCTCAGAGCCCACATGGTGGTTCACAACTGTGTCACACTAGCTCCAAAGGATCTGGCACTTGGCCTCTAAGACATGCATGCACACAGTGCACAGACATGCATGCAGACAAGACACTCATTTTCACGTAAAATAAAAATAAATAATTTTTAAAGTCAGTATCATTAGCTGGACATGGTGGTATCTGTATGCCTGCTATAATTCCAGCATCCAAGGAGTAGAGGCAGAATGAGCAGGAGTTCAAGGTCAGCTTCAACTATACAGAAAGATTGTCTTTTTCCCCAGGACATACTTAAGCAGCTAATATCTAGCAAGACTGTCTTGGGGCTACATAAAACTCTGACTCCAGGACAAAGAAGACAGCAAGAGTCAGCAGAGGACATACTCATACATATTTCTAGGAGCAGCCTTCCCACCATGAGACTTTTGAATGAATAAAAAATTCTGCATACATTTTTAGAAGATGGATTTTTATAGATGTGTTTTCAACGGTTTGTAATAGTTCACAGTCTTTCTTTAAAGCACATATTAGATTCAATTTTTAAATAAATGTTGCTCTGAAGCCAAAATAAATAAATACAACATAGATATGTATTTAAAGGTCTCGAGTAATTCATTTTATGTTATGAGAGGGGTACACAGAAGAGAACATCAGAAGAGTTTCCACTCTAGACTCCAGACACTGGACTAAAACTTAGGTGAACTGTTCCTGAACCATCAAGTCCTGGAGAAAATGAAAACATACAACTTTTTTAACCAAATTCTGTCTGAGAAGCAAGACACTGGACGGCATATGGGAACTTTGGTAGGAAAAGCTGCCACAAATCTTTATAATACATCGATTCCACTCAAGATCCTGTGGGCTTTTGTAAACATTTCAAATCTACCCAGTGGAAGTTGCTACAATACTTACCCCCATATTTTCCCATATTTTTTATGGCATTGTATGTCACATTCCCAGAAGCCCTGGAATGGTAAAGAAAATGAAAATCCATGACTATTTAAAATATAGTGTTCTTATCTCTAATTGGGGCACAAATGGTTTGACTCTTACAAAAATCATGCTTATTATCACTCAATGGCAGTGAGAGAGACATTCTTATTCATAAGTGTTTGAGTAGAAGGGGGTTAAATTCTAGAGGCATTTGAAATTATTAAAGTTTCCTGAGTTTTCTCCCAACATTACACATGCACAAAAACCTCACCCTTGGTTGTGAATCACTGTTAACTCATTGCACATGCTCGGCCACTCACTTTTCCATGAGAGAGGTCCACAGAAGGGGAAATTGGAAAAGTGGAATAACAGGGCACTGCCTTTAAAGGATCACAAATCTGAACATCAAGTCCTCAACATGAGTGATAACATGTCAGAGAGCTGAGCCGATCAACTGTGTCAAACAGGATTGTCCAAAGACCAACAGCAAAGCCTTGAGGAGATTGAATGTTGCTTCAGGTGGAAGCCAAATAATGGTTTCTGAAATTCTACCTCAGTTTCTACTCAAGAGCCTGCCTTTTTATTGATGGAACTATGCCAGTCTTGGCAACCACAAGAAGCAAGATAGGGGGCTCAAGGAAGGCTTACTCACCTTCCGGTAAGCAAGAATCGTGCCCAAGAAAGGCAGAGGTTTGGGCCCAGGAATTCCCAACTTTTTAAAAAGTCCATGTGAATGAGTTCCGTATCTATGAAACAAAAGAAAAAGCTAGTACATTGGGATTGTATATTGTAGTGGCTCACCAGTCATGGATACAGGCATGTAAAATTCAAACAGAGGAGGCACCACCTAGCCAACAAATAACAAAGTCTCCAACAGCAATTACTATTTTTGGTTCTCACTTCTTCTTTTCGAGGTCTCTGTGGGACTCCCAAAGATCACACAGGCAATCTTAAAAGGCAAATAAAACATTCGTGCTCTATATTCTAAAGTTAAACATTAATAAGTGCCTGAAGCGTGAGTTTGGGTGTCCATGTGAATTCTTATCTATCGTTTCTTTCACTTGCTTTTATTTAGGAAATTGATTGGATGTGACTCATCTGTCCTTCTAGTGTTCTCCAGTGGGAGCCACATCCACTGTTCTGTCCTGAGAGCAGAGGCATATTCTCCATTTCCTGCCAACTCATACCTGAAGGTATTCTATTTCATCACTGACCCATCCTCTTCCTTACCCACCTGTACTGAGGGATTCACATGACCTGACAAACAGGTATATCAAATACTGATGATTTTTTTTTAAACCTGAAAAGCAAGTTTATTTCAAAGCATACATGCAATCTATAGCTTGTGTTTGTTTATGCACTATGCTCATACTCCTGACACTATTATAAACAGATGAAGTTATTGAAAAATTGTCACAAATATTGAAAGCAACAGACCCACTTTAACCTTTTGAAAGAAGATCCTGAGATTATCTTAGAGAAATTATAGGGCTGAGTAGAAGGCAATGAAAGATTTCAGTTAATAGTAAAATATCATCTGATGGAAAAGGTGTTGCCATAATACCTTAAATACTTAATATTCCCTTAAAGAATAAAAGTTTGAAATTTTCATTCTCACATTATTGTGAGTGTGTACCTTTTCTTAAAGTCAAATGGTGACAAAGTCAAATATGATTGTGTGTGTATTTGTGTGTGTGTAAGGAGAGCAGACTCAGGCACACACACACACACACACACACACACACACACACACACACGTGGGAGTGATTAGAACAGTGGTTCTCAACCTTCCTAATGTTGTGACCCTTTAATACAGTTCCTCCTGTTGTTATGATCTACAACCATAAAATTATTTCAGTGCTCTTTCATAACTGGAATTTTGCTACTGTTATGAATCTTGATGTAAATATCTAATATGCAGGATGTCTGATATGTGACTCCTGTGAAAGGATCTGTTGACCCTGAAGGATTGAGACCTCAAAGTTGACAAACACTGCAGTAGAATGAGCTGGGTGGGGTAGGCACCTATGCATTTAATCCTGGAACTCAAGATGACCATTCTCCTCCCTGCTTGTACTACTAAGCAGGAATCCCTCCATTGAAAGGAAATTCTGAGATGGATGTTTTCACTGATGCTCCCAGTGAAACTTAGAGAAAAATATTTAACATCCTAAATGTTTCAAAGTTCCTGCCCTTTGAGGATGCTAACTGATGTCATATCGGGGAAGAAGGAACTCCCTATTCTTATGCTAGGGGATTTGACAGGAAATGGTGAAGGGAAAGAATTAAAGTCAGGTCTTCTTTGCTCTAAAGATGCATCATTTATGGGACCTAAAGAGGTAGCTCAGTGGTTAAGAGCAGTTCTTGCTCTTGAGAGAACCAGGGTTCAATTCCAGCATCCACATGGTGGCTCACAGCCATGTGTAACTCCAGTTCCAAGGAATACAATGTCCTCTGCTGACATCCATGGGCACCGAGCACTCATGTAGTGCACATGCATGCATACATGCAGGCAAAACACTCACAAAAATAAAATGATCAAATGTAATATACTAGGGACATTGTTAAAATGACCCCCTAGAGGGGGGACAAGGAAGCAGAAACGAGGCATATGCATATGGGGCAACACTCCACATCTCCTGCATCAGAAGAAACAGAGGTGAAGACAACACAACAGCTCCTCCCATACCCACAATCCCCACAATCCTGAGACCATGCAGAAGAGGCCTCCCATCAACACAGTGACGGGCTTTTGTAATCTGCTTCACTGAGCCCTGGCTAGTTAATCTGGGGAAAATCTGAGACTCAAACTGGAGGACAACCCTGGCCTAATTGAGGTCACTCAACCCTCCTATCCACAAAAACCGGAGCTTTGTAGAAGAGGAGTCCCCGAGGAGGGATTTGCATAAGACCAAAAGCAACACCTTAAGTCTTTGTACATCCCACACTCAAGCAGTGTACCCTTCATTTCTCTTTG
>CM052721.1:14367204-14424297 GCA_028551405.1 Uromys caudimaculatus
GTTGGTGGTCCGAACTCCAGGAGGACGGGGGGGGGGGGGGAGTTCAGGCCCATTGACTCTCTTGTTCCCTCCATGGGGCTGCAAATTCCCTCAGCTCCTTCAGACCTTTCTCCAACCCCTCCATCTGGGACTTTGCTCTCAGTCCAGCATTTACTGTTAAGTGAAACTTGGGCATTCTGAACTTTTGGGCTAATATCCGCTTATCAGTGAGTACATACCATGTTCTTTTTTTGTGACTGAGTTACCTCGCTCAGGATGATATTTTCAAGTTCCATCCATTTGCCTGCAAATTTCATGAAGTCATTGTTTTTAATAGCTGAGTAGTACTCCATTGTGTAGATGTACCACATTTTCTGTATCCATTCTATGATACAGTTTCAATTACCACATTCCCAAACCTAAGAAAAAATATGATTGGATTTTCCTGCTATTTTGGATAACTAAATCTCTCTTTTTATAGATATCCTCTCCTTCTGTTATTAAGGTTGAATTCAGTATATCCAGTCAAGAAGCCCCTTTCTGACTGTACGAGTGTTTCCTCAACAGTAACTAAATGAGCCAGTCATGAGGGAAGAAGAGCACCATCTGTAAGAAATGAAACCTCTCCAAGCCCAGAAAACATATGATGCCAACTTAGCTCAGCTGGCATCACTAAATTGACAGCATAGGGACTTTCCCACATAGCACACACCCTGAATATCTCCTGGGAATCCTTAGTGCAGACACCAGCTATTATGTGTTCTTCCCATTGAGAAATTAATTCCCTAAGATGTTATTTACTTGGAGTTTGTTTGTGGGGTCAGAGGAATAAGGGAAATGGGAAGAGTTAGCCCTGGGGATAATGAATAAATATTCTCACTAGGGATCAATTAACCATGATGAACCATTACTAGAGTTGTGTTTTCTTGTTTTGAAATACAGATCTTTCTTGCTTCTTTCCATCCAATCCTTTTGACAAAATCTAAACAAACATCGAAGAAGGAGGGAGTCCCTGGAGTAACAAGTGGCTAACAGAGCATTGATCTTTGTATTAAAAGACCCAAGAGAATCAATCAGTCACTATGTCTGCAAACCTTAATGCTGGCATTATAAGGATATGCTAAAGAAGCCATGTGGGATCAGACTAAAGAAACTGTGATATATAAACCCAATGGAGTTTTATTCAGCCACACACAAAAAAATACAAACGAATGTTATTTGCAGAAAGATGAATGGACTGTAGATCATGGTAAGTAAAATAAACCAGACTCAGAAAGCAAAATGTCTTCTTTTATATGAAGACTCTAGATTTTATATCTATATCATATATATGTGTAGCATGTGGTTTTGTCTACACCACTTTGTGTTCCCAGCTGGTTGCAAACATGCACCTGCCCAGGAGCTATCTCAGATCCATGGATAAAAGACACACACACACACACACACACACACACACACACACACACACACACACTAGCTCATTTTTAAACTGGCTTATTGGCTCTGTGGCTGGGCTCGTCTAAGCCTTCTGCAGTTATAGTGCCCTCACCTTCACTTCTACCACAACACCTCTAAATCTTCCCTCAGCTTAGTTGCCCAGTTACCTTCTGTGAAGCCCATTGGTCTTGCTGCCCTAGATGCTTTGAAGCCACTTTCCCTTTCTGCCTACATTTTGGAAGATCTCCCCTGTAGCTCCGAGTCTGTCCCATCTCTGTCCCCCAAGAATCTCGATTCTCCTCCTCTCTCCTAGCCTTCAGGAACCTAGAAGTCCTGCTTCTTTCTTTCCACCCAACAATTAGCCACTGGCATCTTTGATAGACCAAAACCCAATTGGGGGCAGGGACCTTCAGCATCAATAAACAGATTCCAGACCAAGGCATCCAAACCACCCCCATACATCTCACATTTTCTGTCCAATTTAAAAAAAAAAAAAAAAACCTCTTCTCGGGCTAGAGAAATGGCTCAGCGGTTAAGAGCACTGACTGCTTTTCCAAAGGTCCTGAGTTCAAATCCCAGCAACCACATGGTGGTTCACAGCCATCCACAATGAGATCTGATGCCCCGTTCTGGGGTGAATGAAGACAGCTACAGCGAGAGGGGCCAGAGTGAATATGGCCGAAGAGAGAAGAAAAAGTGTCTGAAGACAGCTACAGGGTACTTAGATAAATAAATAAATCTTTTTAAAAAACCTCTTCTCTCAGACATAAATTGAGCAAAACCATAACAATCATGTAAATTACAAAGTATGAAGCCAGGCGGTGGTGGCGCACGCCTTTAATCCCAGCACTCGGGAGGCAGAGGCAGGCGGATTTCTGAGTTCAAGGCCAGCCTGGTCTACAGAGTGAGTTCCAGGACAGCCAGGGCTACACAGAGAAACCCTGTCTCAAAAAATAAATAAATAAATAAATAAAAATAAATAAATAAATAAATAAAAAAGAAAGAAAAAGTATGATATATAATTACCATCTAGTCCATCATATTTATCAGTTAGATAAAGTACTCTACCATCATTCCTAACTTAAAGAGTTATAATTCTATCCCTGAATTATGTTTAGATTTTAGCCTGTAATACCATCTGAAAACCATGTTTTTATTTATATATCATACTTTTAATGTTAAAAACTTAAGTTTGTTTATAGGACTATAATTAGTCTTCAACCCCATCAGAAACCTGAGAACAGATTAAATATTACGTGACTATATAGGAAGTACAAAACATAGCTTCTAAAAATTAAACAAATTGTAAAGACAGCTGACTTCCTGGACAGCCCCCTAATTCCTTATGATGTTGGAGGATCTGTCTTCAGCCTTCTGGTCCAGGATTATCTGACAGACCTTTGTAAAGCAGGATTATAAAGGACTGCTTACTCCCTCTTGGCAGAGTTATCAGTTGACTATTTCGTATATTGTGTACTTTTCATGGACAGTATTTTGTGTATAGATGAAATACGCAATTTTTGCCCAAGGTTACCTTGCCACAATAAGCAACTTCACCTGGAGGCAAAGATACTGACTTCTTCTTTGAAGGAGAATGGGGAAACTGTCAGGAGCAGACTGTATCGTTGTCAAATGATCCTTAATAATAAATAGCATTAAATGTCATATTTTGTGGATTTCTGATATTTTGAAGACTACCTATATGTGTAAAGGATATTTGAACTGTTAAACATTAATTATTCTTAGCCATTTTTATTTAAGTAATATTGAAAACATTTTATTATAATTAAATCAGAATCTAATATAACCATAACTCTACTATCTGGCCCTTAACTTGTGTTACTTAATCATCTAAATAGTTTGTAATAGTAGCTATTAGAAGGACTGGGTCTAAGCCTTGTATTCTTAAATGAGTTGTATAGGCACAATGCCTATCTAAGAGTAACAATATTAATCTCAATTTTTGAATTAATATAGAAATTTATACCAATGAAAACCTTAAATCTGTATCAATATAAATTCTGTACCAATGTAAGAAACTGTAACTTCAATTTGTATCAATTATAAAGATTTCTATCAATATAAGATTATGGCTTCACAATGCTTTGTTCAAAAATAGAATTAGTAATCCATCCCATCTATTTACTTCTTGTTCAAAATTATGACCATTTCCAAATTATCCCTTAAAATGACAACCTATCTATAATTTCTAAAATAACCATAACCAGACATCCCAACCCAAGGGATGGGGATGACAACTCTCTATAACTTCTTCCTGCTGAAAAAGGATGACAAAAATTCTTTAAAGGGGTGGGGAGGGGTAGGAAAATCATAAAATTTGGTTAGACTTAAGAAAGCTAGTTTTAGCATCTGTTATCCAGTCTCTGTATGCTTAGAAGGCTCAGGGCTTGACTGAAGTTCTGACTGGATCCATCTGAAAAGTTGGATGAAGTGAGGTCATCTGGAATCAGCAGCAATTCCTAAAGCTGTTCTGGAAGCAAGTCTCTGGACAACATCAGGAAACAGGGGACTGGAACAGCAGGTCAGTTCAGTGTCCCAGCAGGTGAATCTTGTCAGAGCTGTATATTCTGTAATATATGAATCTCACAACTGAAAGTTTAGTACCAATAAGATATTTGAATGGGGGACTGTCCTTTTTATAAGTTAATTTTATCAATAATCAAATGTAATAAATCTTCATTCATGCCATATACAGGAGGGCTCCAAGAATCTTAGGGATTCGATAACCAATAAGATACATTGTCTCGTTTTAGCTAAAGTTTTGACTAGAGACATTTTTATGTCTAAGCCAGTTTCTAGGCTATTCCCATGTCCAGGAATCAACAGATCGATTTACCTGTCATCAGATCCTACCCACTGAGTTAACTGTTATTCTAGCTGAGGCTTTGAAGTGGGAGTGCCTCCCGATGTAGCACAGTTGTGAGAAGTAGCCACAGCCCTGAAAACTGAACAGAGAATGTGTGTATTAATCACCCTGAGGGAGGGAGGCCCCTGTGGATGGCTTTGCTGTGCGTACAAGCCTAGTGACCACACAGGCCAGAAGAGGGTGTCAGATCCCTAGAACTGGAGTTACAGGCAGTTAGGAGCCTCCCAACTCTGGTACTCTACAAGAATAGCAAATGCTCTTAGCCACTGAAGCATCAGCCCTTGGGTTACTTACTTCTTATCAATGTATCACCCTATGGTTTTTCTGTAGTTTTCACATATCTGAATGCTACCTTTGTAAATTTCTGAAGCTCTTTCTCTCCTTCTTTCTGTATTAAAGCTTGTTTGTTTCTTGTTCTGACTCTTTTCCTTTATCGGGTCCCCCTAGAACCACCATCTACACTGCAATCTTACTAAGAAGCCTCAAAGTGGATTTAATAGCAAGAAATAAAGTCATTTTCTAATGAAAAAGAAAGCTATTGTTGTCAAGGACTTTACTTGTAAATACATTGTAAATTCCACATGCCCTATTTCTGGTTATTTATATAATCAATGAATTTAGTAGTCTATGGCTCTCCAAAGAAACAGAACCAATAAGATGTCTCTATATATACTTGCATGCTCACGCCTACATGAAGATTACCATAAGGAATTGCTTCACTTGGATTGTGTAGGATGTATGGGGGCACAGAGATCTCTATGCTCACAGATAAACATGGGGTTTGGAGGATTCTGGGATGTGAAGAACACAGGGTTGTTCTTTCACGGGAAAGAATACAATACCCGTTATCATCTCTGAAGGCTGGGAGCAGACATGCTTTCTCATCTGGTGACCTTTGATAGCTTTGGTGATCTGTGTGGCCAGAGACAATACTGAACTCTCCCCCAGACCCTTAATCTTGTTTTTCTCAGTCAATCTATAGAACCTATTTTCATAGAAAGCATCACATACACTTTACAGAGAGTTTGGGTGTAATCACATACCATCTCTATTTAGCTTTCTTTATGCTTTATTGTGCACACAGGATTGATTATCACCAGGAAAATATTGAACCAAACTGACACCTTCATTGGCCTGCAGAGAGGTTGATTATTCGTAGAAGGCAAGAAGGCAGTTCAGTTCAACATGGCACAGTAGCTGGTAATGGCTCAAACTTTGAGAATCTCACCTGAGTGGTTTGTTTTAGGCATAGTTAAGCACAGCACAATTTGTTGATGGTCATGGACTCTGTCCCTCTAGAACTGTGAATCCTAGATAAAATACTTTATTTTACAAATTGTCTGGTCTTGGTGGTTTATTTATTTACTTCCCAAATGCTGCCCCCTACCTCATCCTCCCTCACAGAATCTCTCCCCCATCCCCTTCTCCTCTGAGAGGGTGCCCTACCCAGGGTATCCCCCAACACTGGCACATCAGGTCTCTGCAGGTTTAGGTGCATCTTCTCCCACTGAGGCCAGTGTTTTACCACAGCAATAGAAAAGTAACTGAAACAGTAGGTCACCAACACATACTGAAATATTGGTCATCTGTAAGCATTTAGCTTTTGATTTACTTACAAATGCATTTCTTTATTTTAAAAATGTATCATTCCATTGTGGTAAAAAAAAAAAAAAGTAACAAAACTGTTCTAACTGTCTCAAATTTTTTAACTGACAAGTAAGTATTTAGTATATAAAACATGAGGTTTTGATGTGGGTACGCGTGTAGGATGGTGGAACAAACCTACTTACTCCATTAACCTAATTTACTTACACTTCTTTTTGTGGCCAGAACACCTAACAATCCTCAACACGGTAACTTTGGTCTCTGTAGTCCTGAACTTTTTCTTCTTGTTTCACTGAAATTTTGTGTCATTTGATAATATTTCCCCAATCCTTCCATGGTCCAGCCTCAGGTAGTAAACATTCTGTTCTTTCTTTCTATGAGCTTGAATTTTCAGTGGTCTACATGTGTGTTTGCCTTCATATCTGCTCTTGTGTCTGGATTACTTCATATAACATATGCCTTCCAGGGTCATCCATGATATTAAAGAATTTCCTATTTCTTCTTCTCCTTTTTCTTCTTCTTCTTCTCCTTCTTCTTCTTCTATTCTTTTTTTAATTTATTTATTTTATGTTTATGAGTACACCATTGTTGCTCTTTTCAGACACACCAGAAGAGGGCATCCGATCCCATTACAGATGGTTGTGAGCCACCATGTGGTTGCTGGGAATTGAACTCAGGACCTCTGGAAGAGCAGTCAGTGCTCTTAACCGCTGAGCCATCTCTCCAGCCCCCTTCTTCCATTTTTAATTTTGTTTTTAGTGTAATCATCTAATGATGTTAAGTTTATTTACATTTGGGGGTTGGGCTTTTGCTTGTTTGTTAGTTTTTAATTCAAAGTTATTTTTATTCTTCTCTCATATTTTACATCCCAACTTCAGTTTTACCTTCCTCTCTTCCCACCAATCTCTTCCCCAACACCTTCCCACTCCCCTCAGACTTACCCCCTCCACATCCCCTCAGAAAAGAGCAGTCCTCCCAGGGACATCAACCAAACACTGTATAACAAGCTATAATAAGACCAGACGCATACCATCACATCAAGACAAATGCCATTCTTTTGCCTTTACTTTTGAGGGTTTGTTCTGCCCATCATGGGACTCTAGATTAACAGGATTTTTTCCTTCTTACACTTCCAATATTTTGCTTATTTACATTGTTTCCAATAAGAAAGATAATGTCATCTTTGTCTTTTTTTCCCACTTCATAAGAGATCAGAGACATAAACGTAAGTTAAAAGTATAAAATTCTTAGATGGAAACACAAGTGTAAATTCATAGTTTTATGTCAAACAATGGTCACTTAAATGTAGCACCAAATTCACAAACACCAAAAAAAATAAGTAATTATACTTCATCAAAATGTAAAGTTTTGTACATCAAAAAATATTGCCAACTCCCTGCTGGGTAGCCTTCCTAGTCATCAAAACTTTCTCATGTATGAATCTGGTGAGTTCCAACAACCAGCCTCACAAGTCACACCCATGGGTGCAACAGTGGTGTAGATGTTACAGGAGTAACCAACTGCTTTCTGATTAGATCAAAGATCCACTCCACAGGAGGAAACCCATGCCTGGTACTACAAATCTGGCCAAGAACCCATTCTGTGGAGCTCAAAGTCCCTAAAGAAAAGCTTATTACTATTAGTTTGCTAAATTGGCATAGTATCGAACTGTCTTCTAAATGCTTCTCAATACTCATAGATTAGGTCAGTTTTCAACACTGACCACAGAAATTTCTTTTTACAGTGGACAGTGGCCAATATGCATAGTTACAATTTGTCAAAATGCAAAAACGAGTGTCTATGGAGTATTCAGTCCCAAATGAGACATCCATATCACACCCTTGTCCCCAAAGCTCAAGGAAACATCAGAGAAGATAGGGAAATGGGAAAGAAAAGTGTAAAGAGCCAGTGATCTGGGAGATCTGCTATGAAACAATGTCTTCTGAACACAGCAGGGAGTTGCACTCATAAACTCACAGAAGCAGTGGTTGCCTGCACAAGCTCAAGACACTCAGCATGAATGAGTGAGGGACTACCCACAGCTGAGGAACTGTTGGCAATGATCAATGCTGGGGGAGGAAGACTCCATCTTCTTCAGAGGTGTGGCATTGAGTATGTTGACCATGTTCCGGTAGATGGCTTCACACCCATGCACATTTGAGTAACACTGATTTTTGTTCTCAGCAGGTTATAAAGAAGAGGAGAGGACAAGAAATTAGGATAGGAGCATGACAGAAGATCCAAGAGCAGTTATACAGGGATATGGGGGTAGACATGATCAAAATACACTGTATACATGTAGGAAATTATCAAAGAATAAATAATTTTAAAGAAATGCTACTCAGGAAGAAAATGAAGATGGCCCATCTAATAAAAGAGAATGTTTTGAAATGGGTAGCTTGATAGGTGGTGATATGATTGTTGACTTGTATCTAACAATCATACTATAGAAAGAGATTTATAATGCAAAAAAAAAAAAATAACCTAATTTTAATTGGCAAAAAAACTTGGTCTTTTCTACAGAGATATACAAGTGATCAATAAGCATATTGTATGATCCCGTCTCTATAAAATCCCAGAGTAGGATAGATAATCCATTAGAACACAAAGTAGGTTGGTGTTTGCTTCTGTTTAGTGGAGAGATAGGAGAGATAAGTTAGAAGTGACAGCTAATTGATGCAGGAGGTTTGGTTTTGTTTTCTGAGATTTTATCATTTTATTTATTATTATCACTGTGTGTGTGTGTGTGTGTGTGTGTGTGTGTGTGTGTGTGTGTGTGTTTGCATGCGCATGCTCTCCGTGGCATGTATATGGACAACTTGTAGGAGTTGGTTTTCTCTCTTCTCCACGTGGGTTCTGGAGATCAGTCTCAGATCACGAGGCTTGACAGCAAGCACCTTTACCCACTGTACCATCTCCCCGGCCACCTCACTGGTTATATTGAAGAAGATCAAGTCCCAGTTTTCTACAGGCAAGCCAGGCAACTTTACAACTCTGCAAAGTAGAACTCAAGCAGAAGCTGGGGACTTTACCAAATGAAAGAGCAGGCAGTACACAGCCCAGTTCATCATGGTCTACTACAAGAAGTCATGCAACTGATGGGGATACGTATTGGGAAATGGTGTGGGGGTAGTAATCAAAATACATCTGCCTCAGCCATGCATGGTGGCTCATGCTTTTAATCTTAGAACTTGGGAGCCAAAGGCAGGTGGTTCTCCATGAGTTCAAAGCCAGCCTGATCTACATAGCAAGTTCCAGGCCAGCCAAGGCTACCTATTTCATATACATATATGAATGCCTTCTCCACCATGAGAGACTGTACCCTCAAACTGTGAGCCAAAGTAAACATTTCACCCCTTAAAAAAAATACATCTGGGGTCTGGAGAGATGTCCCAGTGGTTAAGAGTACATACTACTCTTGCAAAGAAACCAGTTTGCTTCCCAGTTCCCACATTGGACAGCTACCTGTAATTCCAGGTCCAAGAGATCTACCGCCCTCTCTGGCCTCCACAGGCACCTGAATTCACACACACACACACACACACACACACACACACACACACACACACACAATTTAAAGTTAAAAAGTAAATTATTTTTAGAATGCATCTGCTTGGAGACTGGTTATCTACACTTTGTTAAATGGGGAGCTGCACACCCCAAAGGATGGGGGGCCTACCCTGGGTGGGGACTGCCAACACAGAGACTTCAGAGGCAGATGACTGTCAGTAGGGTCTTCACCTGCTTCTCAAAATGGCTCTTTTGTCTCCACTACTGACAAGTCCTCGGTTGTGTCCCTGCGTCTCACGGAGCTCTCTGAGGTTGACAAGTGCTTTAAGAAGGGAAATCTGTTCTTGTACACCCTCCAAAACCTCCCTAAACCCAAAAATACAAGCTCCAAGAAAATAACTAAGAGACAGGCCCCACTGATCCCAAACATGGTGTTGAGGAAGATGGTCTTCTCAGAGGGGTGAGACAGGAAACAGGTTGTGCTGCCAATGCAGGGATCTTCACGGCATATAAAAGTGCTGGGCATCTTGAAGCCAAACAGATGGTACTGAACTCCTAGAGCTGCTCCCTCAAGGACCAGCCGCACCCCAAGGTGCGCCACGTAGGCCCAGAGAAGCTTGAGGCTTTTAGCTCCTGAGACATCCTTGCTATGATCCCCTTTGCAAATCCGGGTCTCTTGCTCCTTGTTCCCCTTTCCTGGTACCTCCCAGTATCCAATTACATGATACAGAGTGAAAGCCACATAAACGGCACTGGGTACGGCCATCAGGATGACTTGGAAGGCCCAGAAGCGCAACGGAGAGAGAGGGCGGAAGACGTCATAGCAAATGGTCTTGCAACCTGGCTGCCCTAAATGACATATGAATTCGTTCTCATCATCGCCGAAAACCCCAGGTCCACTGGAAACCAGGATCAGGAGACGGAATCCCATAAGCAGGGGAAGAAGGAAGCGCCCCACAGGGGTGGAGTGCTGGCTCTCCTGAGCCAACAGCTGTCTCAGGAACCTGCCACACATCCTACCACCAAGCAGAGAACAATTATCAGTGCAGATGTCTCACTCCCTTTTCAAGGAGGCTTCAGTCTGTCGAGTCCACTGCTAACCCACAGATCGGCAAAGCAAGCCTTTTTGTTCCTCTCCAAAGTTGATCAAACACCATTTAGCCATCTTTACTTGCCTACAATGTAATACCTGAGCTAATTACCTTTATAGACACAAAAGGTTTAGTTAGTGCACAGTTGTGCAGGTTTGATCTCCAAACAGCACTGCACAGACTTGATGACACTCATTGAATGAACATAATCATGTCTTGGATGACAATGAGAAGATTGGAGCAAAAAGCCTCAACCCAAGGAGACAGGAAGATGGACAGAATCCCACAATCCCTTTCAAGAGTACATTGTCATAAATGGTGGGTTGGCTCAGTCAGCAAAGTGACACACGCACGTAAAAACCTAAGCTTAATCCTCAAAACCCATGTAAAAATGCTGTGTGGTGGTGCACACTTGAAACCCCAGTGCTGGGGAGGCAGGGACAGGAGGATCCTAGTCAGTGGAGAGCCTCCAACCAACCAACAAAAGGTCCTGTCTCAAATACAAGGTGGATGACTTCCAGAGAATGGCACATGACATTGAGCTACAGTCTATATTAGAGAGAGAGAGAGAGAGAGAGAGAGAGAGAGAGAGAGAGAGAGAGAGCGCTTCCATTAGGCTCCATCTCTTATGCATATGTGGGTGTGTCTTTCTTTGTGTATGCCGTGTGTGTGTGTGTCTGTGTGTCTGTGTGTCTGTGTGTCTGTGTGTCTGTGTGTCTGTGTGTGTCTGTGTGTGTCTGTGTGTGTCTGTGTTCATAGAGACCAGACAAGGGCATCAGATCCCTTTGAGCTGGAGTTATAAGTGGTTGTGAATCACCAGATATGGACAGTGGGAACCAAACTCTGGTCTTCCAGGAGAGCAGCAAGCACTCAGCCACAACACCATCTCTCTAACCCCTGACAAAAGTTCTTTCAGGTCCACAGCACATTCTAATAGCACTACCCTAAAGGTCAAGTCTTTCCATATGGACTTCTGTGAGGAGAGGACACTCAGCCAAACCATAATTAATACCAAGTCTCTGGCTCTCCTTATTTACCAGTTAAATAAATGTAAGTGAATAATATGAATTTATGTAGGTGTCCTAGTTTAATTTCTGGTGCTGAAAAAAAACCTTAAGAATGAAAGAATTTGTTCCAGCTTACAGTACCAGGATATAGTCCATCGTAGCAGGGAAGTAAAGGTGGCAGGGACCTAAAACATCTGGTCACATTACCTCCACAGTGAAGAGCAGAGAGAAAGGATGGTGCGGTGGTTTGAATATGCTTGGCCCATAGGGAGTGGTACTGTTAGGAGGTGTGGCCTTGTTGGAGGAAGTGTGTCACTGTGGGGGTGGGCTTTGAAGCTCCACCCAGTGCAGACGAGTCAGTCTTCTGGCTGCCTTCTGATCAAGATGCCAGAACTCTCAGCCCCTTCTCCAGTATCATGTCTGCCTGGATGGTGCCCTGCTTCCTGCCATGATGATAATGAACTGAACCTGTGAAACTGTAAGCCAGCCCAAATTAAATGTTGTCCCTTATAAGAGTTGTCTTGGTCACGGTGTCTCTTCACAGCAATGGAAAGCCTCACTAAGACAGAAGGCATGCATGCTATCGATCAGCTTGCCTTCTCTTTGCTTGTACAGTCCAGAACCAAAACCCAGAGATTTGTGCCACCCACTTTCAAGCTGAGTCTTCCCAAATCAATTAAAGCAATGAGGACAAACTGCCTTTCACACACAGAGACACACTCATAGACCAACCTGATCTAGACAATCCCTTATAAGGCTCCCTTCCCAAGTGACTCTAATTTGTGTCAAGTTGACAATTAAAGTCATCACCACAGGGGACTGGAAAGATGGCTCAATGGTTAGGAGTACCTGTTGCTATTGTAGAGGACTTAGATCAATTCCCAGCACCCACAATGGTGGCTCTCACCCATCTGTAACTACAGTTCCAGCAGAACCAGTGACCTCTTCTGGCCTCCATGGTGGCATGCCTGAGGTGCACATACATACATGTATGCAAGTTTACACTCACACACATAAAATAAATCTTTAAAAAATAAAACTAAACTATCGCAACATGTATGAATTAATGATTTAGAAAGCAATGTGAATTTCAGTGCTTACTCTAGTCCAATGTTCTTTATACCTTACCAGCTCGGGAACAAGAATTTGACATAATTAAATGCCATAAGGTTTGGGGACAAACCAAGATGAGGGTAGAAATTCAGATTTCTAATCTCTGTTCTTTGAATGTTTATCTCCCTCATGATGAGGGAGTAACCATTATCAAGAACAAATTTTAGAAATTCCCCAGTTCTCTGGCCATAATACCAAGCATGCTATCTTTATCTCTGCCCTAATAGGTACATTCTTCCATGCCCAAAAACTACTCCCAACCATCGCTCTTTATCCAAAAGATTTACACATCTTCCCTTCTCACTCCCAAATGGTCATGTGTTATGATAACTGTTGGTGTCTTCCCCAGCGTCATAGACTTGGGTCTAGTGATGAGCTGAGGATGTGGCTCAGCAGTATAGTACTTAAATAGAATTCCCCAGAGAGAAGTTGGGTGTGGGTACCGGTCTAGCATGCAAGTGGTCCTAGATTCAACCCAAGAACTAGGAAGGAAAAAGAGAGAGACAGAGACAAAGACAAAGACAGAGACAGAGGAAGAGAGAAGGAAAGCCATGAATGTGTTATAAAAGGAGGTCTGAGGGAGCCCTTCAGCCCCTTCCATCAGTTGAAGACACAGAGACATCACCATCCATGAAGAAAAGGCCTAATCCAGACACTTTGGCTGCTAGCACCTACATCTTGGACTTCCCAGCCTCCAGGACTGGAAAAGAAAAGGAAGTTCTGTGGATTACAAATCACTCATTCAAAAATATTTTATAGCAGTTTTGTCATACTAAGATACTATGCAGACCTCTTATTCCGGAAAGTTCCACAGACAGTTCTTTATATCTGTTTTCCCTTTTGTGAGAATTTTATAGATGAGCTATTTATATCGTTTCCTCCCCACTCCTCCCTACTTTACCCATGTCCTTCAACTCCCTGTCAGAGTCATGGCCTCTTCACTAGATCGTAGCCAAAAGGCCGAGAAGCAATAAGTCGTGGCCTCTTATTCTTTGTTATTGTTACATATATACATATACATACATACATATACACACACAACCTGTTAAGTCCCTGTATTATTACATGTATGTCTGAGTGCTTGGAGATGGCCACTTAGGATTGGATAACCTGTAGGGCATCCCTAGAGAAGACTAATTCTCTCTTCTAGAAGCCTTTAATTGCCTGTAACTCTGTCTAGGAATGGGGCCTTGTGAGATTTCCCTCTTGCACAGTAGCTTGTAACCTGGTGTTGTCATTTTTCAGACTTTGTTTAGGCAGCCATCTTTTTGAGATTGTATGGGTAGTTACATGTCCTGGCCCTCTGGCATTTATAATCTTTCTGCTCTGGTCTTAGGAGGTGTTCCCTGAACTTTAGGTGTAGGGCTTGTATTGTAGATCTATCAGCTGGGGCTGGGCATTCTACAGTCAGTGGTTCTCTACATTTTGACCAGCTGGAACTTTCTATAATGTCTCCATTTGTTGCAAAAAGAAGCTTCTTTGATGAAAGGTGAGAGCTGTACTTAGTCGTGGGTATCAGGATAAGTATTTAGAATGAAGTTAGACAGAGGAGAACCAACTGTCGCCACTTCCTTAAGCCAGTGTCATTACTAACTACAACTGTCTCCATCATGTGTGTGCATGTGTGCATGCCTGTGTGCCTGTGCATGTGTGTGATATGTGAAAGGTGCATGCTCCTGCCACGGCATAAATGGAGAGATAGAAAACCCTGTGTATCAATCCTAAGGCAGAGTTTCTTGCTTGCCACTGTGAATGCCAGGCTAACTAGCCTGTGAGCTTCCAAGGATTCTCCAGTCTCCACCTACCCTCTCACCACAGTACTGCTGGGATTACAGGCATCCACTACCACAACCCAGCTTTGATGTGAGTTGGGGGAATTCTAATTCTGGTCCTCACCCTCTCACACCAAGCACTGAGCCATCTTCCCAGCCCAAGAATCTGAAACTTTCTGGGTGCTAACACAATAGAGCAAGCAGAAAGTTCTCTCCTGACTTCCTGTCACAGGCTGCAATCCAACCATTAGCTCGCTGAAGCAACCAGAAAATGGATGGAACAGGAATTATCATACTAAACAAAGTAACCAGGACCCAAAAAAGACATATACTGCGTCTTGTCTCTCAAAGGCAGGTCCCAGATTTTAATTTTTGCATGAATGTACATTTGTGTGGATATTAGGACATTAAAGTAGAAATGGAACTGTCTCTAGAAACCAGACAGCACAGGGGAGAGAGGTCTTAAGGGACAAGGAAGGAAAGGGGGACAGAATAGGTGTGATGCGTATGAAGAATAGAGGCTGAAGAGGGAAGAAAGGAACTAACCTAGAAGAAAGGGCATGAGACAGGATGAGGAGAGAAATAACAAATCAAAGTATGCATGAAAATGGAATGCATTGCTCTGTAGGCTTATTTTCAAAACACAAATAAACAGAGGCTGTGGCTCAGTTGGTAGAATGCTGGCCTCACATGGTCAGGTCCCTGGGTTTCATCCACAGCACTGCATAAGCCAGGTGTGGTAATACACACCTGTGATTCTAGCACTAGGGAGGTGGAGGCAGGAGGATCAGAAGTTCAAGGTCATCCTCAGAACAGTGAGTTTAGGGCTAAATGGGCCTACATGAGATTGTGCCTCAGTAAATGGATGAATGGATGGATAGATAGATAGATAGATAGATAGATAGATAGATAGATAGATAGATAGATAGATAGATAGATGATAGATAGATGATAGATAGATAGATAGATAGATAGATAGATAGATAGATAGATAGATAAATGATTGATAGATAGATAGAGTATAAATGTAGCAACTAGCACACATTTAAAATTAGGAAAGGAAATCCCAGAATCGAGCAGATTTTCAAGCTCCTGAACAGATTATTCAAAATCCCATCATAATTTTAATAAGAATTTTTCAAAGCATCTCACATATTTTTTGAGGAGGGGGGGACTTCATCAGTGACAGAATCCATCCCAGAAAGTTAAGGAGAGACAGAGGAAAGGACCCATGAGGAAGGAGGAACTTGGCAGTGCAAACCTAAACTCATTGCTCCTATCTTCCTCTGCCTGGCCCGGAAAGCATTCTAGATGCTTCTCTTCAAAGCCTGACCATGAAACAAGCAGCAGCAGAGACCCAGGATCCTGGACCATATCCCAGACTTGTAGATCTTACATCAGTTTCAAAACTATCTCTACTTAATCATGAATACACCCACCCATAGACACCTCTTCAAAGCTCAGGATAATCTCGGCCAGAGCCACTACCCTCTGCCCATGAATTTACCTGCAGTTGCCTGGCAGCTCCAAGCAGAAGCATCAACCACAGAGGAAAGAAGCCAAAAGGAATCCTCACACTAGAGCCTGCAGGGTCTAGGATCTTGCCATGGTCCTGCCTCCTGTAGCCACCCACTCTTTCGCCTTCTCCTTTTCATTCCTGGCAGGCTCGCTGCAGCATAAAAGAATTCCAATTGAAGGACCCGGGGACCCTGCCTTCAAGGCACAATCTCTGGAGAGTGACTCTGGTGTCGAGGTCATGGGATGTACTCTCAGAGTGAATGGAGGCTTTGAGCTCATCTGAAAGAAAATGAAGGTTTATTCTGTACATTCTATTGGTTAGTTGTCTTGGGATGATTGCGCTCACTGAGAAGCTGGCTCTGGAAGTAGGGCTGTTCTCTCCCGTTTCAGACCCAAGTATGTTTGTCTCGGATCCTCTAAGGCCCCTTGTCTAGGGATGAGCTGCCTCCCAGACTCTGGACCACAGAGGAAAGGGAACAGCAAACAGCCGAAGAATAAAAACATTGTATCCTTGAAAACAGCTAGAAGGGAAACCAGACGTGAGAAAAGAGAGCATAAGCTGCTGCTGTCTGTCCTACACGGAGCGGCCCATAATACAAAACTACCCGGAGAGGGAGAAGGACTCAAAGTGCAGCCATGGGGAGCTCAGCAGAGGGCAGAAAGATCAGTGGAGCTCTCCAGCTCACTGCTCCGACTTCCCCAGTCAGTTTCTGTTGGATCTTGGGAGCACTCAATCTGATGAGGTCGCCTCTGTCTATTGTTTGTTACTATTTTTCCTCTTTTAGTTTTTCCTTTGGAGATGGGTTGTTTTTTGTTTGTTTGTTTTGGTTTTTCGAGACAGGGTTTCTCTGTGTAGCCCTGGCTGTCCTGGAACTCACTCTGTAGACCAGGCTGGCCTCAAACTCAGAAATCTGCCTGCCTCTGCCTCCCAAGTGCTGGGATTAAAGGCGTGTGCCACCACTGCCCGGCTGGAGATGATATTTTAATTACATTTTGCCCTTCTTTTCCTCCCTCCCAAGTGTCTCATATACCCCTCCCTGATCGCCTTCAAATCCATGGGCTTTTTTTTTTTTTAAATCAATTGTTATTGCATGCTTGTGTATACATATATATATTGTTAAATGTAACTGTTGAGTTCATCTAAAGCTATTTGTATGTATGTTTTCAGGGTTGACCATTTGGCATCAAACAACCAACTGAGGCGCTAAGAACCACCTCTCGCATTCCCAGCTTTACCCAGTTGCCTGTAGTTCTTTGTGTAGGTTTATTCTTTTACTTAAGAGGTTCATGGAGGGGACACCCTACTCTGCCCAGGAATTTCTCTGTGGGAAGCTCCATCTGACTGTCTCTCCCTGGTCATTTTCTGCTGGGTGTTTGTAAGCCCCAATGTGATGATATTCATCTCTGTTAACCTATCACTTTTTATTTATTCCTTTATTTTGCCTTGTGCCTAATAAACTTGCTTATTCAAAACTGAAAGTATAACAAACTATGTGCTTAATAAACTCACTCATTCAAAACAAAGTACCCCCAAAAATAAGTTTGTTCACCTAAGAGTGTGCCTATGTGTTGAAAGGAATAGTCCTCAGAGTGTGAACAAGTGGGTCCCTGATCCTTGTGCCTCCCTGCCTCAGGGCTCTTTTCCTTCTGTTGGGTTGCCTTGTCCAGCATCAACGTGATGTTTTTGCTCTATCTTACTGTATTTTATTTTGTCATGTTTGATTGATATCTCTTAGAACCCCGTTCTTTTCATTAGAAAATAAAAAGAAACAGAAAGGGAGTGGATCCAAAGGGGAAAGGAGGGGGCGGGGGGGGGTCTGGGAAAAAGAGGGAGGGGAAACTATAATCAGGATATAGCATGCGCGCGCATGTGTGTGTGTGTGTGTGTGTGTGTGTGTGTGTGTGTGTGTATGTGTGTGTGTGTGATTTGCTTCAATCCCTCAGGTAGTCCTCATCCCAGAATCCAGGGTGACTTCACAATAGCCTCTTGGTTGGAAGAATAGAGCAACTCTTAAAGCATCATGAGAATCTACTCCACGCCCCATCCCCATCCCCACGCCCCACCCCCTCCCCACGCCCCAACCCCCTCCCCACGCTCCAACCCCCTCCCCATGCTCACGCCCCACGCCCCACCCCCTCCCCACACCCTACCCTCTCCCCACGCCCCACTCCCTCCCCACACCCCACCCTGGCAGCATAGAGAGCTGAACTCCTCTCCACCAGCCCCAGTGAGAGCTGAGACACTCACTCCACTCCGGCCCCTTCCTCCACCACTCCAGCCAGGATCCCCTCCAGAGACAGCTAAGAAAGGGGAAGGGCAAAGCTGGACGTGCAGGGAGGCTGATTCCTGAACTTTTTTTGTAGGAAAGAGAATGAACATACATGATTTTATGCCATTGAAATGTCTGCTTGGTTATTAGTAATCCAAGGTAATTCTCACCCAACATATCCATATAAACTACAAATATTGGGGAGGGGGGAGGGTATTGTGTACATATTCATGTGTGCATAGGTGCATGTGTGTGCGCATGTGTGTGTTTGAGTGTAGAGGTCAGAGGTCAACCTCAGCAGTCATTCCTCAGAAGGAGGAATGTTTTTTGAGACAGGACTTCCTGCTGGCTGTGTAGGCTAGGCTGGCTAAACAAAAGCCCTAAAGATCTAGAAATCTCTGCCTCCCCAATACTGGGATTACAAACACACCTGCAATGCTCAGGATTTTTTTTTTTTTCCAGACCGGGTTTTCTCTGTGTAGCCCTGGCTGTCCTGGAATTCACTCTGTAGACCAAACTTGGCCTTGAACTCAGAAATCCACCTGCCTCTGCCTCCCAAGTGCTGGGATTAAAGGTGTGTGCCACCACTGCCCAGCGCTCAGGATTTTTTTAACATTTACTTATTTTAGCGGAGTGTGGTGGCACATGCCTTTAAGCACTCAGGAGATATCGGCAGGTGGGTCTCTGAGTTCAAGGCCAACCTCATCTACAAAGCCAGTTCCACAACAGCCAGAAGTACATAGAGAAATCCTTTCTCAAATAAATAAATAAGTATTTTATTTTTAAAGATTTGTTTTTCTTTTTAATTGAAAAAACTTCATACACTCTAGCCTGATCACACATCTTCATTCCCCCGACTCCTCCCAGATCTTCTCCACCTCTCAGCCCACCCAACTTTACACCTTTTCCTCCCTCTCTTTCTCTCTCTCTCTCAAAAAAAAAAAAAAACACAGACACAGAACAAAAGCAAAAAACATGGAAATTATGTGTTGGTCAAAACTTCTCAGTATGATGTCTATCCTGAAGTATGGTTAATATATTCAGTGAGACTCCATTAAAGAAAACTAATTTTTCCTTTGCCAGTATCTGTTGCTGATGGATTCTGAGTTAGGGGTGGAAGCCCATGTTCACTTCCCCCTCTTGGGGCTGGGACCCCATCTGATTTGAACTTGTGCAGGCTGCATGCCCAGTTTTTTTGCTTTTGTTGCGTTTGGGGGTTTTGTTTGTTTGCTTTGTTTTCTTGTTTTGGTTTGTTTGTTTGTTTGTTTGTTTGTGAGTTCTGGAGATCAAACCTTTAGTGCTCATGCAAGGCAATCGGTCTACTGATGAAGTCACCGGCCCAGCCTCCTTTTCTGTTTTGTTTGTTTGTTTGTCCTCCTGTAGTTGGGGCTGGCTTCACACTCAGAGAACTGATCCTGCTGCCTCTGCCTCCCAAGTACTGGGATTACAGGCATGAGCCACCATGCCTGGCTCACGAATATCTTTGAATCACACACATTTTCCTAAATCTGGTGAGACTATATTGTCCTATACATGCAAAATAAATAAATATATAGTCAATTTTTATTGCAAATTGGCCAGATCCTTTGATGAACGCTTGAAAAATACCAATCATAAGCTTTAATTATGCTCCTCATGACTGGGGCAGCCATCCTGAGGAAGATACCCCAGAAGTAACGTGATTGCACGACATTTTCTCAAATGTTCACACATACATGTTCACCTGTGTGAATGAGCACCAGGTGTGTTAGCTCACACTGACATCATGACAGTTATGAGCACATGTGTGAATGAGCACCAGGTGTGTTAGCTGACACTGACGTCATGTCAGCTGTATCTTCCATTGCTCACCCTTCTCTTGGAATGCCCACAGACTGAGAAGGATAAATTGTAGTCTGATTTTGTTGCTGTATCCCTATTTCTCCATCTCCTGTAGGGTTGGGGTTTTCTTTCTATAATAAATAATGCTAGTGGGTCTCGTGTAACTAAGTCTCGATGACTGTAAATTGCACATGGTGGAAGGAGAGAACTGACTGCTGAAAGTTGTTCTCTAAGCTCCACGTTCATGCCATGCACACGCGCACACACACACATACACACATACACACACACACACACACACACACACGAATGAATGAATGAATGAATGAATGAATGAATGAATGAATGAACGAAACCACACGGAAGGGAGAGAGTTCCAGGAGAGGGCTGTAAGATGCATGTACTAGATACCATTCTAAGCAGTCGCCAATGTGACCTCATTTGACCCTCATTTCAAGCCTAGAAAGTGATCCATAATGCCAACACCCTCGGGTTATAGAAAATTAAATATGAAGACATTTAAAAGTTGCCTGAAGAAGTCATTAAAACAGTGAATGGAAGAGGTAAAATGGAAACAAAGAAAGGTTCAAGAATCACGTTTTCCCCATTTGCTAAACCCCTTCTTTGGAGGGTCCACTGGGTCGAGTACAGCCACACCTCTGCTCATGCTAAGTTAGCACTTGAAACCAAGAGCTGTGACCCCACTATTTGGGGTTACACAGATGGTCCAGCCAGAGAGTTTAAATGTCTGCTCTGGGGGAGAGAGGGTGGGAAGATGCCCACTAAGATGCCCACTAAGAATGTTTTTCAGTGATGCATGAATTTCTCCTGATTCTTCAATAGCTCTATTTATAAATGTCCACAGCCCAGGTCAGTGTGGGTATCAGACGAGGAGGCTACGCTGGCACTGAGGGCTGGAGGGAGGGGTGCTCTGCCTATTTATTTCTAAGCTGCTGTCGAGATGTTAAAACACCAAGACAAACTTCTCTTTCATAGCAACTTTCTTAGGCTGGGTGCCAGGAAGCACTCACTGCACTGCTTTATACCACCAACAATGCCCTCCCTGTCCCTCTCACCCCACCAGATGAGACCAGCCTCCTCCCACAGCCAGATGTAAGTGATATGTGCCAGGACCTGGGTAGCCGGGTACTCAGGGAGCAGCATCACCCAAGGGTAGGGAGTAGAAAGAAATGCAGCAGCCTAGAAGAGAGGTTCTCAACCTGTGGGTCGTGACCTTTTCACAGGGGTAGGGGTAGGGGCAAAGGGGTCATCTTAGACCATCAGAAAACACAGATATTTACGTTACAATTCTTAACAATAGCAAAAATACAGTTACGAAGCAGCAATGAAAATAATTTTATGCTTGGGATTTCACCACGACATGACAAACTGTATTAAAGAGTTGCAGAATTAGGAAGGTTGAGAACCACTGGCCTAGAATCTACACAATTCCTCCCCACCCCCGAAAAAAAAAAAACATAGCCAAACATTAGATGGAGCTTGGGGAGTCTCATGGAAGATGTGGAGGAAGGCTTGAGGGACACAGAAGGACTAAGAACTCCACAGGATGACCAACAGAGTCAACTAGCCGGGACCCTTGGGGGCTCCCAGAGACTGAACCACCAACCAAAGAGCACATATGGGCTGGCCTTAGCCCCACACACACATATGTAACAGATGTGCAGCTTGGACTTCATGTGGATTCTCCAACAACTAGAGCAGGAGCTGTCCCTGACTCTGTCGCCTGCTGTGGATCCTGTTCCCCTAACTGGGCTGCCTTGTCTGGCTTCAGTGCTAGAGGATGTGCCAAGGTGGGTTGATACCCAGGGGGGCCTCCCCCTCTCAAAGGAGAAAGGGAGGGGAGGGAGAAGGGCTCCTGAGAGAGAACTAGGAGGAGAGTGGAGCTGTAATTGAGATGTAAAGTGAACAAATAAATTAACAGGAAAAATGGGAGGAGGGAGCTTCTCTGCGTCCCTTTCTTTTTCAAGCGGGGGGTGGGGGGGGGGGGGTGGGGGGGTGGGGGGGGGGTGTGATTTTTTCACTCACGGAGAGTGATTGACGCATGGAGGGGAAAGTGTCAGCAATAGTCAAGTGGGAGAACAAACAGAAATATCTACATATGGAACTAGATACAATTGTCCCAGGCCTAGCCCTAGAAAAGACTCCCGTGAGCCCCCGTCCTAGCCTCACACAGAAATCTACAAAGTCTTAGATGAAGCAAAACAGCCCAAAGTCAAGCAGGCTGTGTTCTCTCTTGCGCGCTATCCCAGCTGTTCGGTTTTACATGTGTATGTGAATGTTGATACAGGATGTGAACCGAGAAAAGAGACAAGAGTAGAAAAAGAGGTTTGGGGAAGAGAAGAGGGAGGTGAGAGAATTTGGTGACGAGAAGGTGCGAAGGGAACTCCTGAGCATGGGACGGGCCAAGGAGTGGAGAGAAAGAGTAGGGGATCAACAGAAGCAAGTTCTGTGATTAACTGCCGTAGCCAACCATACTGCTTTACGTGCTTATTTCAGACAATTAAGGAGGTAAGGACATTAAGGCCTCCACTGGTAAAGTGATTGCCATGAGAACACGAGGGCCTGAGTTCAGATCCCCCCCATGCCTACATAAAAAGCTAAGTATGGCAGTGCAAATCTACAGTCCCAGCACTGAAGAGGAAAATACAGAATTTCTGGGGGCCTGCTTACCAGTCAGACTAGCCATGAGGCAGAGCACTGCGGTCAGTGGGAGACCTAGACTCAAAAACTAAGATGGAAAGGGATAGGTGTCAACCTCTGGCCTTCACACAGACAGACGGACAGACAGACAGACATGTATGCATGCATGCATACAGAGATACATACACACACATACACCTACACAGAGACACACACAGAGAGAGAGAGAGAGAGAGAGAGAGAAAGAGAGAGACATGTATACACAGAGATACATACATCCACACAGAGAGAGACATATACAGAGACAGACAGAAAGACACAGAGATACATACACACACATACACCCACACAGAGACACATACACACACATACACACAGAGAGACACATACACAGAGAGACAGAGACACAGAGAGAGAGATACACACAGAGGCATACACACAGAGATACATACACATACATACACCCACACAAAGAGAGACACACACACAGAGACACATACACACACACACATACAGACACACACACACCAAATAAGTATGTAGTGGGGGGTGGGGGATGGCTCAGAGGGCGAGAGTGTTCACTGTGTGAGCATGAGGACTCATGTGTGAATCCCCAGCGCCCACATAAAAAAACTAGGTGTGGGCCAGGCAGTGGTGGTACCTGCCTTTAATCCCAGTACTTGACAGGCAGAGGCAAGCAGATCTCTGTGAGTTTAAGGCCAGCCTGATCTACAAAGTGAATTCCAGGACAGCCAGGAATACATGAAAAAAAAAAAAAAATCCTAGGTGTGGTTGTGCATTCTTAGAGTCTCAATACCACCTTGGGGGTGAGTGGAGGGGAAAAGATGCAGGCTTTCTGGCTGCCAACCTGGCTTGAAGTTCAGTAAGAAACCCTGTTTCTAGGAAATGTGCAGAGTGAGAGAGTAAAACACCTAGCATCTTCTTCTGGCCTCTGTACACACGCACAGACATGAGCACCTACACACATGTGCACTTATGCAATACATGCACACACACACACACACACACACACACACACACTCCTGCTTCCACTTCCCAGGCATGCACAACCATACTCAATATTATACAGTACAGCTGTGGGAGGAGATGGTACCCAGAGCCAAGTACACTACATTCCCAGCTCCAGCCGTTTTATAAATGTTTGAGGGGAAATCTGTATTTTTGAAGCCTGTCTCCCAGTTTGGCTGTTAAGTGCACTGCAGTAGCTAGAGCTGAGGAGAACTGGGCTAGACAGCCATGGAAGAATGTCAGGATGCTCCTTTCCTACCTCAATTCTAATCAAACCCCTTGGAGACTAAAACATGGGCTTAACGGTGGATTCCGCGGGGATATTGAAGGATGGTTCCTCTAATAAAACACCAGAGATCCAAGAGGAATCCAGGGTCCTTGCTCTCCTCTTCCCACACTAAGGAGAATCTAGCGTGGAAGCCTTGAAACCCATGACCAAAATCCTCTATGACACGTTTTTGGATAGACAGACTGACGAGGGGAATCCAGAAGAGCCTGGTGGTGCTGGCATGTAACCCAGCAGCTCCGGAAACTGAGGCAGGGGGATCAGTACAAGCTGGAGACTAGCCTGAACTACATAAACGAAGAGGAGAAAGGGAGGGGGAGAAAAAGAAGCAAGGAGAAGGGGGAGTGAGGAGACTGAGGAGGAGGAAGAGTTGCAAGAGGAGGAGGAAGAAAAGAGGTTAGGGATGTAACCCAGTGGTTGTGGGCACTTACCTCGCTTGTATGAGGCCCTAGGTTCCGTTAGAATGGCCGGACATGGAAAGGTTCTGCACTAGTCTAAGGTTATTCTCTGAGATGTAAAATCAGGAAGCGGAAATCCTGGCAAACGTAAGTCCCTGAATCACTCCTACTTCCCCAAGAAGGTCCTTGCCCGAAGTAGCCCAGATGCACCCTGATAACAACAGTTGGGAGTCCTACTCGTCCCATCCAGGATCTGTCGCCACCTAGTGACTACTTGTAGCAGTTACAGAGGAATTGGATTTTGTGCAGTTTCCAAGCAGTTATAGCAAGCCCACGGCCAAGGCCTGATTGCCTTTGACTATTCCTGAAATTGTACCCTCACTTATATTTCAGGAGGGCTGTCGCCTTGCAAGCCAACCCTAACCCTTGCTGCTCTATCACAGGTGAGTTGGTTGATTCAAGTCAAAGCTTCTTCTACCAGCAAGAACCTCTAAAGCCTGCAGAACATGAGTAAGGGAGAACAGGGTCTGGAATTACAGACCAATAAATTAACCTGATGCTCTTCACAGGACACCAGCAAAAGACAAGCGAACTATGGGTGAGAAAGGAAGACCTATGGACTGAAACACCAACTGCAGCTTGAGTGTCTCTCTTGGCCAGAGTTCCCTTGAGCCAATGATCCCAACGATGTGTCTCTGTAGCCAAGTGGGCACTGGTTGCCAAGCTTGGTTAAATCGCATGCTTGCAGACAGCGGTAAGCACATCTGTTCCTGGAGTTGGCATTTTGTCCCTTGAAAACACTTCACTGCAAAGCTTTCAATATTCTTGATGGGGCCTTGGGAGTTGTACTGGTCGCATCTAGGATCTGTCGCCACCTAGCGACCACTGGTAGCAGTTACAGAGGAATTGGGCTTTGTGCAGTTTCAACACGTCTCTGAGAAATGACCTGGATGAAGAACAGACAGGGTCTTGCATTCATGTGTGAGTCTGTGAGTGCAGTGTGTGTGTGTGTGTGTGTGTGTGTGTGTGTGTGTGTGTGTGTGTGTATAGAATGTATACACATGTGTGTGTAGGTGTATTCCCCCCATTCAGGCATTTATAGAAGCCAGAGGTCAACTTCAGAACATCTTCCTCAATCATTTCTCCACCTTACTGTTTTGGTTTTGACAACAGGGTCTCACTATGTAGCCCTGGATAGCCTATCACTTCCTATGTAGAGTAGACCTCAAACTCACGGAGATCTGTCTGCCTCTACCTCTTTATGCCAAAATTAAAGATGTGTACTACCAAAGCTAGCCCCTTGCTTGTTTTTAGGCCAGGGTCTGTCACTGGAGCTGACCAGCTAACCCGGCTACCTAGAAAGCCTCCAGTAGCCCCTAGCCATCCATCTCCTTTTCCGAGGTGGTACTTACTCAGCTGGTACTTACTAGTGCTGGATTACAGGTGTGCCCAGCCACATCCAACTTTTATATGGGTGCTGGGAATGTGAACTCAGGTTCCCAAGTACTTTACCCACTGAGCAATCTTTCCAGCCCCTGCATTCTTGAGGTGCTCAACAAGAACAGGCAGGGGTGATAAGACCCATGGCAAATTGCCTCCCCTGGGGCTTTCTTTTGTGCTGAGTGCGTCCGTTATCTAAGTGAGGGGGGGAGGGGTGGCAAATCGATTGTTCCCATTGATTGAAGCAGGGTTGCATCCGAAGGTTACTAACCTTGAACTTTGATGTCTCCTTTCTATGATCCACAGTTCAATTCAATTCCAACACCAACTTCCAACTCTGTACGGTGAACCAGGTGTGGCAGAAGACTTGTGAGCTTAGATTGACATACAAGATCTGAGTGTAACCTCCGAGGAACAGGGTGAAGGGTGCTATCCTTGCTGACCCTGGAAAGCTTTGGGTGGTCCATCAGGTGGTGGAACCAGAGTCTAGGCAGTGTGATTTTTCCTGCCTCTGAAGCACTTTGGCCAAGGCTGGGAGGTAGGAGGGATGAATTCCTCCAGCCTAGCCACTGAGGGGGTGGGAATGTGGGCACAGAAAGATGCATAAAAGCACAAACTGTCATCTGGGGAGTCGGTTCAGTCAGAAAAGTGCTTGCTGTGCACATAAATTTGGATTTTTTTAAGTGTTAAAAATAAAAAAAAAATTTAAAAGCCAAGCAAGACAGCACATATCTGTAATCCCAGAGCTGAGGAGGCAGAGACAGAAAGATATTTGGCTTGGTAGCCAACCAGTCAAGACAAACCTGTAAGCTTCAGGTTCAGTGAGAGATCCTGTCTTAATATAAAGTGGGAAGTCATTGAGGCAGACACAAGACATCAAACTCTGGCTTCCACATATAGGTATACACACATGCACAGCAGAGAGAGAGAGAGAGAGACAGAGACAGAGACAGAGAGAGACAGAGAGAAAGAGACAGAGAGACACAGAGACAGAGACACAGAGACAGACAAAGACTGAGAGACAGAAAAAGATAGAGAGACAGAACCTGCAGTCCCCAGCAACTGACAGGGTAACCCAGACACCCTCCTGAAATAAACAGCCATGCAGACAAGCTAGTGCAAACAATCACTAAAGGAACAATGCTTGCAACATCCATAAAAGTCAATAGGAAAAAAAAAAGGTTTTGTGGCACTTGTGGTATCCACTGGTGAGGAAGAAACACCATCCACTTGTCTTCAGTGCAGCCCTGGATTCCAGAAGAAATCCTGACTTCTGTATAAAGGAAAGCTAAGGCAAATAGCATCAAAGTCTGTTTAATTGGCAATAGGGCATGGATATGTGAAAAGAAAATTTCTCAAGGAAAAAGAATTGGTTGTGGTTTCTTATTTATACAGTCCTCAGTTTCCCCTTTTCTCTAAGGAAGTGGAGAGTGTTACCCCTGAAGTAGTTGTTAGGCGTGGGGGAAATGGATTAGTAGATAAGGTACTCACTGCACAACTGCAAGGTCCTGAGTTCAGATCCCCAGGATCCACAGAAAGCCAGCTGCAGTAGTGAAGTCTCACTTCACTATTTCCTCTTTCTTTGCCCCACCTTGAGGTGGTCTCCCCTTAGAACAGGAGGAGGACTCTTTCTTTCCATAGCTATGTCTCTGTGTGTGCACGTGCCCCACCATAGTCATATCAGAGACACCTTGTGGGAGTCAGTTCTCTCCTGCCACTGTTTGGGAGGATTGAACCTAAGTCATCAGGCTTGGCAGCCTTTCCAACTGAACCCTCTCACCTGCCCACAGTTGGAGGATTTCTTAGAGATTGTCCCTACCTACAATTTAGTTGTTATACCCAGGTACGTTCAGAGAGATTGAGGTCAGACAGGAGATACCCCAGAAGCTCCCACACAGGCCAGCTAGCCTGGTATGCATACTGGCGAACAAGAGAGAGACTTTTTCAAACAAGGTAGAAACCAAGAACCAACACTCAAGATTGTCCTCTAATATCTACACACAAGTCGTGGCGTACTCACACATACGAGCCTGTGCATCCCACCCACCACACACACACACACACACACACACACACACACACACACACGAGAGGGAGGGGATGAGAGAGAGACAGAGACAGAGACAGAGAGAGCTGATTTTAAATGTTTAGATTAAAAGAACATATTTGGAAACACTGAGTCAGATAAGATGGCTTAAGGCTGATGTGAACTAGCCATACCAACTAAAAAGGGGGAGGGACAGGCTCTAGAAAAAAAATCACAGCCCATGTTGCAGGATCCTGAAGGGTCCCCCTGGAACACCTCCTGTGTAACCCATGAGAGAAGCATGCTTGGCCTTTCCCCTTGTAAACTTGATTTGTGTGTGTGTGTGTGTGTGTGTGTGTGTGTGTGTGTGTGTGTGTGTGTGTGTGTGTGTGTTCATACCTTATATATATTCTTGTTTGGTTTTGTTTGGGTTTTTTTCTGTGTAGCCCTGGCTTTCCTGGAACTTGCTCTGTAGACCAAGATAGTCTTGACCTCGGAGATCTGCCTGCCTCTGGCTCCTGGGTGCTGGGATTAAGCCAGCACTTGGGAGGCAGAGGAAGGTGGATTTCTGAGGTCAAGGCCAGCCTGGTCTACAGAATGAGTTCCAGGACAGCCAGGGCTACACAGAGAAACCCTGTCTCGAAAAATCAAAAACAAAACAAACAAACAAACAAAGGTGTGAGCCACCACTGCCCAGCCCTTTTACATATTCTTGTGTCTAATATAACTCACTATAACAACTGAATTGTAGGTAGGGACATTCTCTGAGAAATCCGCCAACTGTGGGCAGGTGAGAGGGTTCAGTTGGAAAGGCTGCCTGGTGACTGGAATTCAATCCTGCCAAACAGTGGTTACAGAGAACTGACTCCCACAAGATGTCCTCTGATCTCCGTGAATATGCTAGGCACAGGCACACCAACCTGCGGGAGCCTGCTTGGCACCAGTTCTCTCTGGCAAGCAGAGATGGGGAGTGAGGAGCATTGACAATTTTGGGAAGCAAAACTAAGTTTCACAAGGGCTAAAAATATTGCTTACCTTTTCTAGTATTTAACTTTCTTAACTCTTCGATATTCTAGGGTCAGAAACCTCTGGCTTCTGGTAATTAGCACCCCCACTGTTAAGGGGGAGGGGGAACTACTCTGCTCTCTGTTCTTTTCTTGAAGGTTCCTCACTAAGGGAGTTCATTAACTCCTTGTGAGCCAGAAAAAAGTCATGAAAAAAAAAACACTCAAAGAGGCTTGAATCTTTATTGCTAAGAGAAAGAAAAAGGGGGACTCTTTCCTATTGATGTTCTTTGTTTTGGGGTTTTTTTAATACTTTCTCAGGATAAATGATCACATGGTATTCCAAGCATATTTTTTCCAAAGGTTCATAGCAGGTTTAAAACATAAATTCAAATCATAAATTGAATAAGGCACCTAACTTAACACTCATTATCTACCTGCTAGCTCTATACGTTCATTAAAAGTTTAAAGCAGGGGGCTGGAGAGATGGCTCAGCAGCTAAGAGCACTGACTGCTCTTCCGGAGATCCTGAGTTCAAATCCCAGCAACCACATGGTGGCTCACAACCATCTGTAATGGGATCCGATGCCCTCTTCTGGTATGTCTGAAGACAGCTACAGTGTACTCATATACATAAAATAAATAAAATCTTTTAAAAAAAAAAAAAGTTTAAAGCAATAATTATATGTTACAATTCAGCACAGTTTTGTCAAAAGGTAAATCACCTACCTTGTGTCTCATTTTGAAGTTTTGTATAGATAAATCCAGCCAATATTTTATTTTGTCCTTGCACCTACAATAAATTGTTCATTCCCAGTTTATGGCCTTTAGTTATCAGATAATGGTTTCACAGCTTTGTTTTCCCTGATCGTAAATTTGTTCCAAGCCCATTTTCTTATCCTGGTGCAATTAGTCCGTGACACATGAAGGTTTACAGAACTCTAATTGCAGCTTTCATGATATAGAAGGCTCAAAATTACTTATATAAATTTAGGAATTCTATAGAATGGTTATTAGGAATTATGAAATCATCAATTTGTCTACATAGCATTTCTACAAGATAGTACCTCTTTGTTGGTCTGCAGAAAGTCTGCCCAATAGGGTGTGCTAGAACACTGGAATTATTAGACTATGTAATAAAGATGGGAAAGACAGAACACTAACAAGAATAAATCCTGAGATGAGATCTCTGAAGGCCCTACAATTCAGAGTTTACCCATCGCAGCCATGCAAAACAATGGGCCATCTCCAGAAAGTCACTTGTTAGTTTTTGCCTCTCCCAGATGGCTTCTGACACCCACACACATATACACAGAAATAACGATAGAAAGAAAGAGTCTCCCTCCTATTCCAAGAGACCACCTCAAGGCTGGACAAGGAAGGGGGATGTCTTAGTCAGGGTTTCTATTCCTGCACAAACATCATGACCAAGAAACAAGTTGGGGAGGAAAGGATTTATTCAGCTTACACTTCCATGCTGCTGTTCCTCACAAAAGGAAGTCAGGACTGGAACTCAAGCAGGTCAGGAAGCAGGAGCTGATGCAGAGGCCATGGAGGGATGTAACTTACTGATTTGCTTGCTTCTCCTGGCTTGCTCAGCTGGCTTTCTTATAGAGCCCAAGACTACCAGGCCAGGGATGGTACCACCCACAAGGGGCCCTCCCCTCTTGATCACTAACTGAGAAAATGCCTTACCGCTGGGTCTCATGGAGGCATTTCCTCAACTGAAACTCCTTTCTCTGTGATAACTTCAGCTTGTGTCAAGTTGACACACAAAACTAGCCAGTACAGGGGAAGTAGCAAAGTGAGACTTTTGGTTCCAGATACTGAGGGTAGCCATAGCTACTGCATCTTGACTGAGGACCCTTCAATTCTGGAGGTGCACTCTTCATTCTGGGAGTGCACACTGCTTTACCATACTTGCCTTCTAAAAACAACCTGTGAAGGATCAGGGAGATAGCTCAGTGGGTAAAGGCACCTGTGCCGCCATGCATAAAGACCCACCTGGTAGAAGGAAAGAAAGAACCAACTCCTGCAAGCTGTCTTTTGCATCACACACACACATACACACACACACACACACACACACACACGTACACACACGGATGCACACACACAGCCCTAATGAAACATATTGCCGAAAGGACATTTGTCTTTACTGTCATGCAAGATCAAAAACATTTGGTGTAATCCGGACTCCAAAGAGGATCAGCAAAAATCTCACAAACACAAAACTATAACGTGTAGGTTTGTGGGCGTGAGTCAGTGAGCCCCATCCTGGTTAATAACTCTGAGATTCCCATTCTTTCAACACTGTGTAAACACGGTGCTGTATTTAGTTCATCAAACGCTCTGAGTAAAAAGTTCAAGCCATTCCAAGCTCTCAAGGTCGAATTAGCCTAAACGGAGAAATGCCCACGTTGATTCTTTAAATAAAGCAGATTTGAGGACCTGAAAAATGGCCTAGGGAGTAAAGAGGCTTGTCACAGACAGTATACTGTAAGAATAATACACCTTTCAGACATCTACCACTTACTATACAGACCTTCACCCCATTGATCTACTTTCATACCTGAGAACCACATGGTTAACGGGGAGAACTGAGCTTGAAAGTTGTTCTCTGGTTCTACTTACAAGCACACATATGCACATATACACCGTACAAATAAAAGTAATAAAAATATTTTAATGTCCGGGTAGTGGTGGCACACGCCTTTAATCCCAGCACTTGGGAGGCAGAGGCAGGTGGATTTCTGAGTTTGAGGCCAGCCTGGTCTACAGAGTGAGTTCCAGGACAGCCAGGGCTACAGAGAGAAACCCTGTCATAGAAAAAAAAAATTAATGTATTTCAGCAGAGTGTGGTAGTATATGCCTTTTATCCCAACAGTAGGGAGGCAGAGAATTTGAGGCCAGTCTGGTCTACACAGAGAGTTCCAGTCTGGCCAGGGCTACAAAGTTAGAGCATATCTCTAAAAGAAAAAAAAAAAGCAGACCAGCCAGATGGCTCAGAGATAGAGGCATTTGCTGCAAACCTGGAACCTGAGTTTGATATCCAGGGCACACATAGTAGAAGGAAAGAACTGACTCCTGCAAACTGTCTTCTGATGCAGTGGGATGTACACACACACACACACACACACACACACACACAGAGAGAGAGAGAGAGAGAGAGAGAGAGAGAGAGAGAGAGAGAGAGAGAGAGAGAGATGATGATGATGATGATGATGATGATGATGATGATGATGACGGATTGTAGATACATAAGTAGATAGATGATAGATAGGCAGAATAGGTGATAGATAGATAGATAGATAGATAGATAGATAGATAGATAGATAGATAGATAGATAGATTCATACATACATATATAGATGCATAGATAGATAACGGATATAAATAGACAAATATGATAGGTGATCATACATACATACATAGATTAAATATGGTATTATTTATTGCTATGACAAAATACTTGACAAATGCAACTTGAGGACAGAAAGGTTTAGTTTTGACTCACAGTTCAAGGATACGCTCCATTATGGTAAGGAAGTCACATTGCACCCGCAGTCAGGAAGCAGAGAAAGACATGCTGGCTGGCATTCAGCTCACTTTCTCCTTTCTCGTTTAGTCAGGGACCAGAGCCCATAGGATGGTACCATCCACACCCAGGGTGGGGCTTTGCAAAATTAACCCAGTGTAGAAAACCCTTTATAGAGATGACCGAGGCCTATCTCCATGATGATTCTAGACACTGCCAAACTGACAATCATAGTAACCTTAACATCATCCAAAAGATTCAATGAATCCTGGTGCTCGATGCAATAAACCTGCTACCAAGAGAAAACCTGAATAAGCTCCCGAGTTTGACTGATCACACAGTGGCAATACATTACTGATTTCCTGCTAGTTTTGCTGTAGATGACCCTTTAACTGAAGCCACCAGAGGATGTCTCCTTCCTGTCCTCCAGGGGAAAGTAGCTCTTCTCCATGCCCCATAGTCTTCCTGTCATCTAGGGTAAAGTGGCTAACTGCTTTCTTCCCTGCTGCTCTTAGTCTGGATGGTCTTTGCCAAATGGAGCCTCCACCTTCAATGGCTTTCTAGCCTTCATAGCAAAGAAAGTGAAAGAATACATTGTTCAACCATGCGAGTTCCAAAATTAGTGATCCTTAAAGTCAACTAAGAAGTTGGGATGTGGAGCTGGAGAGGTGGCTCCATGGTTAAGAGCATTGGCTGCTCTTCCAGAGGTCCTGAGTTCAATTCCCAGCAACCACATGGTGGCTCACAACCATCTGTAATGGGCTTTGATGCCCTCTTCTGGTGTGTCCGAAGAGAGCCACAGTGTACTCACATACATAAAATAAATAAATAAATAAATAAATAAATAAATAAATAAATAAATAAATAAATAAATAAATAAATAAATCTAGGAGAAGAAGGAGGAGGAGGAGAAGGAGGAGGGGGGGAAGGGGAGGGGGAGGGGGAGGGGAGGGGGAGGGATATAGCTCAGTCGGCAAATCACTTGCCTAGCATGCTTGAAGCCCCATGTTCCATCCCCAGCACAGCACAAACCGAGGGTGATGGCACAAGCCTGTAATCCCAGGTCTTGGGAAGTAGAAGGATCATTATCAGCTTCACAGAAAGTTGAAGGCCAGCCTAGGACAGTGAGATACTGTCTCAGTTGTTCTATCAATGAAGTCTACTAAAAGCAAGGGGAGCTGGAGGGTAGGTTTTGCTTTTGACCTGTTCAAAACTTTTCTGGAAGGAAGAACTCATTTCTTATAACATGGTCTTACAACACCCAAGTCCCCCTGCTGGCACCAGGTAATGTCACAGACAGTATACTGTAAGAATAACACACCTTTCAGACATCTACCACTTACTATACAGACCTTCACCCCACTGATCTACTTTCATCTGAGGGACACATATGCTCCTTAGACTGGCTTTCTCCACTCTCAGTTAGCAGCTCCTGTGTATGAACCCTGTGACCAAATCTCTGCCCGGCCAGTTTGTGTGGCTCTTCTCATTGCTCTCTGGGGAGGAATTTCTTTGTCCTCTCTCATTGGCTGTGGAATCACCTCCCCTGGGCAGGATTCCAGGCCTCACGGCAAGTGCCTCATTTCCTGGGTAGACTGTCCTCCCAGGCACCTCAGTAGCAATGGTGCCTCTCCTGCTGTCCCTGCCTCTCATCCTGGGCCCTGCAGTCCTTCAGGAGACTGGTGAGTGGGCAAAACCAGGGAAGATTGGGAGGGAAACAAAGGAAAGGCAGAAAACAAAATGCTGGGCCACAAGAAGGACTCTTCGTGTACCTGGGATTCCCGGATATCCAGGACTAATGGGTTTGTAAAGTTGCCAATTAACTTAGTTCACCTAGGAGTATTCAGGAAGTCACCGGACTTGTGTTAGATAAGACCTTAAAGAGTATGAATCTGAGAGCTACTGGTGTGGCTCAGCTGATAGGACCCTTGTGCATTCAGGAAGTCTTGGGTTCAATTCCTCAGTACCACATAAGCCAAGTATCTCACGCCTATAATCCCAACACAAGGGAGCTGGAGGCAGGAGGTTCGAGCATAGGCTGTCTACTGAGTTTTTTTTAATCTTCCTCTATTGAAGGCTTTGTGCATTCGTAGCAAGCACCGTATTAACTGAACATACTTGCTAGTCCTCAGATTCCTGTTCTTTAAGGTCTTATTTAACACAAGTCCAGTGACTTCCCGAATGCTTCTAGAAGGGCGAACGACGATAACTGGCAACTTTGCAAACCCATTACTACTATCAGTGGGGTGGAGGTCTTTATAGTAAATGGTAGATGCCTGGAAAGTGTGTTATTCTTACAGTGGAGTCAGACGGTGGGCTTGAATATGGACCATACAGTTTCCTCTACTGTCTCCCCGCCCTTTCCTCCATGGGCTGGACATACTTGTCTGACTCTGAAGGAAAATGGAAGAGATCCCAGGGGAAAAGCAGAGGCAGGTTAGAAGACTCTGTGAGAAAACCAGGACTTTCCTTTGTAGTGAGGTAAGGCAAGAGCCTCTAGGAGAAGAGACAGCAGGGAATCAGAGGGAGCTACATCAGTTCCAGGAGGGGGAATGAAGCTCTTAGCGGCACATAAACATTGGTACCTTCACAGAATGCTACATAACTATCTATATCTGTTTATAATAAAGCATTGTGTTTTGAATGTTAGATATTTTCTAAAGGGTCTGGAGAGATGGCTTAGTGGTTAAGAACAGTTACTGCTCTTGAAGAGAACCTGTGTTTAGCTCCCACACCCATGTGGCAGCTTATAATTGCCTATTAACTCTAGTGCCAGGAGATCTGTCAGCCCTCTTCTGGCCTCTTTTGTCACTGCACACATATGATACACAGACATACGGGGGGGGGGTGCATATATAAAATTGTTTTAAATGAATATATATTTAAAATGTTAAGTATATTCTATACAAAATATCTGCACTTAGTAAGGGACCTCTAAAGAAACAGAACTAGTAGGGTAGATGCACAGATGAATGGATGGATGGATGGATGGATGGATGGATGGATGGATGGATAGAAAGATATGGACCCATGGGTCAATAAGTAGATATGACAAATAGAAAATAGCAATAGATAGTGTATTAGTTAGAGTTTCTACTGCTGCGACAAAACAAGATGACCAAAAAGCAAGTCGGGGAGGGAATTTGGCTTACACTTGCAGATCATAGTCTATCATTGGAGGAAGTCAGGACAGGAACCCAACGGGGCAGGATCCTGGAGGCAGGAGCTGATGCAGTGGCTATGGAGGGGTGCTGCTTCCTGGCTTGCTCACCCTGATTTCTTATAGAACCCAAGGCCATCATGCCAAGGATGACCCCACCACAATGGGCTGGGCCCTCCACCATTGATCACTGATTGAGAAAAATGCCTCATGTGGAAACATTTCCTCAACTAGACTCCTTCCTCTCTGATGACTCTAGCTTGTGTTAAGTTGACACACAAAATCAGCCAAGATGGATGGATGGATGGATGGATGGATGGATAGATAGATAGATAGATAGATAGATAGATAGATAGATAGATTACAGATAGATACAGGCAGGTCCCTAGAAATTATTTATGGACCAGCCTGGCTGTACTAATGAACTCAAGGTCCAGTGAGAGACCCTATCTCAAAAAAATTAAGGTGGCAGACCAGAGAGATGGCTCAGCAGCAATAGTACTTACCACCATGCCTGATAACTAAGTTTGATCCCTGGGACCCACATGACAGAGAGAACCAATTCCTACAAGTTGTCCTCTGACTGCTACATACACCATGGCATATGAACAAGTCACACACATACAAGTATAATTTTTAAAAAATAAGATGGAGAATGATGAAGGATGGCATCCCAACTTGACCTCTGACCTCTATACCCTGCACATGTGCTTACACCCACAAGAACCATACATACACCACACACACACACACACACACACACACACACACAAATAATTTTATATGCAGAGTAGAGGATACAGTGTAGAGACAACACAGAACAATCTCTGACGTGTCATCCTGAGGAAAGGCAGAGCCTCTTCACATAAGTGAACCTCCCATGGTATGAGCCTGGCAGCAAGAGCAGGAGAGGAAGAGGTTCCAAGCCAGGTCCTTCCTCCTGGGGCTCTGTAGCTCCACAATGGGCCTCCTGTGCATAAACCCCACGCCTCAGAATCTTTTCTCCTTCTGCAGGGTCTTATTCTCTGATCTTCCTCTACACCGGGGTGTCCAGGCCCAGCACAGGCTTCCCCAGGTTTCAAGCCATCGCGTTTCTCAATGACCAGGCCTTCTTCCACTACAACAGCAACAGCGGGAAGGCGGAGCCCGTGGGACCGTGGAGCCAGGTGGAAGGAATGGAGGACTGGGAGAAGGAAAGCCAGCTTCAGAGGGCCAGGGAGGAGATCTTCCTCTCGACCCTGAAAGACATCATGGACTATTACAAGGACAGTACAGGTCAGTGAGCTACTATAGGCCAGTGAGTGTGTGTGTGTCTTACCTGATGCAGTCCGTGAGTATGAGTGGAAAGGATTCCACAAGAGGGAAGGAGACACACACACACACACATACACACACACACACACACACACACACACAATCACATCTACCTCCTCCTTTCCCGTGGCTTCCTCCACCCTCACCCTAGACATCAACCCCTACAGCAGCGGTTCTCAACCCATGGGCTGTGACCCCTTTGAGGGTTGGGTATCAGACATCCTGAATATCAGATATTTACATTACAAGTCATAACAGTAGCAATTTTACAGTTATGAAGTAGCAACAAAATAATTTTGTGGTTGGGGGTTATGACAACACGAGGGACTGTATTAAAGGGTCGCACTTATTAGGAAGGTTAAGAGCCAATACAAGGAAGCGGTATCAGAGTCCCTTCCGACCCAGGCACCACTGACCTTTCATCTCCATGCCCCGACCCACTTGAGAGGGAATCAGATTCAACACTACCCAGGTAGAGAGCAATAAAGAAGCACTTCCAGCATCCTCCTCTGGACTCTGAGTGTGCATGAATGGGTACACATATCTGCATACACAACCATGCTCTTACACTCTACACACACACACACACACACACACACACACACACACACACCACAATTACTTAATTAATAGAAAAAATTAACAGTAATTTGCACTTACTCTGTGCCAGGCTCAGGTGTGAGCACATTTAATAGTCAAAATAACATCTTCTTAAATAAAGTAAATATCCAAAAAACAAAACAAAAAAATAAACAAAAAATAAACAAAAACAAAAACAAAAAACAAAAAAACATAACATCGTCAAAGATTATTACTCTTCTCATCTCAGGGATTTTTTTTTAAGTATTTCACTTAAACTTAACTATATTTCATAGTGCATTCAGCAAAACAGGTGAGTGAACCAGGGAGAGATCTGGAATTTAAATCCAGACAGCTTTAAGAGCGAGTGCCACCACCACCACTCAGGATGGTGTTGTAATCAGACTGACCTGTGGTAGGTTGGTTACTTTGTGTAAGCCTCATTGTTCTTGGGTAAGGGAGCGAAGATCTTTATAGAGATTTGGAGTAAAGACCAAGCAGGTTTGGAGGATGGTGGCTTATCAGTAATCCCAGCATCCAGAAAACTTGAGACAAGAGATTGCTGTGAGTTTGTGGTAGCTGGACTTCATAATGAGATCCAAACCAGCCTGGACTATAAAGTGTGACCCTGTCTCAAAAATAAATAAAGAAATAAAGAAATAAGATATTAATCACAGAAAGGAGGGAAATGACCCAATTATGTATAGAACAATGATTTGAAAGCAATATAGACTTGACAAGCAGGAATTCCGATAAGCTATAAGAAACCACAAATAACTTCTATTTAACTTAGAAATGCGATCCAGTGTGGTTGTGTTTAATTCTGAAGAATTCACCACCATCCACTACAACACATAAGTTCATTAGATAAGATGATGTAAAAATGCTTCAAATCTGAGAGCTTACCTTGCATGCAAGAGGTCCTGGGTTCAATTCCCAGCACTGCATAAAACTGGGTACCATATCACACACCCATAATCCTAGCACTAGGGAGATGAGAATCCTAGCATGAGGGTCAGAAGTTCAAAGTCATCTTTGGTACCTAGAGTATCTGAGGCTATTACATGAGACCCTGTTAGACAGAAATAGACTTGGAATCTATCTACAACTTATGAAATTCTCCAACTATAAAGAATGTGTTCCCTCTCAGAGTGGCCTGAAACACCCAGCTAAGTAGTTTTCTCCTCTGCTGTGTGCCTGGCTAGCAACCTGTTTGCCAAGATAAAGAATTGTGTGTTTAGATGTCCCAAGCATACAGACAGGAATTGAAAGTCGCTCAGCTGGAGCTGGCATCCATCTGACTGACTCCCTGTGGGGTTGGGAGGCTACAGGGTCTCACACCTTTCAGGGAATGTTTGGTTGTGAGATCACAAATAACAGAAGCAGTGGAGCAGTCTGGAGATATGCCTACGATGGACAGGATTTCATCGAATTCAACAAAGAAATCCCAGCCTGGATCCCCTTAGACCCAGCAGCTGCAAACACCAAGCTAAAGTGGGAGGCGGAAAAGGTCTTCGTGCAGCGAGCCAAGGCATACCTGGAGGAGGAGTGTCCTGCAATGCTGAAGAGGTACCTGAACTACAGTAGATCTTACCTGGACCGAACAGGTACACACTGCTTTTATGATCTACTCCTAGTACTAAACTGAAAACCAAGGTCATCTCAGTGCAGGGGACGATGGCAGGTTGCCCCATCAACCCCTATTAGTCTCTTCATCCTCTAGGTCTCCTATACTAGGAGTCATTCCTTTTGAACACCTGACATGAGAGTCAAAAGGTACATTCATCAAAATTTTAGGTCAGAAGAGCCAGGGGTATAGCTCAGTGGTAGAACCCCTGCCTAGAATGCCCCAGTGAGGAGCTGGGGGTGTGGCTCAGTGGTTGAGCACCTGCCTAGAAAACCCCCAGTAAGGGGCTGGGGGCGTGGCTCAGTGGTAGAGCCCCTGACTAGAATCCCCCAGTGAAGGGCTGGGGGCATGGCTGAGTGGTAGAGCCCCTGACTAGAATCCCCCCAGTGAAGGGCTGGGGGCATGGCTCAGTGGTAGAGCACCTGCCTAGAATCCCCCAGTGAGGGGCTGAGGGCGTGGCTCAGTGGTAGAGCCCCTGCCTAGAATCTCCCAGTGAGGAGTGGGGCATGGCTCAGTGGTAGAGCACCTGCCTAGAATCCCCCAGTGAGGGGCTGGGGGCGTGGCTCAGTGGTAGAGCCCCTGCCTAGAATCCCCCAGTGAAGGGCTGGGGGCATGGCTCAGTGGTAGAGCACCTGCCTAGACTCTCCCAGTGAGGGGCTGGGGGTGTGGCTCAGTGATAGAGCACTGTCTAGCATGTGCTAGATTCATTCCTCAGCACTTAAAAAAAAAGTCAGGAGGGACTGGAGAGATGGCTCAGTGGTTAAGAGCACTGACTGCTCTTCCAGAGGTCCTGAGCTCAATTCCCAGCAACCACATGGTGGCTCGCAACCATCTGTAATGGGATCCAATGCACACTCTTCTGGTGTGTGTCTGAAGACAGCTACTCATATAAATAAAAATAAACAATATTTTTTAAAAAAGAAATCGACTTTAAAAAAAAAAAAAAAAAAGTCAGGAACAAAACTGGTTCAGTGGCAAGGTTCCCTAAGAAACCTCCACTTTGCAGTGCATGCTGTAACTCAAGCACTCAGAAAGCTGAGACTAGAGGGTTGTGATGAGTACAAGGCCAGCCTACATGACAAGTACCAGGCCAGCTAGACTCTCTCTCAGAAATCAAGTGGGAGGGACAAAAAGAGAGAGAGACTGAACTGGGACTCAGCTTCAGCAGGCCCTCAAATTCCATAGTTCAGATTCCAAATTCCATAGTAGTTCTTCAATACAGTGAGGCCTCTTGCAGACAGAACTAAGGAGCTGGGCTGACATTCTGGTAGTAGAGAGCGGTGGGGTGAGTTATAAAGTACACTCAAGACACTCAAAATCTGGGCATGGTAGTACATGCCAGTAATCCCAGCACTCAGGGTAAGGATATCACAAGTTCAAGGCCATCCTGGGCTATGTAGTCTCTGTTTTGCTATATGTGTGTAACATGATGTTTGTATATTTATATGTATGCATACACTTTGTATGTATCCTGTCTCTGTTTTGTTCTCTGTGTATGTATGTATGTATGTATGTATGTATGTATGTATGTATGTATGTATGTATGTATTTGGGTGTATATGTATGATAGTGCATGTGTGGAGATTGGAAGACAACCTCAGCTGTTGGTCCTGACCTTCCACCTAGTTTGAGACCCCAGGTTAGCCCGCCTGCCAGCTTCCAGGTATTTCCCTGTCTCTGTTACGCATCACCATATATGAGCTCTGGGAATAGAAACATACATGACGACCTCAAACTTTTACACATGTTCTAGAGATTCACACTCAGATCATCACGTTTATGCAGCAAGCCCTTCACCCACTGAGCTAGCCCCCCAATCCCCTGTCTCAATCAGTTGCCATCAGAAGTCAATACACCATAACAAAAGGCAGGGAGTAAGAGAGTAGTAGCTCTGGCCATACCACATAACCCAACAGGGAAAGCCCCTCCTGAACTTCACAAAGGTCTCTTGGAGAACTCATCCAGGGGGTTAGGAAGGAAAGAGGCATGGCAGGAAAAAGCCACCTTAAGCCCTCTATGTGCATACTTTCTGTCTCTACAGTCCCTCCCACTGTAACAGTCACCAGCCGTGTGGTGCCAGGAAGAAACCGAATATTCAGGTGCCTGGCCTATGACTTCTACCCACAAAGAATTCATCTGCGCTGGAACAAGGCCAGCAAGACGCTGGCATCTGAACCAGAAAGAGCTGTTCTTCCCAGTGGGAATGGCACCTACCTCTCCTGGGTGGAAGTGGAAGTCCCCCCACAGGACAGAGACCCCTTCTTCTGCCTTATAGAACATAAGGGGCTGTCCCAATCTCTCTCAGTGCAGTGGGATGAGACAAGAAAAGTAAAGGCTGAAAATAATGTTTTGGCTCAGCCTCAGTAAGTTGACCTCTCTGCCCGACATGAGAGAGTTGAACTTCAGACGTCAATGTCACCAACAAGGTCTTCCATGGGCCGCTATACAACAGCCATCAAGAATCCAAGGAACAGGCATGGGCACAGAAGACTTGAATACCATGCACCAAGTTCCCTCTCAATGTCAAATCAATGTCCCAACCTTGTAAAACTCATTGATTAATCTGTAAACCCTCAAAATTACCCTCATGCCTAGTACAACACAGAAAGGCATTTTAAGCCCTGGGATGCTACAGAAGTGTGAGCTGATTTGATCATGTATCCCGCCCCCCCCCCACACATACTTGATTCGTGTGAACATCTTCATACTCACTCAAAGATATCCTAGTTTCATTTCTGATGCTGCGAGAAAGTATCCCAACAAAAGCAACTTCAAGGGAGAAGAGGTTTGTCAGGCTTATCTTCCAGGTCTCTGTTGTGTGACTCTAGTCCTGGGAAGATGAGAACAGACATCTACTCACCTCAGCTAGGGAACCAACGGCAGCTCCAAGGATGGATATCACCAAAGTCCAGCTCAGTGGACTGTAACTCTTGTGGTGTTTTCTTATGTCCCATTTGTGTCCAAATAACTGCAGGGTGTTCCTATGCCCACTCTAGCCTGTCCTGTCTCCCAAATAGATGACACAGAGACCTGCTATTTTTATTAACAAGCTACTGGCACTAAGCTGGAAAGGTTCTGAGCTATTTGAACCCTCTAAGACTGCCTATTTCCTTCCTAGCCACGTGGTCCCTTTCCTTCAATCTGAGTCTTGCCCTGGCTTGATCTGGTCCACATGTGTCCTCACGGAGACTCCCATAGCAACCTACTCATGGCACCACCTCATGGTCTCTCCATACCTTCTCTACTCTTGTCTCCTCTGGGATGCCCTGAGGAAGTCCCAACCTACCTTTTCCACCCGGTATATTGGCTGATTGTTTCTTCTACTAACCAATCAGAGGTGATGGAAAAAAATTTACATAACACTGAGACCAGAGATGCTTGACCATGCCATCCTCAGGACTGTAACCAGATGCCTGGACATAGAAATCAGGATCTGAATACACAGTGCACAAAAGCATTCTCCAACAGTTTTATTGGTATTGTTTACATAAATATGGGTAAGAGGTTACATACAGGAGCAAAAATCACTCAAAGACACTTTTATTACTGAAGTCCATCATAGCAGCAGGGGTGATAGCTCATGAAAACTGGAAACCTGGAGCCCACTACATAACCTATAGGCAGCTCAGTAGTCTGGACAGTGTCCATTTCAGTCATTTCAACTAGTCTATGCTTCTTCCAGGAAGTTCAGCTAGTCTATCTATCTCTAGACAGCCTTTATTGCTCATATTTGCTTGGAAAGGGTGGAGCCTAGTGACTCTGATCAGTTTCAGTGACTTCCTGAAACTATTGAGTTGATTATTTCCTGAGATCCCCTGCAGAATGGAATACTTCATATACCATAGACCAGCGATTCCAAACCTATGGGTCATGACTCCTTTAGGGGTCAAATGCGCCTTTCACATGGTTGCATATCAGATATCCTGCATATCAGATATTTACATTATGATTCATAACAGTACCAAAATTGGTTATGAAGTAGAAACAAAAATAATTTTATTATGGGGTCACTACAGCATGAGGAACTATTCTGTAGTAGTCACAGCATTAAGTGGTTGAGAACTACTGCCTTAGACCATCCTGCTGCTTCACCTCCCTTTAAACATTCTATGTCTTAACAAGCTTTCCTCCAAAATGGAAGTTAGTAATCTTGAAAGAAATTACTAAACAATATTTGTAGTCCATCACTGTGGAGAAGTCAATTCAGGAACTTGAAGCAACTTATCATATCCACATCTAGAACAAAGAGAAAATGAATGCATGCATGTTTACAAGGGTTCAGTCCCCTCTCTACACTTACACAGTTCAGGATCTCCTGCCTAGGGGATAGTGCCACCCACAGTGGGCAGGTCTTCCCACCTCAATTAACATAATCGAGATAATCTGCCACAAATATGCTCTAGGCCAACCTAATCTGGACAATCCCTCATTGAAACTCTTCCTAGGTGACTCTAGGTTGCGTCAAATTGGCAATTAAAACTAATCATCAGGGGGTTGGAGATATGGCTCAGTGGTTAAGAGCACTGACTGCTCTCCCAGAGGTCCTGAGTTCAATTCCCAACAACCATATGGTAACTGACAACCATCTGTAATGGGATCTGATGCCCTCTTCTGGTGTGTCTGAAGACAGCTACAGTGTACTCATATAAATAAAAGAAATAAATCTTAAAAAAAGAAACCAAAAACAACAACAACTAATCATCAAGGCGGTAGAGGTAGCTTAGACGTAAAGGTGTTTCCTGCAAGCCCCAGGACCCATATGGCAGAAGGAGAGAACCAACTCCTGCAAGCTGCTCATGTATTGTCTCACTCCCTTCTTCCCTCTGCCCCTCCCTCCCTCCATCTCTCTGTGCTATCTCTCAATTTTATCTCATTAAAATTTTTTTTTTTTTTTTTTTTTTTTTGGTTTTTCAAGACAGGGTTTCTTTGTGTAGCCCTGGCTGTCCTGGAACTCACTCTGTAGACCAGGTTGGCCTCGAACTCAGAAATCCACCTGCCTCTGCCTCCCAAGTGCTGGGATTAAAGGCGTGCGCCACCACTGCCCGACTATCTCATTAATTTTTAAAAGAACCTTTTTGGATTTCTTCATTTTTATTTTTATTTTGTGTGTACAATTATTTTGCCTGCGTCTTTGTCTGGGTACCACCATGCATCCCTGATGCCCACAGAAGTCAAAAGAATTGGAATTGGAGTTATGGGTGGTTGTAAATCACTATGTGGATACTGGGAACTGAACCCAGGTCCTCCACAGGACCAACAAGTGCCCTTAACCACTGAGCCATCTCTTCAGTTCACTCAAAAAAAAAAAACCCACAACAACAATATTTTAGAAACCTGAGCATCTTACTTTGGGGTATTCCGTGGCTTGATCACTCAGTCCTTTGAAGATGAATCAAGTTACTACAGCTGATAGCCACAGATATGGCCGTAGCCCTGATGACTGTGGCACTGGCATTGAAGAAATCTGCACTCGTGGCAGGCAATGCTCTGTGAGTTCAAGGCCAGACTGGTCTATACGGTGAGCTATATAATAAGACCCTGTCTCAAAAAGAAAAAGGAAAATAGAAAGAAAGAAAAACAAGAAATCTGCATGAACAAACATTTGTACTTCAGTTTCCTTAGCAATCTTTCACCCCTGTGAGACACCACAGTCTTCCACACACCTTAGGACACACACTGAGGAGGCCTGTTCTCTCCAGAGCATACCCAGGCATCCACAGAATCAGGAAACAGGTTTTGATTTTCCTGGACTCCTTCCCAAGTCCATTTAAGGCTATTTTCTCAACTGAGTCACCGACTGTGCTCCTCGAATAAACAAAGCTCAAAGGCAAAGCCGAACCTTCATTTGTCTTGATTAAGTCTAACCTGCCTGTGCTTTTCCATGTGCAGCAAGGGTTTCCTTCACAATCAGACACCGTAGCGCTCACCTATACTCTCAGCACGTGGAAAGTTGCCGGAGGAGGACGGCTGCAAGTCTGAGGTCAGACTGGATTATGGGTAGCAAGGTCTTGTCTCAAAAAAAAAAAAAAAAAAAAAAAAGGCCAAGTGGTGGTGGCGCACGCCTTTAATCCCAGCACTCAGGAGGCAGAGGCAGACAGATCTCTGAGTTCGAGGCCAGCCTGGTGTATAGAATGAGTTCCAGGACAGCCAGGGCTACACAGGAAAAACCTTGTCCTGAAAAACTGAAAGAAAAGAGAAGAGAAGAGAAGAGAAGAGAAGAGAAGAGAAGAGAAGAGAAGAGAAGAGAAGAGAAGAGAAGAGAAAAGGAAAGAAAGAAAGAAAGAAAGAAAGAAAGAAAGAAAGAAAGAAAGAAAGAAAGAAAGAAAGAAAGAAAGAAAGATGTTTAAGGGTCTGGATTGTTATCCTGGATTGCTAGGGTATTTGTCTCATGTGCACAAAGCCTTGGATTTCATCCAAGGACCACATAAAACTCGGTATGCTAGTACACACCTATAATAATAAGCTGAAGGTTCGGAAGCTCAAGGCATCCTTGGTTACGTATCAGGTTTGAGAACCACGTGGGCTATGTGAGACATGAGAGGTGGGTGAAGGAGAGAGACAGGAACAGAGACAGAGATAGAGACAGAGTCAGCATAAGCAAGGCGGAACTGAGGAAGATTGAAACATGACATCCGGGCATTTTGTCATGCGAGGTGTGAGGGGTCGTGGCAGATGGGCAGGGGGAGGAGAGAGGCACAGAGTCACTCAGAAGCCTAGATCAAACTTCCTGGAGGAGTCAGGTTTCACAGGAGGTATGAAGTATTAATGTAGCTTAAGAGTCAAAACATTGTTCCTACCCAGCTATCTCAACTATCTCACGATAATTGAGAAGGGACAGTCGCACAAGTCTGGCAAGGGATATGATGCCAGGTGGGGGAGGGGCAGTAGGCACAGATTGGGAACACTTGGAAGACAAAAGTGTCCCGAGAACCAGATGTGTCACCTCCTGCACTACTATGCTAAATACCACGAGCAAGACAGGCATGCTGGTGCAAAACTGTAGTCCCAAGATTTGGGGAACGGAGTCAAAAAGAATGGAGAGTTAGCCGGGCAGTGGAGGCACACACCTTTAATCCCAGCACTTGGGAGGCAGAGGCAGGTGGATTTCTGAGTTCGAGGCCAGCCTGGTCTACAGAGTGAGTTCCAGGATAGCCAGGGCTATACAGAGAAACCCTGTCTCAAAAAAACCCAAAAACATAAATAAATAAAAAGGAGGGAAAAAAGAGCTGGCAGAAAGAGAAACGGACCCAGTGGTCCAAACTAAAGAGCTATAACTGTACTTTCTCCCATACTTCCTGTGATGGTTAATATTGCTTACCACTTTGACTGACAGGATCTAAAAATCATTTAAGATATTCTGAACATGTCTGTGAAAGACTACCCAGGCTATGTAAATTGTGATGGAAAGACCCGCCCTAAATGTGGGCGACACTACTTTATGGGCTAGGGTCCCAGACTGAACCAAAAGACAAAGCAAGCAGAGCACCAGCATTCCTCCCTCCCCTTCCCCAACCCACCTTCTCCTTACCTCCTATCCCTCCCCCCTCCCCCATCTGCTTCTTGATTATGGATGCAAAAGTACCAACTGCTTCAAGCTCCTGGCCGCCTGTCTTCCCACCTTGATACCTTCCAAACTGAACCCAAATAAACCCTTCTTTCCGTCAGTTGCTTTTTGCCGAGAATTTTTCACAACAACTAGAAAAGTAACTGATACATCCCCGTTGGGAGACAAGTTCTTGTACCCCAGGATGTTCCCAAATGCAAATAACGGATACCTCAGGCAGCCCCTTCAAGCCCCAAACACGGGAAAGACACTTCTGACTTAGTTCAATTGCAGTTTCAGATTACTACCACTAGGGGGTAATATGGGTCCTGCTTTGGATTCCTAAAGATTAACAGGTTTCTAATAGGCTGCAAACATTTAAAATGTCTATCGGCGATTTCTTTTCTCCGTCGTTCTTTCCTTTCAGCAAGTGCTTCTTTTAACTTATGACTCGCTGAGTTTAACTAGAGCTGATTGGGCATGAGTATGGGCTTGTGTGACGAAACTATTCCTGGGGAGACCAAACATACATACATGTCTATTTACCCCAGATTGGGAGCCCACAACAGATCAAAGTACAGATACCACCAAAGTCCAACTTGGTGAACCAATGAGTTTTACTAGGGTTACTTACAGGAATATGGGTGGGGGATTAGTTACTGGAGCAGAAATGACTCAAAGACAGCTGCCTCACCAAAGCTCACCCAAGCATGGGTGACAGCTCACAAAAGCTGGGGACCTGGAGCACGCTGCCCAGCCTGCGGGCAGCTCAAGTTGAAGAGTCCTTTCCAGGTGCCTCATTGACATAAACCTCTTCCAGGCAGCTCGTCTCAGAGTCTTCTTTGCAGCTTTGCTTGCCTGAGAATCTTCTTTGGAGCTTGGCTTCACTCTCTGGAAGGGAACTCTCAGCTTTGATTGCTTGCTCTGGCAAAGGGGGTTGGGAGGCTGTCAATGAATCTGGTCAGTTCAGGGATTTCCAGAAGCTAGAATGAGTTGTTTAGTTGCCGGCGCTAAGAGCTTCCCTATAGAGTGAAATGTTTCCATTTCGAAAGAAACTGTAGGCAACAGGACTTATTTACTGGAGCAAGGGGCAAGTACCTTCAATCAACCAGGGGGATGAAAGTTGACCTAAACAACACTGCTTTAAAGTAGCCATGTGAAGAAACGGTGTCTAAAGTGCAGCGAGGGCTGGGGGTGTGGCTCCCTGGTTGAAAGCGTGACTAGATATGAGGTTCTGGGGATCTGGGAAGCTGGCTCTGGAGCCTGGGCACAATCTAGGTCCTAAATTCTAATTCTAGGTCAGAAAAAGTAAAAGTACAAAAGGGAACAGGAAGAAATGATATAGGCCGGCAGGCTCCCTCTGCTTCCGACAGTGGCGGTGGTGCAGCGGCGGTAGCATTGGCGGTGGCATGGCGGTGGCGGTAGTGGTTTGGGTTAGGTTAGATTTTGGGGTTGGTTTTTTTTTTTTTTTTTTTTTTTTTCAGATTTTTATTGAAGGTGACTTTTTGGTCTTGTTTTGAGAGGTTTTTTTTACTGTTGTTGTTGTTGTTGTTGGGGGTGGGGGTATCTTTGAGACCCGCTCTATAAAATCCAGGCTGGGTTTTAACTCACAGCGTAGCCAAGGATGACCTTGAACTTGAGGTCCTTCTACCACCTCCACCTCCCAAGTCCTGGGATTATGGGTGGTCAGTCCTCAGTTTTCAAGTACTCAATACATGGTTACAATGCTTCAGAGTTTACTCATCCCGTCTAACACTTCACACCTTTGGACCAACATCTTCCCGTGCTCAGCAGCTAATAATGAGACTCAAGAGAGACTCAAAGGGCACATTGCTTGTCTGTCAGAATGGGATTAAATTTCCAATTTATTAGCCAGGTCTGTGGAAATAACTTTTTTTGAAAATTCCCTCTTGCCTTCAGATATTGAACTTCTGCCGGACCTTGCAGCCGAGTTAATACTATGCCTATGGCTCAGTCACAGCGATGTACTTAGTCTGCTGTCTTACTGCGTATTCAGCCTGTTTCATTTGCCTGTAAGAGCACAAGGTAAGCGGACTTTACCCTTCCCATGTGATCATCTTTTACGACCTAAGATAAATGCATCGATTTAATCTTAAATTATGTACTCTCCCATGTCCCTGACCTAGAATGATGAGGGTGGGGGCTCTAATCATTTGCTAAAAGCAACTTTAAACAAATAAATACCCCAACACATGGATGTAAAAATTGATAACTGTTTGCAGTTTCAATGCTATTCTGCGACAGTTGGGAATCGTACAGTAATTTCTTATCATGTAAAAAGACTGTGAAAGAAATTCCTCACTCCTTTCCCATACTGTGTAGCAAAGCCCTTTGCTAGAGACAGACTTCAGACACACCCTACAGGCCACAGACCACAAGCTACAAACAGAAGGGAGGCATAGAGACAAAAGTGGAAAATTTACGTTTGGGCTTGCTCTTGGTCTATACTACTCAAAGAGTAAGTCTTTCTGATCTTTTTTGTTTGTTTTGTTTTGTTGTTTTTCGCAACAGAGTTTTTCTGTGTAGCCCTGGAACTCAATTTATAGACCAATTTGGCCTTAAACTCACAGAGATCCACCAGCTTCTGCCTCCTGAGTGCCAGGATTAAAGGCCTGTGCCACCACCACCTCTCTATTCTTTTTTTTTTTTTAAGATTTGTTTATTTATATAAGTACACTGTAGCTATCATCAGACACATCAGAAGAGGGCATCAGATCCCATTACAGATGGTTATGAGCCACCATGTGGTTGCCAGGAATTGAACTCAGGACCTCTGGAAGATCAGTCAGTGCTCTTAACTACTGAGCCATCTCTCCAGCCCAAGTCTCTATTCTTAATACAATACTAATATAGGTATATATACTGTAATCCAAGCTCTCAGGAGGCAGAAGGAGAAAGATTGTGAACTGAAGACCAGCTTAAACTATATAGTAAATTCTGGAGTACTCTGGCCTGCACAGTAAAAATCTGCACACACATACACACACACACACACACACACACACACACACATGCACGCACACCTAAGTAAAAAATATTTTGCGGGGTCTGGAGAGATGGCTCGGCGGTTAAGAGCACTGACTGCTCTTCCTGAGGTCCTGAGTTCAATTCCCAGCAACCACATGGTGGCTCACAAACATCTGTAATGGGATCTGATGCCCTCTTCTGGTGTCTGAAGACAGCTACAGTGTACTCATCATATATATAAAATAAATAAAATATTTAAAAAAAATATTTTGCATATATATACATGTATATGTGTGTGTGTGTGTGTGTGTGTGTGTGTGTGCACTCGCGCGCACACACATGCATATGAGCGCAGGTGCTCAAAGAGTCCAGAAGCCAGTGTCAGATGCCCAAGAACTGGAGTTAGAAATGGTTGAGTCACCCAGAGCAGGTGTTGGAAACGGAACTCAGATCCTTTATAAGTGACCTCTTAACCATGTCCTTCCTTTCTAAAGGCTAAGTGTGTGTCACATTTTTTTTTTAGCCATCTGTAGGTTGCTGGACACTTCACTTGATGTCCTAGTTTGCTTCTCTGATGGTGTGATAAAACAGACCGAAGCAACTTGAAGAGAAAGGGAGCGGTTTTTTTTTGGTACACACAACCCAATCACAGCCTACCACTGAGGGAGTCAGGGCAGGAACTCAAGCAGGAATAGAAGCAGGAATCATGGAGGGTAGTCACTTACTGTCTGGTTTCCTCTAGCTTACTTAGCTACCTTCCTTACACAGCCCAGGACATACATACATACATTACATACATAATACACACACACACACACACACACACACACGGGGGGGGGGGAATAAATCCTGATTTTAATTAAGCAATTGTGTAAATTAATAATATAACACAAAATCCAGGCATGAACTGATAAAATAACTCAGCTATTGAAGTGTTTGCTTTGTAAACATGAATTCAGTCCCCAAAACCCACATTAAGAAAAGAATAAAGCTGAATGGTGGTGGCACAGGCTTTTAATCTCAGCATTCAGGAAGCAGCAGCACACTGTGGGTTCGGAGCCATCCTGCTCTATAGAAGTGAGTTCCAGGACAGGCAGGGCTACATAGAGAGACCCTGTCTCGAAAGAAAACAAACAAGCAAAAACAAAAAAGAAAGAAAAGCACTTGGGAGGCTGAGGCAGGTGGATTTCTGAGTTCAAGGCCAGCCTGGTCTACAGATTGAGTTCTGGGACAGCCAGGGCTACACAGAGAAACCCTGTCTCAAAAAACCAAAAAAAGCCGGGCAGTGGTGGCACATGCCTTTAATCCCAGCACTTGGGAAGCAGAGACAGGCAGATTTCTGAGTTTGAGGCCAGCCTGGTCTACAAAGTGAGTTCCAGGACAGCCAGGGCTATACAGAGAAACCCTGTCTCGAAAAACCAAAAAAGAAAAAAGAAAAACCCAAAAAAATAGGAAAGAAAGAGAAGAAAAGAGGAAGAGAACGAAAGAGCTAAGCATAGTGGTACATGCTTATAATCCCAGCGCTTCTTCTGGGCTTCTGGAGAGCCAGTGTAGCCTACTGGGTAACTTCCAGACCAATGATCGACTGTTTCAAAACGAAAGATAAAACAAGACACACAACATCTGAAGAATGACGCCAGGGACTGTTCTGATCACACGCACACACATGCACCTGCACATGCGTGACCTGCGCCCACCTCCACAAAGCCATGCCTGACGAATGCATACCTATGATCCCAGCCGGCACTTAGGACTCCAAGGCAAGAGAATTGTGAGTTCAAGGTCAGCCTAGGAGAGAAAGAGGGAAAGAGCAAGGGAGGGAGAGAGAAGGAAGATGGACGGACTGATATGTTCATGCTTAGGTACAGAGAAAGCTGAGGGCTGTGGCATATTAAGAAAGCACGGTCTCCACTCTCTAACACCCATCCCCCACCCCCATTCCCTCAGGAGATAAAACTCTGCAGACCTTAGGTACAGCTGACCTCTCTTAGGAGCCCTATAGGATTGGCAGACTCCGCCCCTCACACATCTTATCTCCCATCACCCAGGCCACCTCACCATCTTCCAGTGCAGCTCTCTGCCTAGGCAGGAAGGCTCTGCTTAGACAGTTAAAAAGATTCTTTGTAAAGTGTTTGCAAGAGAAAGAGGGAGAGCCCGGGCCTGGCTGGTATTGAACCCTGTGGGCCTACTCGCTCTGTTTACATAAGGAGAAAGGGAGCCAAGACAGATGACCTTGTTGCCAGGGACCCAAGATTAAATAAGTCACCAAAGCCAAGATCCCAGTGCCTCACCCTCCTTGTTTGCAGGCTACACCGCACAGAAGTGGGACAGAAGAGCCTCTCGGTGTAGGGAGAGCCTGTTTACTCTGCAGGGTGAGGGATGTTTGCACAAGGCGGGAGCTGGCATCCACCATCTGGCTGTTCTCTGCCTTAGCATGAAGCATTTGCAGGCAGACCAGTTACCCTCTGTCTTCCTAAGGCCCTGGAGCGGCAGCATGCCCTCTAAGTCTCCAAGTGTTCATCTCTTCCTTGACAGTTTTGAAGAAAATATTATAACATGGCTGTCGCTAAAATTCCTTCCCTGGGTGGTGGTGGGGCGAACAACCTCTACTGCTTCCTTCAAGGTCCCAATGACAAACTGAAGTTCTATGCTGCTAAAGTTAACCCCAGGGTGAACTTTGAGCTTATTTGGCTTACTTACAGAGCGTGGGTGAGGGGCTACTGACAGAGGCATGGGTGACCGTACTGGCTGGTTTTGTGTGTCAATTTGACACAAGCTGGAGTTATCACAGAGAAAGGAACTTCAGGTGAGGAAATGCCTCCATGAGATCCAGCGGTAATTAGTGATCTCAATTAGCGATCAAGGGGGGAGGGTCCCTTGTGGGTGGTGCCATCCCTGGGCTTGTAGTCTTGGGTTCTATAAGAGAGCGAACTGAGCAAGCCAGGGGAGGCAGGCCAGTAAGAAACATCCCTCCATGGCCTCTGCATCAGCTCCTGCTTCCTGACCTGCTTGAGTTCCAATCCTGACTTCCTTTGGTGATGAACAGCAATTGGAAGTGTAAGCTTTCCTCCCCAACTTGCTTCTTGGTCATGATGTTTGTGCAGGAATAGTAACCCTGACTAAGACAGTGACCCCAAAGCTGCCATAGTCTTTTCTCTGAATGAATAATGACTTTTCCCTTGGCCATATAGATGGAGCCCCCTTCCTCTAGACTGCTCAGTTTATATTCTCTAGCCTTCCCAGAGACATCTCATGCCCCACACAATCCAATCCATATACAATTAGGGCAAATTTCCATACATATGGCTGGAAGGGATGGCTAGTCAAGAGAGGATTCAGTCACAACACACAACACACACACACACACACACACACAAACACACACACCTTCTCAGAGAGAACATCGACCACAACGAGCAAGCTCACATATTATCTTTTGCAAGCAGACAAAGCTGGTCTTAGGGACACCCAATAGTTGAGATCCAAGAACAGTGTTATAGAACATGGCTGCTTTTGAGTTTCTCCTAATTCATGCTAAGAGGTGTGGATATTTAAGATATGCAGGATGTCTCACCCACTTTTGTACTTACAGAATGGGGACTAGGGAGATGGCTCAGTGGGTTAGTCACTTACCTCACAAATGTGAAGACTTGAATTGGAACCCGCAGAACCCATGTAAGATGTCTAGAAGCAATCCCAGCACTTGAGAGGCAGAGGCAGGTGGATTTCTGAGTTCAAGGTCAGCCTGGTCTACAGAGTGAGTTCCAGGACAGCCAGGGCTACACAGAGAAACCCTGTCTCGGGGGGGGGGGGGGGAGATGTCTAGAAGCCCCAGAAGTTCAAAGGTCAGCTATGCCTGTGTATGTAGCAGCAAAGAGATCCTAATCTCAAACAAAGGGGAAGGGGAGGACTGACAGCCAAGCTTGTTCTCTGGCTTTGACACACAAACGCACATTCACACATACACCATACACACACCACCGTACAAATGGCGGTGTGATGCCAGGCATGGTAGTACAGGCCTATAATCCTAGTACCTGAGAGGTGGAGGCAGGACGATCAGAAGTTCAAAGGCGTCCTTGGCTTAATACAAAACCCCACGCCAGTCTGGGCTTCTTGAGATTCTGTCTCAAAGAAGAGAAGGAGAAAGAAGTGAAGGAGGCGGAAGATGGCTGTTGGCCGTTTATGGTAACATATACATGTAATCCCAGTCCTTGAAAAATAGAGGGAGAAAGATCAGAAGTTCAAGGTCATCCTTGGCTGCATAGAGAACTCAGGGTGAAACTGAGCTCCAGGGGACCCTGTTGCCAAAAGAGAAAGGATGGTGACGTGGACTGACTGCAGTGGCAGATGTGATCCCAGAACCCTGGAGAGGAAGGCAAGGGGATCGTGCTTGGCCTACACAGTTCAAGGCCAGGCTGAACTACACATCTAGACCCTGCTTCTAGAATACAAGTAAAATACAATAAAAAATGAAATAGGTGATGTGGACTGGACTGGGGGTGAAGTTCATTGGTAGAGCACTCACCTAACATGCACAAGACACTGGTTTGAGGCCCCAGCATAGCTAGCTAAAAACGAGTTAAAGGAAAAGTAGGTATGGTGCTGTAGCAGCTGAATCTCTGTGAGTTCGAGGCCAACCTGGTCTACATAGAGAGTTCTAAGCCAGCCAGGAATATACAGTGAGACTGTTTTTAAAAAATAAAAATTAGCCAGGCAGTGGTGGCGCACGCCTTTAATCCCAGCACTTGGGAGGCAGAGGCAGGCGGATTTCTGAGTTCGAGGCCAGCCTGGTCTACGGAGTGAGTTCCAGGACAGCCAGGGCTACACAGAGAAACCCTGTCTCGAAAATAAAAATAAAAATAAATAAAAAATAAAAGAAATAAATTAAATTAAAATTAAAAAGAGTAAAGGGGAGAAAAAGAAGGTGTGGAAGAAGAAGAAAAGGAAAAGGAGAAGGGAGAAAAGGAAGACCAAGAGGGATGGTTGACACCTATAAAGGAGCACTTTGCTGTTACAAGCAATTGCCACATCTGCAATTTCATGTGATTCTCGTGACTGGCACACTATCACCCAAACCATGCCTTTCTACAGACAAGCAGCTGAGACATGGAGAGGTCCATCCGCCTGCATACAACCACACAGTCAACAAGAGGCAAAGGCCAAGAGATGACTCTCTCAGTTTCAAGTTCTTTCCACCCTTCCTCTCCATTGGGTAGCAAAGCAAAGCAAGCAGCAAGCCTCTTCTACTTCATAACGAACCTGCAGATGGCTTCCTGGGGACCTCCTTATATTTCAGGGACATAGCAAAAGCCAAGAGGTTGATCTATGAGGAGAGTGCCCACCATCCACAGGTACCATCACTGGCGCATTCTCTGAAGGCCAGATGTGCCTTGATACTCACGAACCAAATAGAACAGGAAGCATCCGTCTATCACCAGCTGAAATCCCAGAAACAAGGAAGGCAGCTTGTTAGGGAAGCCCAGCAATGTTGTAACAAAATACCAGACAAAACAACCCAAGGAGAGGAAGATTTATTTTGGCTCCTGGTTTCAGAGGAGGAGGGGCCATGGTGGAAAAAAAAGGAACATGGGCAAGTGTTTCCAGAAACATGTTTGACCTTGAATTAATCTTCAGTTATTGCAAACATCTGTGACCCTCACATTCAGTTATGAAACTCTACAATGGAGTCATGACCCTCAGTTTAATTAGCTGTGTTACAGACTACTCCAAGGCTTAGAAATGTTCCGTACTGATGGAGTGGCTATCTAGACTCTAGCCTGACTCCAACATGTGTCCCTACACCATGGCTCCCTCTGACTGGCCATTTGATATGTGCCATAGGCAAAACTGGGGGGTGGGGTGGGGCAACGCTGCTATAAATGGTTAGCCTGTAACTTGAAGGCTCAAGGAGTAGAGAAGATGTTATAAAAATCACAATCAGGGGCTGGAGAGATAGCTCAGAGGTTAAGAGCACTGGCTGCTCCTCCAGAGGTCCTGGGTTCAATTCCCAATACTCGCATGACTCACATGACAGCTCACAACCATCTATAGCTAAAGTCCCATTGGATCCTACTCCCTCTTCTGATATGCCTACATACATGTAAACAAAAATCACAATCAGCAATAGAGGAAGTATTTTAGCTCCTGAGTGAGAACCAAAGTCACATGCCAATCTTAAAGTCCATTATGCAGAGGAAAAAGGCCGAATTCCATGGAAACTTGGTGAAGAGTGCCACGGTGTCTTAGTTAGGGTGTTAGTGCTGTGAACAGACACCATGATCAAAGCAACTCTTATAAACGACCTTTAGTTGGGGCTAGATTACAGGCTCAGAGGTTCAGTCCATCATCATCAAGGTGGGAAGCATGGCAGTGTCCAGGCAGGCATGGTACAGGAGGAGCTGAGAGTTCTACATCTGGTTCCGAAGGCAAACAGAAGACTGTCTTCCCCATGGCTAGGAGGACGGTCTCAAAGCCCACCCCCACAGTGACACACTTCCTCCAATAAGGCCACACCTCCTAACAGTGCCACACCCCGGGCCAAGCATATTCAAACCACCACACAGTCTTCCATTTGTTTTTTCTTTCTTGTGTTTATGTATGTTTGTATTTATGTCTGGACACAAGTGTTTGCGCGTGTGTGCATAGACCAGAGAACAAGCTGGAACAGCATAGTGAATTTAAGGCTAGCCTGAACAACATGAAACCCTGTATTTCAAAAAGTGCAGGGAGGGGGGATTGGCAAGATGGCTCAGCGTTAAGAACACTGACTGCTCTTCCAGAGGTCCTGAGTTCAATTCCCAGCCACCACATGGTGGCTCACAGCCATTCGTAATGAAATTGGATGCCCTCTTCTAGTGTGTCTGAAGACAGCTACCCTCAGGGCCGGAGCAAGAAGAAAAAATAAAGAGTAACACTTCATGTTGGGAGCCATTGGGAGCACAAGCTTAGCTTCAGGCCTCACTTATTGTGTAGTTTTTTGGTCCCCAGAGATTGCTTCAATACCAGGAAGTGTTTTCCTCAGAAGTGGCCCACCAAGGAATGTGCTGATAACGGAGGTTGGGCAGGCGGTTTCCACGCCCTAATCCCTTGCCCCAGCTTCCTCATTTTTCTTCTTTTTTTGATTCTTTTCTTCCTCCTTTTGCTGATGCTTTATAAGTGGCAGCTTGCCAGAAATAAAGTAGACCTTGACAAGAATCTGCTTGGTCTCGCTCCTTTCTTTCTCTCGCCCATTTCTATTAAAGGTTGGGATTCACCTCGACCCACGAATAACCAGGTCCTGCGGGTCGGGACAAGTGGCGCCCAACGTGGGGCTCGAGGCACGGATCCCCCCTCCAGACGGGTTATTTGGAAGAAGAGTCGCTGCAGCTATTTGATTATTTCGAGACGCCTTTCACCGCTCATGAAAGTTAACCGTCTCTAGGTGAGTGTGTTCATCCGTCTTATTCTCCGAAATGGGCCAGAAGTTTTCTAAAGTACAGGTCTTTATA
>CM052721.1:14424797-14465135 GCA_028551405.1 Uromys caudimaculatus
CCGTCTTATTCTCCGAAATGGGCCAGAAGTTTTCTAAAGTACAGGTCTTTATAAAAGACCTTAAGGTTTCCCTCAGGGAGAGAGGAGTTAGAGTTTAAAAAAAAAAAAAAAAGGATCTTGTTAGGTTTTTTCTGTTTATTGACGAGGTTTGTCCCTGGTTTCTGATTAATGGACCTGAGATTCATCGGAAAAAATAAAATGTGTTTTATGAAGGTGTTTAGAGTTATGCTAAAATCTAGAGATGCAAAGATAATTCTCATAGGTGCCTCTAGTCTTTGGACCCAGAATAGAGATGTTTTATACCCTAACTATGAGAAAATGAACTCAAGAAAAGCAAACCTCCCCGATTACCAGGGGAAGAAAAATGAAGATAAGCTGTTTCAGAGCTCTCCTAGGGAACAGGAGGAAAATAGGAGACGTCCTACTTCCTTTCTGGCTCCTATGGGACAAATGCTCAAGTTTTAGTTTTGCATCTTTTAGGTAGGATGCCTTGAGTCCCTTTGGGACATCTAATTCTCTTTCCTCTCTATTGTATGTTCTTGGTGCACCGATCTGTCCATGTGTCAAAACTGTTTTATGTTAAGTCTGTGTCGTATGAATGGATGTTGTCCTGTGTTTCATGTTGAAAATAAGAGAAAACTGGTTAAAACTTTATCCACTAGCTATCTACGCCTTGATTTAGCTTAACTTGTTTTAAAAAGACTTCATGTCTCTATGATCACTGTAGAATTAAATGCAGATCTCCCCCCCCATATAACTCATCATAAATCCAAAACTCAACTAGCTCTGTGGAGAGACCTCCGAAGGAACTCATGGAGTAAGGAAAAGTGACTGGAGACTTGGGGAAACACAGCTGAGAAGCGTGGCGTTGACCACACGAGCGAGCAACACTTCCCTTTGGTATTGTGTCCACTAGCGTTTGCAACGGTGCCCGTAGGAACTCGGGATTGTTTGGGTGCCAGCCAAACTCTCATCGTTATCTTCCAGTGATTGTTAACCATTCTGTTTCACGATTCTACTCTTTCACCTTGAGCTCTTTCGAAACTCTTGGGTGGAAGCCTCATGACATCACAGCTGAGCCCGTTTGCCAACCCCTTTATATTCTCAGGGTTACCAACACTATTTCCTGCAGGACCTTGCATATTCACCGGACCAAGCAGTTTATTCTCTTAGAGTCTATCCTGAGAAAACAGAAATGCCATCAAGAATCATGTGTAGCATACATAGCAGATATGCAGCTTGGTTTTAATGGGGGTCCGGAACAACTGGAGCGAGGGCTATCCCAAAAGCTGTTGCCTGTCCGTGGGATATGTTCTTCTAGCTGGGCTGCCTTGTCTGGCCTCAGTGGGAGAGGATGTGCCTAGTCTCACAGAGACTCTACGTGCTCGGAGGTGGGGAAGATACCCAGGGGGGCCACCCACTCAGAGGAAAAGTGGAGGAGGGAAGGATTGTGGGAGGACGGTGAGTGAGAGAGGGCAGTGAGTGGGATCTAAAGTGAATAAGTAAAACAATAATAATAAGAGTCATGTGTAAACATGTTTTTACATGCTTTTCTCAAAACAGCAGTATGAAATTATCTCACTTGGTTATCTACAGGATCATTGTCTCTTTTAAAAATTTTGCTTATTTTACTTATGCGTGGGAGGGGTGCAGGCATGCCATGGCATGAGTGTGGAAGTCAGAAGATAGTGTGCAGGAGTTGCTTCTTTCCTTTCATCATGAGTTCCTGGCATCAAACTCACGTCATCAGACTTAGCATCAAGTGTCATTACCCATGGAGCCATCTCAATGGTCCAGGAATGGTTCTTTTTTTCCTCCCATATGGAAATAAGCTCCATTGTTTTCTTAAGCAGCTAAGATGAATAAGTGAAAATAGTTATTGTGGGCTGGAGAGATGGCTCAGCAGTTAAGAGCACTTGATTGCTCTTCCGGAAGTCCTGAGTTCAATTCTCAGCAACCACCGGGCAGTGGTGGCGCACGCCTTTAATCCCAGCACTTGGGAGGCAGAGACAGGTGGATTTCTGAGTTCGAGGCCAGCCTGGTCTACCGAGTGAGTTCCAGGACAGTCAGGGCTACACAGAGAAACCCTGTCTCGAAAAACCAAAAAAAACAAACAAAAAAAACAATTCTCAGCAACCACATGGTGGCTCACAGCCATCTGCAATGGGATCTGATGCCCTCTTCTGGTGTGTCTGAAGAGAGCAATGGTATGTTTATATACATAAAATAAATAAATAAATCTTTAAAGAAAAGAATTATTGTGATAAAGGATAAATATTGATATATTAATAAATTGTTATGGTTAATTAACAATAAAATGCTTGGTTGATAATTATCTATCAGTGGATTACCCATTAATTAAGTCAGAGCCCTCTTGGTCTCGGAAATGTCCTCAGAGATATCCAGAAGAGGATTGGTGGATATAGTGGTGGTAGTGGTGGTGGTGGAGATGGTGGTGGTGGTGGTGGTGGTGGTGGTGGTGGTGGTGGAGATGCTGGTGGTGGTGGAGATGCTGGTGGTAGTGGTGGTGGTGGTGGTGGTGGTGGTGGTGGTGGTGGTGGTGGTGGAGGAGATAGTGGTGGTGGTGGTGGTGGTAGTATTTGTTGCTGGGAATTGAACCTTGGTGCTCAACAACTGCACTACATCTCCAGCTATCCTAATGCACTTTTCTGTTGTGATAAAACAGTGACCAAAAGAAACTTGTGAAGGGAAGGGCTTATTTTAGCTTCCATACCTAAAGGAATAGGTAAGCAGGAACTCAAGGCAGGAGCTTGAAGCATAAACTGACAGAGGAACACAACAGAGCTTGCTGAGCTACCTTTCTTACATTAGCCCAGGCTCACCAACCCAGAGACAGCACCATCCACAGTGGGCTAGGTCCTCCTACATCAATAAAAATAATGTCCCACAGACATTACCACAGACCAATGTGATAGACTCAATTCCACAGGTGAGACTCCCTCTTCCCAGGTGACTCAGGGCTGTGCCAAGTTGACAGCTGATGCTATGACAACAACTCTCTTTATTTTTTTTCCTAAGATCCATTTTTATTTTCAGTTACATGTATGCATGTATGTCTATGTGTGGTACATGCACATAAGGACATGAGGTGCCCAAAGAGGTCAGAAGAGGGCTTTGGATGCCCTGGACCTGGAGTTACAGGTTGTCTTAGTCAGGGTTTCTATTCCTGCACAAACATCATGACCAAGAAGCAAGTTGGGGAGGAAAGGGTTTATTCAGCTTACACTTCCAATTGCTGTTCATCACCAAAGGAAGTCAGGACTGGAACTCAAGCAGGTCAGGAAGCAGGAGCTGATGCAGGGGCCATGGAGGGATGTTTTTTACTGGCTTGCTTCTCTTGGCTTGCTCAGCTTGCTCTCTTATAGAACCCAAGATTATCAGCCCAGGGCTGGCACCACCCACAAGAGGCCCTCCCCCTTGATCACTAATTGAGAAAATGCCTTACCGCTGGATCTCATGGAGACATTTCCTCACCTGAAGCTCCTTTCCCTGTGATAACTCCAGCTTGTGTCAAGTTGACACACAAAACCAGCCAGTACACAGGTGTTTGTGACCTACCTAATGTGGACGCTAGGAACCGAACTCCAGTCTCTGCAAGAGGACTTAACTGCTTAACTGCTGGGCCATCTCTTCAGCCCCACCTCCTTTTTAGGATTCCCAAGCTGCCCTTGAACTCACTTTGAACTTAACAATCCTCCTGCTTCAGCAGTTTGAAGCCAGCCCCAGCAAGCAAACTTTAGTAATCCCCTAGACCATTGGTCAAGACAGCAAAGTTGACAATGAAGATTAACCAACATGTAAATGACAGACAAGGAGTCAAATTAAGCTTCAGAGAAAATGAGAACTTATTAACTCACAGAACCAGAAAGGGCAAAGGTGTCCTGTAACATTGAGAAAGGAGCAACTGGCTGTCACCAGGTGTCTCTTTCTCTCTTGTTTAGCTTTTTTTTCTCACTGCAGCTACCTCTGCCTCCAAAAGCAGGGAAGGAAGGACGCTTCTTCAACTTCATGAACAAATAGCCATTCAACAAATCTCAAGGTGACTCAGATTAATGGTCAGAAGGGTCAGCAGTCCAGTTTGAATGAGGAACTTACTTCCAGAGCAGCTCCCATGACCAAGAGAATAGAGATATACGAAGAAATAGCATCTCCTCTCCAAACCACATGTCTAGGGTACAAGTGGAGAGACTCTCCTCAGTAGAGAGGGATTTGAATTTAAAATCCACCTGCCTGGTGCCAGTAAGATGGTTCAGCAGATGAAAGTATTTGCTACAGAAGCTTGGCAGTGACCTGACCTGAGTTCAGCCTTGAATCTTATAGTAGGAGGACAGTCCTCTGACACCACACACATGTCCCTGCATGTACATATCATGTGCACACACCACCATCATCACCATCTTATAATAACAACAATAATAAATAATTAAAAAAAAAAATTCTACCTGCCTTAGCTGGGTGGTGGTGATGCATGCCTTTGATCCCAGCACATGGGAAACAGAGACATGTGAGTCTCTTGTGAGTTCAAGGCCAAACCTGGTCTATAGAATGAGTTCCAGCCAGGGCTGCACAGGAAAAAAAAAAAAAGGTGAAAAACAAAAGACTACACCTTGGCCACCAGGGAGAAAGGAGAGGACTTTGGGCCTGAGGGTGCTAGTAGCCCCAGTAAAAGGGAATGGGTGGGTGGGTAGGTGGGAGGAGGAATTCCCTCACAGAGGCGGGGAGGGGGAGGGGACACGGGGTTTCCAAAGAAAAGGGGAATCATCGGAAATGTAAATAAAGTATCAAAAATAAAGAAAAAAAAAAAAAAAAAGACTACACCTTAAACAAGGGACGACACCGATGGACACCTGAGGTTGTCCTCTGACCTTTATATAGACACTATGCAATGAACACACCCACACCCACACACATAGATGCACATGCACACAAACATATACATGCATACATGCACACACCGGGGAGAGGAAAACGAGGAGGGGGAAGACAAAGAGGAGGAAAAGAATTGTTGTAGTAGTTGTTGTTGTTGTTGTTATTGACCTTACACATGAATGTGAGTTTCCTCCTCCTTCCAGCTTTGTTCCATCTGGACCTTCAACACACTGGACAGCACCTCAAGTGCTCAGGGCAGGTCTTCTCAGTCTGATGACCCATATGCCAATCATCTGTGGAAAGAGATACACCGTGTTCATTACTCATTTTCAGGATCTCTCTCTTTCTCTCTCTGTGTGTGTCCATGTGTCTATGTGTCTGTGTGTCTGTGTTTGAGTATACTATGTGCATGCAGATTTCCTCAGGGACTAGAAGAGGCTATTAGATCCCTGGAGATGGAGTTATATAGGCAATTGCAAGCCATGAACATGCATGCTGGGAACCTATAACCTATAACCTGAAACCTATAACCTATAACCTGAAACCTATAAACACAGATACAAAAGTTTCAGGTTCATGAGTTTCAGGCCAATCAGAGCTACATTGTCAGGGGTGGGGTTGAGGGGAGGGGGTCACAGACAGAGAGAAACAGAAACAGAGAGAGAGAGACAGAGAAGACTGGAGAAATAGTTCAACAGTTAAGAGTCATTGTTGCACGGGGCAGTGGTGGCACACGCCTTTAATCCTGGCACTTGGGAGGCAGAGGCAGGTGGATTTCTGAGTTCGAGGCCAGCCTGGTCTACAGAGTGAGTTCCAGGACAGCCAGTGCAACACAGAGAAACCCTGTCTCGAAAAAACCAAAAAAAAAAAAAAAAAAAAAAAAAAAAAAAAGAGTCACTGTTGCTCATGCGAAGTACTAGAGTTTGGATCCCAGTACACAGGTTGCTGCTCACAATTGCCAGCAACTCCAGCACCTGGGGATCTGAGGCTCTCTTCTGGTCCCCACAGACACCCATGCCCATGTACACACACATTCAAAGCCTGGGATGCACATTTAAACACACACACACACACACACACACACACACACACACACACACACTCACCTGCTAGGTACTCTTCACAGGTCGTCACTCATGTTACCTGTGCTGGCTAGTCTTATGTCCACTTGACACACAAACTAGAGATATCTGAAAGGAGGGAGCCTCAACTGAGAAAAATGCCTCCATAAGATCCAGATGTAAGGCGTTTTCTTTAACAGGTGATTGATGGTGGAGGGCCCAGCCCATTATGAGCGTCTCCATCCCTGGGCTGGTGGTCCTGGACTTTATAAAAAAGCAGGTTGAACAAGCCAGGGAAAGCAAGCCAGTAAGCAGCACCCCTCCATGGCCTCTGCATCAGCTCCTGCCTCCAGGTTCCTGCCCTGCTTTAGTTCCTGTCCTGACTTCCTTCAATGATGTCAAGTGATGTGGAAGTATAAGTCAAATAAACCCGTTTCCTCCCCAACTTGCTTTTTGATCATGGTGTTTTATCACAGCAATAGAAACCTTAACTAAGACAGTACCCAAGAGGAAAGGAGACTACAATGTCTTGTTTCCAGTGGTTGCAGCTGAGAGAGATGAGTACTGGTTCTATGGGGAAAGAACAGCAAGTGGGCAAGGAGTTCTCGTAAGCTGCAAAAAAAAATCAAAAAAAAAAATCAGCACTTAAGTTTATTCTTGGTTTCTGGATAAAAATTCAATATATCAGATTGGAGAAATGATTCCATGGTTAATACAGCACTCTTACCAAAGACCTGGGTTTGACTCCCAGCACCTATATGGTGGCTTGCAATTATCCGTAACTCTAGTTCCAGGGGATCTAGATTACTTCTTCTGATCTCCATGGATACCAGGGATACACACAGTACACATGCATATGTGCATACCTGCAAAACTCGCATACACATAAAATAAACCTAAAACGATATTTTCAGTTCATTGTAGTGGTCTTAAGTTGAAGGATTTGGGTCATTACTTTTCTCCATTTTTCTATTTCCTTTAATGATACTGATAAGTGATATGAATATGCACCCAACAACATACTATGCTGGCGTAAGACTCTGCGGAGCTGCCGGGCAGTGGTGGCACACGCCTTTAATCCCAGCACTTGGGAGGCAGAGGCAGGTGGATTTCTGAGTTCGAGGCCAGCCTGGTCTACAGAGTGAGTTCCAGGACAGCCAGGGCTACACAGAGAAACCCTGTCTCGAAAAACCAAAAAAAAAAAAAAAAAGACTCTGTGGAGCCTTGACTCACCGGAGACCCCCAAGTCAACACATGGAGTCGGGGGATCGCTGCAATATGCAAGAGGAATTTTTATTGATCCAGCATGCTGAGGTGGTTCTACACACCAAGGCGGCAGAGTTCCACTCCACACAGCCCGTTCAGGGACCTTTCATGTGGTTTTTGGAGCAGTAGCCATTAGGCACAATGTGATTGGCAGAACAGTGTGACTTTTAAACTGATTGGTCTTTAGGGAATGAGGTAGCAGGTGCTTAATCAGTCCTTCCCTTCCAGCCTACGTGCTCTCTAACCTGTTTCTTCCAGGAGGGGAGGGGTGCCCATGTGCTCGGAGGGGGGGAGGGGACCCTGGTGGAATATCTCAAAGTTCCTGAGCTGACTTTTCACTGGATTAATAAAAATCTTATACTTTTAACCCCAGCCCTTGGGAGGCAGAGGCAGGAGGATCTCTGTGGGTTCCAGGCCAGCCTGGTCTACAGAGTGAGTTCCAGGACAGCCAGGGCTGCACAGAAAAACCCTTGTCTCAAAAAACAAACAAAAGTCTTAGCCTAAAAGCTGTATGTGAGCCAAACTTTTACTTAGAGGAGTTTTGTTTTGGTTTGGTTTTTTTGCTTATAAAAAGCCCCTACTTCTTATCAGGGAAAAATAAACAGTTGCCAGAAGCTGCCTGAAAGGAATTTTGTCACAGCAGACAAAGGTCATGGTGCAGATATCATTTCTGTTTTGCTAAGAGAAAAATCCTTTACCAGCCAAAATGTGCTGGTACTTGCAAATGCTTGTATATTTTATGGCTTACCTGCCAAGTGTTTGCGTGTTGTTATCGACCTACCTAGTTATCTGTCCCTGTAAACTTGCCTAACTAAATTCCCTTTAATGATTAAAGGACTCAGAATCCACTCTTAAGATTGTTGTCACAAAGACAGGGATGACAACCCCACTACCTCAGCTACAAAAACGCTATAAGAAACTACAAAGGGGGCCAGACCCTTCGAAGCACAAGAGTCATTTCTAGTCCATGAATGAATAAAGGTTTCTCCTACTTCTCCAAGTGAATGGCTGGCTTCTTGTTGGGTGAAATTTTCCTTTAACAATACTGCAAATAGAGGAAGGTGGAATGGGGGGGAAGACTTGCATGAGGGGGCACTGGGTGTTTCCTTTGGATCCCAGGACAAAGGGCTAAACTGAATATTTTACATATCAAAACAGACCTGGCCTCCAGGTTCTCCCAGCATCCAGCAGTTCCTACCTGGCACACTCTGCCCCCAACCTAGAACTTCCCAACCCCAGGGGCAGGGCTGCCCTTCCTCTGAGGCTCTTCCCTATATAACCCAGACATTTTGCTCTCCCTCTCCTCCTTCTTTCTCTCTTCTTTCTCCCTGTGCAAGCCTTTCTCTCTTTTCTGCCTCCCCTCCCAAGGCGACTCCCTTGACCTCAATCCTTGGGGCCAGTGAACTCGACCAAGGGCAGCTTCCCAATAAACCTGCCTTTAGATGCCATATGGTCTCTCTCTTGTGGACTTGCCTTGGATGTAGACCCTTCTATAAGATGGAGCCTCATTCTGTATTGCCCACAAGGCAAAGAGATAAAGGCAGTAATTTTTGTAGGTTAGAAAAACACCTTGGGGCTGGAGAGATGGCTCAGCGGTTAAGAGCGCCAACTGCTCTTCCGAAGGTCGTGGGTCGTGAGTTCAAATCCCAGCAACCACATGATGGCTCGCAACCATCCGTAATGAGATCTGATGCCTTCTTCTGGGGTGTCTGAAGACAGCTGCAGTGTACTTACATATAATAAATAAATTAATTAATTAATTAATTAATTAATTAAAAAAAAAACCCTTGAAGATAAAAAGTGTCTGTGATTCCTCTGAAAAATCCTTGTAAAGTGCTATAATAGCATACCTCTACATGAGCAAAGCTCAGAACCCGTGTTAAGTAGCTTGTTTACCAAAAGATAGTCTTTCGTTCACGGGCCAAATATTTGGAAACATCATGCACTCAACTGGCATGCCTCACCAGAGCTGATCTGTGAAACCAGTCACCCCTGGCTTGGCTTTGATCTACCTCTGTCTACACCCTTGCTTCAGACATACAATTACTATTATTATTGCTTGATAATAACTGTAATTACCGCCCAAATGGAAAAGACCAGGAGAAAGTAACAAATATAGAGCTGAATTACATCAGGAAAAAACTGAACACCCCGAACAGGAACACTTTATCTCTGTCACCTCTGGAACTAAAGACAGGCAATCAGGGATTTGGGTTGGGGGTGTGTTGGGTGGGGAGACTCCGGGCAAGAGATTCGGAAACCGAGATGCAAAGTCCTCCCGCGTTCCTAGAGGGGACCCGGAAGCTCAGCTCGGTCCCGGAAGGCGAGATGTTGACCTACTTCCGGTCTTTGTGACTCATTGTGTCTGTGGCGAGGTGTTGGGAGGGCCTAGGTCGGTGTGCAGTGCCCTTCGGCCGGTAGAACCCGGGAGTCAGCCGTGCTTGGTCGCCCGGCGTCCCCAGGCCGCTCCGGAGACTCACGGTGAGTCTCATGGCGGACTCTCGGAGGACGGGCGGGCTTCAAGGGTGGGCCGTGTGACCACCCGGGGGGCTTGGAATGGAGCCCTGCAGGGTCCTGGCGGTGCTCGAATCCCTGGGGTCAGTGGGGAGCCCTTTCACGTCATCATCTTCATATAACATTTCTAATGACAATATCACAAATGGACGTGATCCCCCTGTCTGGATTCTTCTCTCCCTCCTCCTGTCGCCATTTGCTGTGGTTGCAAGGGAAAGTGTTTTGTGTGGTTTTCCTTTTATTGCTGTCCTTCATTTCCCCGGGTCCCGTTCGCGTCCTGGGTCCTTGAGGATCTTGAGATGAACGATGCGGAAGACCTTGAGCTCTGTACACGTTTTGAGGTTCCGAAAATATTTCCAGATCACCTGCTTTTCTGTCTCTCCATCTCCCAACGCTGTGGGAAAGCGCTGGAAGCTTGACAGTGGTTAAAAGATCCAGGAGAAATTAACAGCCGGCTGTCAGCTTTATGGAATGCTTCAAAAGCTCTTGCTGGTTTAAGCCTGTTTAAATGTGCTATCTGGAGGATTAGGTGGAGTGTTAGTTCACCTTGCTTGATTGCAGTGTGTGAGACGTGAAGGATATCTGGGAGAAATCACACTGGGGCAGTAGGAGATTGATCAGCTTAATGACCTTAGATAAGACAAGACCTTTGCCAACTGTCAGTTTTATTATCCGTAAAATTAACTACCTTTGCTCAAAAAGGTTCTTCAAACTTGAAATGAGTAGAGTTGGTAAATGTAGTTGTAATTAAAAAAAAAAAAAAAAAAAGCAGCTCGTTTAGTTTGAAGTTCCCCCTTCCTTTCCTTCCCTGCACACGAATACACACACACACACACTTTGATTATAGAGCGTGGCTATTCCATGGCCTGGGCCCAAAGAAAGCATTTATTGTACAGGGCAGTGCTAGTCGGATTGAAAGCAGTCAATAAATACTTGTTGGAAATATGAAGAATTCATTGTAACCACATCACATGAAGTTACTAGAAAATCTGGCCAAATGTGGGAAACTAGTTTTATTACAAAGAAACTATAGCGATGATTTATCCCGATGGTTTTTTTGTCAGGTTTTTTCAGGTTCCCTCAATTACTACACAAGATTCTTACTTGTATTTTATTCAGGTTCATCAAGTTACAGAAATGCCTGCAACTGAATACTATTATCTTTTGTTGATTCTCTACCTAATGTCTCCATTTGGAAATTTTTCAAGTGCTTTATACTATATTTAGATGTGACCAGGCCAGTGTACTAAGTCTTTTTTTTTTTTTTTTTTCCTGAGTCAGGGTTTCTCTGTATAGCCCTGGCTGTCCTGAAACTCACTCTGTAGACCAGGCTGACCTCGAACTCAGAAATCCACCTGTCTCTGCCTCCCAAGTGCTGGGGTATTGGTACTCTTTAGATGTCTTTTTTTTAAAAATATTTTAAAGGGGGTGGTCTCTCTAGTCCTGACTGACCTTGGAATTCCAGCCACTGCCTCCAGAATGCTGGGATTAGAGGCACTTGCCACAACACTAGACCACTAGCTATCTTTTAAGACTAACTTTTTCATATTAGAAAGCATTTTATTTCTCTGTTGAAGAGGGAAGTTAAGGACCATTTATTTAAACTTGCAAGGCTGTGCCATAGAAGACATGCTGGATTTTGAGAAAACATCCTTTGAAATAAACCATGCTTGGAGCCTGGAGTCTGGAGTCTTTTTTCTTGTCAGAAGTCATTTGTTTTTTTCTTGGTGAGACCTGGTTGCTGGGCAGTGATCTCTTCTAAAGGAGATGATAGGTCAGAATGTGTTTCGTTTTAGAGGAACCCCAAGGGTGGTTTTCTGCCTCTCTTCCTCTGTCCCTACTCCATTGCTAATAAGAACACTGGAAGCCACTCAGGGATGTGACTTATTTACAAAGGACATAATTCATTTGTTCCAGCCCATGCTGCCTTTGCTGTTACAGGATTTCTTCCACTGCTAATCTTTTAAGCAGGCTGAAAATTGTAATGTACAATTATATCTCTTGGATTTACTTTTTACTTTTTTTTTTTTTTGTCCTATTTTCTGACCTCAAGTAGCCCCGTTAAGCCTCAAATTCACTATGTAGCCAAGGCTGACCCTACCACAGTGTAGATACAGTGCCTCCACCTCTAAGGTGCCCGGAATACGGACATGCTCCACCACACCTGGCTTGTTAGCGTTTTCTATCTTGCTGTACTGAGGTTGAACCTAGAGCCTTATGTATGCTAGGCAAGTGCACTGCAACTGAGCTATGTCACCCAACCCTTAAGTTCAGTTTTAAAAAGTAAGACTTCCCCAGTGCCTACTAAATGGCAGAAACTTTTTACAGCGGTTCATAGGTTAATTTGCTTAATTTAAGAAACATTGAACACACACACACACACACACACACAAAGGTAGTAACTTGGTAAATTCAATCAAGTGTTGTTTGACTCGAGCCGGGGCCTTAGACTTCATGCACTCTGCCACTGAACGACATTCATGGCCTTTTTTGCATTTTGTATTTGTTTTGTTAATGTTTGGGGGTTTTGTTATTAGTTGTTTTGATTTGATTTTGGCTTTTAAGATGTCTTTTATAGCCCAGGATGGCAGTGAGCTCCTCATCTTCCTGAATCTATCTCCCAAGTGCTGGGATTACCAGTTTGTGTTACTACACCTGGCTCATATTTTCATTTTAGACAGGGTCTTGCTAAGTTGTCCAGGCTGGCCTTGAACTCACTTTGTAATCTAAACAGATCTTGAACTTTTGATCTTTCTTCTGTCATACATTTTTCTTATAAGGATGTTTGGGCATGGGGTTTAACTCACAGGTAGAGGAGCACTTGCATGGCATGCATCGGGCCCCACAAAACAATTACAGTAATAATACCATGGCACAGTTGGTAAAGTGTTTGCTACGCAGGCATGAGGGCCTGGGTTTGGGTCCCCAGCACCCATGTACAAAGCCAGGTGAAGGGCATGCACCTATAATCCCAGCCTTAAGAAAACGGAGACAGGATCCACAGAGCAAGCTGACCAGCTGGCCTAGCCTAGCTCAATCAGCACTCTGAGTTCAGGTGAGAGACTCTGCCTCAGTAAGGTGGAGAGCAATTGAAAAAGACACCCAGAGTCAACCTCTGGCCTCTGCACACAAACACACCACACTCATGCTGGGAAAAGAAAAACAAATTAAAAAAGAACTTGCCCCGAGATGTGACAGTTTAGTTTCAGGTCCTTGTCTAGAATTTACTTGCTCTAAGAGCTTAAGTAAATAATTTACCATCTGTTAACTACAGTTTTAACATTACAAAGCAAGATGTTAATCCTAGCCACCTCTTAAGACTTGGTATGTGGTCCAATGAAGTGCTGAGTGTATTATTTGGCACCTGCAAATGTTGGCTTTTACTGTCCTTTTATAATATTCTCAAGCATTGGTGGACACATGGCACTTTAGCTTATGTGTGCCAAAGCAGAGCATGACGGGGGTGCTGGGCTTGGAGTCATTTGCTGAGTGGGGAAGGGTTTGTGGAGTGCAAAGGTTGATGGGAAATGAAGCTTGAAGGGAAAGTGGAAATGAAATGGAACCCACTGACTGGGGCTGTAAAGTTTTAGGAGAGATAATCAGAGTAAGGTAGCAAGTAGATTGTGGGTAGAGAGAGAGAGGATGGGGTGGAGAACCAAGAAGCCAGACTTGAGCTCAGATTGGACAATAAATATGAACAAAGTGACCTTACTCGTGATGTTGTGGATGTAGCAGTGGGTAGAGCGCTCATCTAGTATCCATGAAGCCCTGGGTTCCATCCCCAGCGCTGCATACAACAGGTATGATGGCCCACTCCTGTAATCTCAGCACTCAGGAGGTAGAGGCAGGAGAATGAGAAGCTAAAGATCATCCTCAGCCACTAGTGACCTGGAGGCCAGCCGGGGCTACATAATATGACCCTGTCTTAAAAAATAATTCACTCTGGTTTTTGGAGACTCAGTGCATATGAGGAGGGAGAGTCAAAGAAGGCAAGGTGTTAATTTAAGCCTGTGCGGGTGAGTTACTAGAGGAATGTCTCCCTGAACGACTCACTGTTCAAGCAGAGGGTAGAGGGGGCGCTGAAATAGCAGGGGTGGTTCTCCTATGAACAGTTCAACTCCTCACCTCCTTGTTTAAGCTAGACTAATCAGAAGGCAATGTACATCTTGAAGAGTGAGTAAAACATTGACAGAGTTAATAATTGGAGTGGAAGTTATTCACGGCAAGAGTGAAGTCCACTGGTCATGGCCCATGCTTGGGTTCAGATAACTAGAAATCAGGGGAATCCACCACTAACAGGAAGAATGCAGTAGGGCTGGAATAGAGGAATGTGTCCTGAAGATGGAAACCTTTGAATGCCAAAATAGTATGTATCAGAGATTGATTGGCAGTAATTGAGGGAAGCCAGAATCACCTTCCAACAGTGCTACACTGACCTTCGTATGTGTGTGTTGGGATGGAAAGAAGTCAGCACTAACTGAAACAACTGAAAACGAAACAGCATATGAGGAAGATTGTCTAAGCTGCCACTGAGAGCTAGGGCCTTGGGCTCAACAAGGAAAGCTACTTGCCACTTAGCCTAGTGGACCTGAGTTCAGTCCTCCAGACCCACATGGTAGGAGAAATCTCAGAAGTTGACTCCTGACCTCCCATAGCTCACTGTGGTATCTCCCTGTATGAGTACATATAAATATAGTTTAAACCGGGCAGTGGTGGCGCACGCCTTTAATCCCAGCACTTGGGAGGCAGAGGCAGGCGGATTTCTGAGTTCGAGGTCAGCCTGGTCTACAGAGTGAGTTCCAGGACAGCCAGGGCTGCACGGAGAAACCCTGTCTCGAAAAAACCTAAAATATATATATTTTAAAATAAAATTGTTTAGTCACAAAAACTTACATACCTGTTATGTTTTTGACGTTTTATATATTACTGCTGAAAGCTAGACTTTGGCTACTCTGTGGGTTCTTTTTTCTTCCACACCTTTCCCACCCTTTCAACCCCCTAACACTAGAGAGCGGAAACAATAGAGGGGGAAATCGGACAGCAGCATCATTAGTCTACCTCCTGCTGATTAGGGGCAGTCTCCACGGTCAGGGTATCAAATCTCTTCCTGTTTCTCTGTTGCAAATTACTAAATAACAAGCCACAACCAACAGCAACCAACCAACCATCCACACCGCCTCTTGGTGCCCAAGTGTTTATAAGGCCTCTGAAAGGTCCCCAGAATCCCAAACATCACACAGTTGCAGAAAATATCACAGCTCTGCTGGAATACAAGTCAAATCATAGCTGCTGTGGACAGTCTGAAGCAGCCCCATATTCCACACCTGGGATGAAAACAAAAACATACTCATAATATTTCTGGGTGTTCTTTTTAAAAAAGATTTATTTATTATATATACAGCATTCTGGTTGCATGCATGCCTGCAGGCCAGAAGAGAACACCAGATCTCACTATAGATGGTTGTGAGCCACCACATGGTTGCTGGGAGTTGACTCCTGGAGCTCTGGAAGTGCAGACAGTACTCTTAACCTCTGAGCCAGCTCTCCAGCCCCAATATTTCTGTTTTTTAAAGAAACCAAAACTCCAAAGTTGTCACTACACCACAGTTCATGATCCCATTTCTACCTAGTTGGGTCAGTATTTTGAAGTGAAAACCATATAATTACAGATGTTTGTCTAGTTTAAAAGTCTTGGTTTGATCTGAGGAAATAGCTCAGTAGTAGAGCGCTAGCATGTACCCTGGGTTTGGTTCCCAGCCTTCTATAACATAAAAATTAATGTAACCTAAAAAGGTCTTGATTTAACTCATTGTGAAACAGATGGTCAATTTGTAAAACAGTTAATTTTTGCTTTGTTGAGCTTGTCAAATTTTTTAAGTCACGTTAACTGATTTATTTGTGTGCAGGCAGTGAGTGTGGAGTCCGAGGTCAGAGAGCAGCTTTCAGGAAACTTGCCACCACGTGGGTCCCAGGATCTGCTTAGATCATCAGGCTTCATGGCAACTGCCTTTACCCACTGCGTCATCTTGCTGGCCCCAAGGTGCTTGGTTTCGGTGGCTGTAGAAGTAAAGACAGTACTTCCAAGGACCAGTAGGTTCAGATGGGGGAATTACAGCTGTGCTCAATTCATGAATCACACTCCATGCCAACTGTTTGTTATCAAAATGCACATTTCTACAAGTCTTATTTTCATTTTTTATGATTTTTTTTAAACTTAATTCATCTAATATTTATTGAATACTTCTGATAGTGTTGCAACAAACATGGTGGTAGGGATTGCAAATCACATAATTGTCCCTACTTTTAATAGCAGAGGAGACAAATACAATCACAGGACCCCTAGCAAGTGTGTCCTGTATTCTTTGTATCCTCAGGCTTGGCCATTAGAGCTTTAACAACAGCCACCTCACCAGCCCCTCCACTGTAAGATTGAAAGTGTCGTGGCACATTTAAAGTTTCCAAAAATCCTAACCAGTTTTTGCAGAGTAACCAGAAAGTTGGAGTTTGCTGTTACTAAAGAAGCCAGGGAGGTAGCTCAGCAGGTAAGCATACTTGCCACCAAGCCTGACAACCTAAGCAATCCCCAAGACACTTTTATGGTAGAAGAGTCCTATGATCTCCCCACATGTACTGTGACACACTTGTGTGTGAGTGTGTGTGTGTGTGTGTGTGTGTGTGTGTGTGTGTGTGTGTGTGTGAAAAATAAATACAAAGTTCCACTGACATTCTTCATTTGGAAGAATTTTTAAATGAGAAAATAGTTCCAAGGTTTTTTTTGTTTTTTTTTTTAAGATTTATTTATTTTATGTATATGAGTACACTATAGCTGTCTTCAGACACCCCAGAAGAGGGCATCAGATCCCATTACAGATGGTTGTGAGCCACCATGTGGTTGCTGGGAATTGAACTCAGGACCTCTGGAAGAGCAGTCAGTGCTCTTAACCTCTGAGCCATCTGTCCAGCCCCCAGGTTTGTTTTGTAAAGGCTTATTTATTTGTGCCTGCTGTTCATGTGTATGCTGGATACATATAACTCATCTTGTGATGCAGGTGCCAAAATTTAAACCCAGTTCTCATGATGGCACAGCAGGTGCTCTTAACTACAGAGACATCTCTCCAGCCCCATAGTTCCAAGTTAATACTAGGAATGACATCAAGGCTAGTGCAGCTCTATGGTGCTTTTTCCTTTATTTTTAGAGGCATTCTTAGTGTCTTAATGTATACCCTTATATGAAGGTTAGTAGCACGGGTCACTTTGTATGTGTCCCACATGCGCACATTCTTATGTATGTGTGGGTGCATACAGGGGCCAGAAGACAGCCTTGGGCGATTGTTGTTCCTCAGGTGCTGTCCACCCCAGTCTCCCACTAGCCTAGAGCTCACCAAGAATGCTAGACTGGCCGGGCAGTGGTGGCGCACGCCTTTAATCCCAGCACTCGGGAGGCAGAGGCAGGTGGATTTCTGAGTTCGAGGACAGCCTGGTCTACAGAGTGAGTTCCAGGACAGCCAGGGCTACACAGAGAAACCCTGTCTCGAAAAAACCAAAAAAAAAAGAATGCTAGACTGGCAGGCCTTTGAGCCCAAGGATCCACTTTTCTCTGCTTCCTTCAATTTTTATTAAGTCTTCCCCCCTCCCTTTTTTTTTTTTAACTTCAGGAATAGTGCAGGAACCAATAGAAGACAGTTGCTAGGACAGAAACTGCAGCCTGAGCTTGTTGGACTCCACCAGTTCACTGAGCCTAAATGATGACTGCTGAGTCAAGGGAAGCCACGGGTCTGTCCCCACAGGCTGCACAGGAAAAAGATGGTATAGTCATTGTGAAGGTGGAAGAAGAAGACGAGGAAGACCACATGTGGGGGCAGGACTCTAGCCTGCAGGAGACACCGCCACCCGACCCAGAGGTATTCCGCCAACGGTTCAGACGCTTCTGTTACCAGAACACTTTTGGGCCTCGAGAAGCTCTGAATCGACTAAAGGAACTTTGTCATCAGTGGCTTCGACCAGAAGTCAACACCAAGGAACAGATCCTGGAGCTGTTGGTACTGGAGCAGTTCCTGTCCATCTTGCCCAAGGAGCTACAAGTATGGCTGCAGGAGTACCGGCCTGACAGTGGAGAAGAGGCCGTGACTCTTCTGGAAGACTTGGAACTTGACCTGTCGGGACAGCAGGTAAAAGGAGGTGACACCTGTGTGTGTAAGGAGGACACAGACTTAGGAGTAGGCTCAGAGGGGAGTGTGGGGAGTGTTTGGGACAGCTGGTCTTGCCTATTGCTCTCCTGGGCTCTTTCAGAGAGGTCTGGGGGTCTGGCAATATAGCTCACTCTGTTCTAGAGCATGTGCATAGCACTTGTGAGGCTCAGGATTCAGTGGCTGACCATGGGGGGGGGGGGGGGGTCCTCCTTTCATCATCCACAGGAATACTTAGGGGCTTTTCTTTTTTTTTTTTCTTTTTGGTTTTTTGTTTGTTTGTTTGTTTTGTTTTTTTCGAGACAGGGTTTTTCTGTGTAGCCCTGGCTATCCTTGAACTCACTTTGTAGAATAGGCTGGCCTCAAACTCAGAAATTCTGCCTCTGCCTCCCAAGTGCTGGGATTAAAGCCGTGCGCCACCACTGCCCTGCTTAATATTTCTAATTCCCATTTTAAAAGTGATTTGCTGGACCAGACATAGTGCCTCTAATCCTAGCACTTGAGATACTAGAGCAGGAGGATTATGAGTACAAGGCCAATCAGAAGTTTTACCCAGAAACTATTTTCTCCCCTCAGGTCCCAGGTCAAGTTCATGGGCCTGAGATGCTTGCCAGGGGTGTGGTGCCTCTGGATCCAGTTCAGGAGTCCTCAAGCTTTGACCGTCACGAAGCTGCCCAGTCTCACTTCAAGCATTCATCTAGGAAGCCTCGTCTCTTATCATCCCGAGGTAAGAAGATGGGTTCACTTGTGAAAAAGAAAGAAATGTTTAGCTTAGAGGTGGCTTAGTTGGTAGGGTGCTTGCCTGCTATACATGAGGCCCTAGGTTCCATCCCAGCACTGCATAAAATGAGGCATGGTGATACACTCCTTTAATCCCAGCATTCTGGAGGCAGAAGCAGGTGGGTCTCTTGAGTTCAAAGACAACCACTTATGAGACCCTGAATCAGAAGCAAGACAAAAAGGCAAGCGTGGTGCACACTTGGAACACTCAGGACTGGTGACAGGAGGTTCAGAATGTCAAGGTCATCTTTACCTACACAAGTTTGAGGTCAGTCCAGGAAGCCCAGGTCAGTGTGAAGGGAGGAGACCTTGCTCCATACCTCCAAAAAAATAAAAAGGTGGGGAAGTAAATGATACAAGATAGAGATATCTCATTCTATGTTACCAGCTAACTCCACAAAGTAGCTTGCTTGTTTGGTTATATGCTCACAGAGCAATCCTGGGCTAAATGCTTACTACAGAGATGAGTGAGCTGTGCACCATGTACTTGCTGAACATTACATCATGTGTTAAACTGTGCAGTCCAGATGTCCAGCAGAGTTCTGAGTGGAGGGGACTAGAGTAAGTGGTGTCTTATTTCCAGCTTGAATGGTTTGTTTTGAGACAAGATCTAGCTATATATATAGCCCAAGGCTGGCTTCAAGCTCACAGTCTTCCTGCCTCAGCTTCCTGAGTACTAGGTTATAGGTGTATACCACCAAGCCTAGCTTCCAGCCTGGGTTTTGAAACACTTTAGTTAACATTTCTTAAATAACTTTTGTATAGGTCATAAGTCTTTCTAAAGATTTCATATGTATATTTGTTTTTTTTTTTCAAGACAGAGTCTCTCTGTGTAGCCCTGGCTGTTCTGGAACTCTGTAGACCAGGCTGGCCTTGAACTCAGAGATCCACCCACCTCGGCCTCTTGAGTGCTAGGAATAAAGGTGTTCGCCACCACCTCCTGGCCTAAAATGTTTTATACCATTCTTTTCAATCTTCCAAAGGGAAGAGAATGAGAATGATTCCCCTTTTAGACTGAGGAAATGAGAAGAGTAATAGTTCAGGTTTATTTCTATAAAAATCTGTAGCAGTAGGTCGGTTCCCCAACCACTTTACAGAAATAGACAATAATTGTTATCAGAACTTAAAATAAAGCAAGTATATGTGGAACAATTGCCAAAAGGCTCAGCAATTGAGATCTTGCTGTTCTTACAGAGGACAAGAGTTCACCTGCGTCAGGCTACTCACATCTGCCTGATGCCCTTTTCTGGCCTCCAAGAGCACCTTAGCACTCATAGACAGACAGACAGACAGACAGACAGACACACACACACACACACACACACAGAGTCTGTTTTCTTTTAAGTTTGTTAAAGAGTTACCGAAAAGTTCAAGTATGTTCATTCACCAGTGTCTCTGAGAGGTCATTTAGAAGAGGAGTATTAGAGGGTAGAGCTTAGAGTAGCGCTCTCTCTCCCAGAAGACAGCCAGCAGACACGGACAGCTACTGTACATGTTCACCTCCACCTGTGTGGATTTCCTGCTCCACGAGCAGAGGTTACAGTGGTGTCATTGTGTCAGCTAGAGAGGACACCCAGGATCTAAGCACCAGATTGTTGCTTCAGGTAGCTAGGGAAATGGTTTTAGAGACTGCAAATAGAGTTGTTACTTATGAAATTGTTATTGAATGGATTTGTTCTCAATTTCCTCTCTATCTTGTTTCCTAAGTCTGAGAAGGCCTAAGTGCTGGGGTCTTGTTCTTGTCTGTATTTTGCCTCCCAGGCAGTAACAGGTAGAAGATGTAGTGATTGAGTGGTCTGTTTCTGTGGTCTTTGGCAGCTAGGACCCATCCTCTGTCTATCAGTAACATTTCCAGATCTAGGATGCTCGGCAAAGAAAGGGGAAGGGGAAGTTTTAATTTTGCAGTTGTTTCTTTCTTGTCTTGCTCCTTGCATACAGTTGGTAGTCATTTGCGATGTTACGGCTGCCTTCTCTGTGTGTTGGCCCATACCCTTCTACATTCGCATGTCTCAACATTGAACAGTGTGTGATCAAACAGGGACACGGGGCAGGGTGGCAGAGCTGCCCTTAGGAGTCATTGTCAGTGTCGTGCGAGCTTGAAGATGTGATGCTCGCAGGTGTAGGCAGGGCGGGAGGCTGGCACCCCAGAGCTGTTCCTGCACTGGAATAAAGTCAGGCCAGGTGCACGGCCGCTGCTCCTGAAGCCGAGGACAGGAGCCTAGCGTCTAAACTGACAGCACATGTCATTAGCCTCTTCGGGGCCTCATTTTCTCCTTTTAAAGCTTGGACCTGGTGATGTTAAGGACCCTTTTATGAGCTCCATGTAGTTCCAGTTTAAGAGTAGTGGTCTTGAGGTTTCAGTCTTGCTCCCTGTCATCTGTGTCCTGTGGAGCGAACTATCTTAAGTAGCTGAGCATGAGACGGTGAGTATGCCGGAGTAGGAAAGAGAGTGCGGGCTCTTCACTGAGGGGGCTCAGAGGAGGGCCAGTGCCACTCACAGCCCCTTTCTCCTTCTCAGCTGTCCCTGCCACCCACGTTCCTGCCCCTCATCACGAGGGGGGTCCCAGAGACCAGGCGATGGCATCTGCACTATTGACCGCAGATTCCCAGGTGAGCCATGGGCCCCTCTTCCCCCCTGAGACCCTGGATTTGCCCCTTTCTGGGGCATCTTCTGTGAGCCTCAAGCAGGTCACTGGCTCGTGGTGCCCAGCCCACAGAAAAGCCTACTCCCCTCCATGTTAGGGTTCTTCCACCATAACCCTTCAGTCCATCAGGACGGTCACATGTTCTCTGTGTCCCACAGTCCTGCCCTCTGCTCTGTCTTTGACCTCAGGTTTGGGCAGTAGGACTGTCCCTGGTGCTACAGGGAGCTGAGTATGGGGATCTCCTGTTATTTCAGGCAATGGTGAAGATCGAGGACATGGCCGTGTCCCTCATCCTGGAGGAATGGGGATGTCAGAACCTGGCTCGGAGGAATCTCAATAGGGACAGCAGGCAGATGAATTTGGGGAATGTGTTTGCCCAGGGTAAGACTGATGCAGAATCCCTATCTGCTAAGTTTTTTTGTTTTCTTTGCTTCTGTGCTGGTTAGTAAGGGAAAACATTTGTGTTTGTTGAGTTTCAAAGTCATAGTACTCCAACTCTGTGATTGCTGGCAGGTTTGGTATGTCTAGGTAATTTCTGCTCTTTGAAATCAGAAATAAGCTCTTCTGCTCTGAGTCTCTCTCAGCTCCCCAACCATTCGGCTACCTGGGAGGATTCTTTCTGCTCTGGTGCGTTATACTTCAGCTTGCCTCTGTCAGGGGAAGTCTTTTCCTTGTAGAGATAGCCAGGCAAACTGGCCACCAGTCCAATTCCAGCCCTTTTTTTTTTTTTTATCATGTTCCTAAACCTACCAAGACATCCATCCTCCTTGGATGTCTGTCTTTATCCTGTGGAGAGTGTCCAGTGTGCACTTTGTGATTCCATAGCCTTGCCCTTGGTTCCCAGGTCCAAACCCAGTGGTGATCTTCTGTGGAGAACTCTTGTGCTGAGAGTGTAAGAAGAATGAAATAATTCAAAGGGCGTCGGCTAGATAAATGTCCTACGCAGCTAATGAGACTGTTCCATGGGTCTCTGCTAGATCCTCAGCCCTAGGACACAGTGCCACCAAGAAGCCCAAAGATGTGTGCAGTAGTAGAAAACTTCATACCAAAGAACTACTCTGCCTTGGGCGGGCAGAGGGAGGGTGAACGAAGTGGGCGTGGGAAGATGGGTTTTGGTTTAGAAACAGGTATAAAAGGGAGAATGGTTTTTAGGTACTTGTACATTATATTTTATAAGAACTGGTCTTCACTTCTAAGCTATCACTGCTATAACCTGTGAAGAAAAAAAACAGATGTAATAAACACTCTTAAGAACTGTCTAGCATATTTATTTTCTCTGAATTTAGTCAGGAGTTGTCAACTTATTTCTAGTTGAGTGTGACAGTAGGCTTCAAAGTCTACTGAAAACAAGTAACATTAAACGTGTGATTTATGAGATTAGGTTGTGTGCTATTTTGACTGAAAACAACTTTCCTTTGTCATTTCAAAGTAGAAAAGAATGAGTAGCATATAAAACTGTAAGAGTTGATATGTCAGAAATAATTTCCAATTGCATAATGTTTTTACAAAGTGATTTAATTTATTTTAAACATATTTATAATGTGAAAGTATAAGATGATAATATTGGTTTCTAAAGTTTTAGCCTAAAAAATAGCATTTTAATTATTATAGAAATGTCTACAAGTAATTTCATAATTTATTAATTTCTATATTTAATTTTGACATGTTTCTCATAATTCCCCATTGTATATAATACTGTGATAGGTATCCCACAGTACATACATATTTTTGTCAGCATAAATTCCTGAAATAAGTTTACTAGATAAAATTTTATGCACAATTTATACTTTGGTACTTGTTGGTAAACTGTTCATTAGAAGTACTGTATTGTACTGTTATATGGAACATTTCTCTAAAATCCTCTAACAATTAAATTTTATTATTTAAAAAAAAAAAAAAAAAAAAGGCCGGGCAGTGGTGGCGCACGCCTTTAATCCCAGCACTTGGGAGGCAGAGGCAGGTGGATATCTGAGTTCGAGGCCAGCTTGGTCTACAGAGTGAGTTCCAGGACAGCCTGGGCTACACAGAGAAAAAAACCAAAAAAAAAAAAAAAAAAAAGGAACTGTCTAGCAGCTGGTCAAGGACCTTTGTTTGGAGTTCAAAAGAACATGATCAGCTTTCTCTGCAGTTGGCTCAGTAATTATGATGATCCCATTCATAAATCAGAGATTAGCTATTATTACCAGTCCTCTAGTCACAGCATTCAGGAGCCTATTGAATGGGAGTGAGATGATTCAGTAGGTATAGACACTTGCTGCCAAGCCTGGCAACCAGTTTGTCCCCAGGACCCACATATTGAAAGGAGGGAGTCGAGTCTCATGGGTTGTATTCTAGCCTTCACACATGCTTCATGGTTCACACAGACACAGACACACACACACACAAAAATATTAAGTGAATAAATAAATGTTTCAAGATTTTGTTTGGGGGCGTGAGAGATCGCTCAGTAGTGAAGAACACTGATCTTCCAGAGGACCCATGTCCAGTTGCCAACACCAACTTGGTATCTCACAACCATCTGTAACTCCAGATCCAGGAGATCCATTGCCCTCTTCTGACCTCTGCAGGCACCAGGCATGGTACATACATACACATGTAAGCAAAACACCCATACACAGAGAAAAAATACTTTTTAAGTGTTAGGTTTTTTTGTTTGTTTTTGAGACAGGGTTTCTCTGTGTAGCTCTGGCTATCCTGGAACTTCTTTTGTAGACCAGACTGGCCTTGACCTCACAGAGATCCAACTGCCTCTGGCTCCCAAGCGCTGAGATCAAAGGTGATCGCCACCACACCCAGCAGGTTTTTTTTTTTTCTTTTCTTCAATAGTGACGCATAGGGTATAGCAGTGCACAGTAACATTTAAACATCAGTATTTTAATACACTGGCTGCTAAAATGCAGAGATTGCTAAAATGTAGAGTTCTACATTATAAAATTTGTTTTCTGCTGGTACTTCTGATTATAGTCTCCGGAATCGTTTCTGTCAATTGGTAAGGATTTGAACTGTTTTGGTAATGAATCCCCAGATAGCTCCTTCATCCCTTCCCCGTTATATGAGCTCAAGTGCTCTGGGCTGTCCCTGGTGAAGGAAAACTGCTTCCTGTGTCAAGGAGACCTATAATCTACCAGGTGTGGGGTTCCTGTTACCTGCTAGCCATGTCCTTGTTGATAAAATAGGACAGAGGTGGGAGCGTCTGCTTTTCCTTCCTTCTGCTAACAGCACTAACCAATTCCTCAGAATGACTTGCCTGTTCTCTTTTTGTAAGACGAACAAGTATTTGTTGGAGATGCAACATGACTTCTTACTGCTTTTTTTTTTTTTTTTTTTTTTTGTAACAAGGTCTCATTGTGCAGCTCCAGCTGGTCTCGAACTTATGGAGATCTGTCTGCCTTTTCCTCTCATGCTGGAATTAATAAACCTTCACTGGGACTGCTTTTTTTTTTTCCCCTCGACACAGACTCTTTATGTAGCCCTGGCTGTCCTGGACCTCCATATAGAACAGACTGGCCTTGAACTCAGGAGATCTGCCTGCTCCGCCTCCAGAGTGCTATGATTGGAGGCTTGCACCACCATGCCAAGCTGTGACTTGTTAAATGTTTTCTTTCAAATTAGTTATCAGGTGACCATATAATAGAACCAACCCCTGAAGCCTCTCAATTCCTTATCCTCTCCTTCCGTAACTTTCTCTGTTCAAGTCCCCACCATGCCTGTTTATTCAAATTCTTTTCATTCTTGTTGCTGTTTTCTTTTGAGATGGGTCTCGATATGCAGCCCCAAGCAGCCCATCACTGGTGATTGTCTTGCCTCAACTATTGAGTGCTAGGTGTGTACCGCTCTGAATTCACCACTCTGCCTGGCCTTCTTTGTGCTCCTTACCAATACCACGTTTTTTTTCCACCTCCATCCTAGCTCTTCTTCATGGTGTTGTTAAATGTTTCCCCTTTTCTACTTTTCTCTTAAATACTATGAAGGCGTTCTCTCAAGTATATAGAAGCTTCATAGAAAATGTCAGTGTATGAACACCTGCATTCAGAAGAAAATGATGCTATTTGTATTTTCTATTTATGTCAGGTTCTGAGAACAGGAATGGGAATGAGTCAACTTCAAAGGCTGAAGTCAAAGAAAATTCCACCTCACATGGGGAGATAGCAGGAAGATTCCAGAAGGAATTTGGAGAGAAACGGGAACAGCAGGGCAGAGTAGTCGAAAGGCAACAGAAAAATCCTGAAGAGAAAACTGGCAAAGAGAAGAAAGAGCCTGGGCCACCTACAGCCAAGGAAAAAAAGCCCACCACAGGAGAGAGGGGGCCAAGGGAGAAGGGTAAAGGTTTGGGAAGAAGCTTCAGCCTGAGTGCAAACTTTAATAATACGCCAGAGGAGGTTCCATCGGGGGCCAAGACTCATAGGTGTGATGAGTGTGGGAAATGTTTCACAAGAAGCTCAAGCCTTATCCGCCATAAAATCATCCACACTGGAGAGAAACCCTACGAATGTAACGAATGTGGGAAAGCCTTCAGTCTCAATTCAAACCTTGTCCTCCATCAGCGAATCCACACAGGAGAGAAACCTCATGAATGTAACGAGTGTGGCAAAGCCTTCAGTCATAGCTCGAATCTCATCCTGCACCAGCGCATCCACTCTGGAGAGAAGCCCTACGAATGTAACGAGTGTGGCAAAGCCTTCAGCCAGAGCTCAGACCTCACAAAGCACCAGAGAATCCATACAGGGGAGAAGCCCTATGAATGTAGCGAATGTGGAAAAGCTTTCAACCGAAACTCATACCTTATTTTGCATCGGAGAATTCACACCCGAGAAAAGCCCTACAAATGCACTAAGTGTGGCAAGGCCTTCACCCGGAGCTCGACCCTCACACTGCACCATAGAATCCATGCCAGAGAGAGAGCGTCAGAATACAGCCCAGCCTCTCTGGATGCCTTTGGAGCATTCCTGAAAAGTTGTGTGTAAAGCAGGGGCATGTCATCAAGCCATTTCCCCCCTTTAGTTTCTGGAATTATGTCAGACCTCTGTGCCCATCGAGGGAATAGTAATAGCACCATCCAATTGTTTGAGAAGTCACACTTAAGGATCCCTAAAAGTTCCATCAAAGCGTCATGCCTTCAGGTGGTCTGTAGGCAAGTAATCCTTACAGTCCTTGCAAGGGAAAGCTGGTTGTGTTGATATTCTTCCACTCAAGATAAAGGCACACAGTAAAACATCAAGCTTTCTAGTAATGAGTATACCTTTAAGGTTTGCTTCCCAGCAACCACACCATGTAGTTGATGAGTCAAGATTAGCTCTGTGAATATTATACTGAAGTTAAGAAGCCACTTGCTGCAAACAAGCCCTATTTAGACAACCTGTATTTCTCAATGAAGAGAGATAGTTAATACAAAAACTACATTGAGACATGCTGCTCGAGCAAGTTATATATCCAGAAGGTTGTGTATCTGATCACTGGTAGCCTGCCAAAGCTATAGAAATCTAGGACTGTGCTGGTCAGAATCAAACCAAAGATTTCTATCTCTATCTGAAAGGGCATATGCACCAGTTTGTAATTCCAAGGATGTAACAAATATGGATGGCCCTGCTCTCATCAGTGAGATCAGTCCTACTGAAATAGCAACAATTCAAGATGCTTCTCCCTCTTCAACATCCCTAAAGCACTCTAGCACTCCTAAATGCACTCTTCACAAATTAGCACTTGATTGTATACCATCTTTTAATCCTTCATCGTTCAGTGTTGGGAGCTTTCATCAATCACCACACCCCCAAAAAGATGCTTCAGTTGTCAAGAATATAGTTATGCTCCTGACAGCACAGCGCTGGGTGTAGCACTAAACTCACACAAGGCACTCCTTATGACGGACTTCCAACAGGACTATCATATTTGTGATAGAGTCTGAATCATGTGAGGGCCTGAACTATGGTATCTTCATACCTGTAGGCCATGCTATAACATATTCTGAGGTCAGTGTTATTTTTATTCTATATATATACAAAAGCTTGGTTAGCTACCTGCAGAGACTCTGCAAATATGGATCAGTAAGTAAATACCACAGAATGTCAGAAATGATTCTTGTCATCCACTTACAGAAGAAAACTATGAACACTAACTATAAAGTTTTTGTTTGACATCATTCCATGGCAAAGCTCTTGTTCTTGGCCAGAGTTCTTTTCAGTCAGCTGCTGCATAGTGGTGATTTGAGCACTTGCTGAGTTGTTCAAAACTTACCTAATGTTGTTCAAAAGATGTGATGGGTTTTTGTTGTTGTCCTTTGATTTTTTGGGGGGTGGGGGGGTTAATTTGTTATTTTTCAGAGAAAGGGAAAGTTAAAGGGAGCATTCCTCCTTACCCCCCCGCCCCCATTTAACCAGAAACTTGTAGAAGCATCTGTCATCATTAGCCGGCAGTAACTGGAGATGTCCTGTTCTGAGAAGTTCACCACCACACTGGTGTGGTTGGTTGTGTCATTGTATCTAATAGCACACAGTGTCTTTTCTATTTCTCATGAAAGACTGTAGTGAGCTTAGGAACTTTAGCCTTTCCTGTCATCTTTGCAGGTGGCTTCCCAGAAGCTTTTGATGGAGACATAACACATACAGGAGACCCCAAGTATCAAACTATGCAAGTGTTGGGGGCTTGAACAGACAGCTTTATTCAAGAAAGCATTGAGATAGTGTGGACAGCCCTACAGAACCCTAGACACATAAGCTAAAGACAAACTTGAAGCCTGTTGACATGGACACCCCACATATGGTTTGAGATTTCCCCTCAAGAAACAACTAAAATCATCTTGCACCAGTTGTTCGCTGACCAGCAAAAGTTGGTGAGACACAATAGCAGCAGGTCTCATCAGGTTGGCACCTGTGGCCAAACTAGAATCCTACAAGCAAACACTGGTCCCTGTTTGACTTTATTTCTTAGACCAATCATACATCTCTGGCAGCATTTGAGCTGTTTGCTCAGTGCTGCCTGGGAGTAATCTATCCATCCAGCTGAAAATCAGCAGAACTACTCTGAAGATTGCACCTCACTCACTTTCTGGAGTGAGGTGGAGGTAGAGAGATGCTTTAAGGTTCTTCCTAAAGGACTGAGTCATAGTGATGGAGGACTTTTGTGGGAAAGCTCTGGCCTGCTTTTTAAAAAAACAAACAACTGAAATAAGGTACAGGACTCCAGGAGCCCATCCAGACACTGGCTTTGATCCCAAGAAAGGACTTTGGTCATTTCCCTGTTGGCTGCTTATACACCGACAGTTAACCACATGCTGACATACTTCAGCCATTACTCTTTGTTCTTAAATGACATTGAAACAGACCTGTGCTCCCATCCCCTCAGTTGATTCCCATTTTATCGGGGCATCTTACTATTAGTCACTGGGATGGCTTCAGATCTTCCATGGATGCAGTCCTGGAGGCAGCCATCTGAAGATGCATTTTACTTAGAAAGCAGACTATAGGTGGTTATCCAAATTTCTTAGATGCTTAGCAGTGTCACTGAATCATGATCAAACATGGTGACATTTGTCGTTAATGCTCAGGCTAGTTAACAGCCTAAGTGCTTACTAGGTAACCATCAGCATGCCAGTTGACATGATGGAACTTTAAGACTTTTTAAATGTACTTTATGACAAAAGTCAGATTCTTCAAGTTGTGAACTTTCTACTTCAGCCTGGCAGGCAAGGCTAAGCATAGATATGTGAGACAACTTTATATGTAAAGCACTTGATATTAAAGGCATAAACATGAGACTGTTCAATGTGTGTAGAGAGCCTGACATGTTGACTGTGTGGGGCAGTCCATGCCTTACATACATGAGAGAATTGATTCCAGAGTGGGACCTAGTCTTGAGTGTGGTGCCTGCCAAAGGTTACACTGTAAATAAACTCTGTGTGAGGCCAACTTCATAGTACTCGTTGCTTTGGACAGGAAATTCCCTTGCTCTGTCCCAGTCATGGATTAAGTTCCGGAAACTGCCAAGAGGGCTCAGTCTTAACTGCAGAGGATTCACAGGAGAACCCAAGTGTGGGGAATGCTAAAGAAACAGTAAAAACGGACAACCTCTTATGAACTGTAAACGTTGAGTACCTTGATGTATTTTATAAGGCCACAGTGTCCATGTGTCTTTGGACCACACCCCTCCTGTCACTCTTTATATTCCTTGTAAACACGTTCTAGTCCGTTGAACAGAGCCCATCACCAGGGAAGGGAGAGAAAGTGACGTTTTAGAATAATTAAACTGGTTTTGAACACGATTAGGTCTCAGAACTAGGGGTGGGGAGGGAACTCCTTAGGTTGGTGCTTGTCAAATGGAGAACAGTCTGTGAAAAGAGCTCAGTAGAACACTAAAGTGGAGCAACTGTGGCATGTCCCTTCCAAGCTGCCTGGTCTCTGTGACCCAAGGGAATGGACGGACTCTGACTTGGAGGTGGACTGAGGGGCTTCTCCATCGTTAGTATATTTGGGGGAAATGTATCCTCAACAGAGACTAGGGAGTATACCAGAAAGGCTAGTCTGCACAGGCTCTGTGAACCATGGCACCATAGTTCTGTTTCCCCACTCAGAAATCCTCTATGCTTAGACAAGGAGGGACTTGGTCCACAGGAAGGGCTACTTTCCAGAAAACACAAGTAGGTCTTACAGGGAATGGGGGAGTTTGCAAAAGCATTGCAGGGTTTGCTTTTGCTTTACTGCAAGATTCTATCTTTGCTCCCAATCTCTGGTCTGTTTACGCTTAAGAGGCAGTGTTTGAGGATTCATAGCTGTGAATATTTGTTGATTTAAGATTTTATCTTAGAATTGCCAACTTTCTTTCCAGTAGGCAGTGCTGATGTGTTTATCAAAAGGGAACTTAATCAGGCTCATCTTGCCATCCTCATGGAAGACTAACGCTGAGACACTCAAGACAGCATGCTGGCTTGCCACAAGAGCCGTGTTCTGTGCCCCACTATGAGCAACTCTCAGAAGTCTGTATGAAGAAGGACGAGGGGTGTGGTTCCATCTCCACACTGCATCAAAAGGATGTGGTAGCACAAGCCTGTGATCCCAGCTCTTGGGAAGTAGAGCAAGAAGATCTGGAGTTTGGGATCATCCTCTGACGTAGCAGGTTTGAGACCAGCCTGAACTGCAAGAGATCCTATCAAAACCAACACCACCCCCACATAAACTGTGTGTATATCTGTAAGGGAGCCAGGCATGGTGGTACATTCCTTTAATCCCAGCACTTAGGAGGGTATAACATCACAAGTTCACAGCCAGCCTGTCTCCAAAGAAATAGAAATGTGTAGGTATTTCCCATCAGGGAAATGAAGACCTGTGAATTATATGGAATGTAGAACCAGAGAAGCAATCTTAAATGATATAAGTAGATCACTTCACAGAAGTCAGAGTAGATTTTTTTTTCAGCTACTACTGGAGGCAATGAGCATTGTTGGAAAAGCTTTTCTAACATAGATATAGGCTTTGCTATATATGGAAACACTACTGTAAGTTTTAAAGAAGTTACTTATTTTGCTATTCATATATTTTTGTTGTTGTCTGAAAATACCTGTCTTAAACTTTGTAAAACAAACTTGAAGTTATAGGTAAGCCATCATCAATACTGCAGGTCAGACATAAATTTGGGGAGTCGTTTTGATGTCCCGTAATACTAATGTCCTAGTAATTTTCTAATACCTGGTTCTGTTTCCTAGTTGATATCCCCAACCCCATGTTTCCCTATAATATTCTAAACAGTAAAATGAAGACAGTGAAGATTGCTCAGCTCCAAGCTGTGGTTCCAAATGAAAAAAGTCACAGTCTGCTGTGAAATTAAGAATTGATTTTTTTTTTATTTTTGTTTAATCTGGGAGGTTGTGATATACCCCCTTAGAAAAACTGACATAACTTACTTAACTGACTCAAATTACTTGATCATTAGCCAAATTCATTGATCCTTAAAATGGTCTCTGTTCACAAGCTCTCATGAGGTTTGTGAAGGACTGGAAGAGGCTGAACCAAAACTGGATTTCATTCCAGTTTGACACTGGGGCTAAGTCCTTTTGGTCCACAAAAGGACAACCAGTCACACTTGAGTCTCATTTATCCTGTAGTCTCCAGCATGTTACAAGAGAATGGCCAAGTAAGGTCTAGCAGCCTCATGATCTGCTAAGAGAGTGCTGAGGCCAGAGAAGCCTGATTGGGGAGTGGCCAGGTGCTTGCTCACCTTCCTCTCCATCTTAATTGGTAACAACTTGAAGTTTCCAATCTGACCTAGCTGGACTGGGAGTGTGAGACTTACCTAGAATCCCTCAGTGAGGGGTGTGGCTCAGTTAAGAGCATTTACATAGCGTACCCCAAGAATGTGAGTGGCCCCAGCACAAGGTGCAGCTCTTACCTAGAACTCCCTGGTGAGGGGTTAGGGGTGTGCCTAAGCAGTAAAGCATTTGCTAGAATACCCTATTAGTGGGTGGGCTGTGGTGTGGCTCAGGAGTGGAGCGCTTGCCTAGCAGATGCAGGTCCCTTAGGTGCAATCTCCAGCACTGCCCCTGCCCCAAAAGAGTTACTTCCTCTCGGGAGGAAGATGATGATTAAACAGAAAAATCTTGTCCTAAGAATACGAGAGTTAAGGGTTAGGGTGGTTGTGCAAACAAAATTTTAAGTTGAGTGTATTTTTATAAACTTACAGTTAAAGATTATTACAACCAGGTCAACATGATAAGCCTAAAATTATAGAGTTAACTCAGGCACTGTCTTTGTTCATAGGCTAGATAAACCGTCCTGTTTCATCCATTCCCGGCATATATTAGAATAAATTAGACCCAAAGAAGAAACTTTGTATGCCAGCAGGAGTAAAATCATTGCTGTTAAAAAGTGGATCTTTGCCGGGCAGTGGTGGCGCACGCCTTTAATCCCAGCACTTGGGAGGCAGAGGCAGGCGGATTTCTGAGTTCGAGGCCAGCCTGGTCTACAGAGTGAGTTCCAGGACAGCCAGGGCTACACAGAGAAACCTTGTCTCGAAAAACCAAAAAAAAAAAAAAGTGGATCTTTGATTTGACTGGCCTCTGAAGAGTCCAGATGCTTAGTAGATGTTCAATAAATAATTTTTAAATGGAATTTGTTTTAAATCCTCATTCGTTTTTCTGCAAAGGTTCCTTTTAGTAAATGGGCTTAGGAGAAAAAGTGAGTCTTTGGGGTTTTTTTTTTTTTTTTTCTTTCTTTTCCTTAAAGCTAGAGAACTCTTTGAATTTAAGTTGAAGCATTGTTGAGATCTAAAGTTTCAAAAAGACCAGGCAGTGGTGGCGCACGCCTTTAATCCCAGCACTTGGGAGGCAGAGGCAGGTGGATTTCTGAGTTCGAGGCCAGCCTGGTCTACAGAGTGAGTTCCAGGACAGCCAGGGCTACACAGAGAAACCCTGTCTCAAAAAAAAACAAAAAACAAAAATAAAGTTTCAAAAGAGAAATGGAAGACTGGGCAGGTAGTGAAGCTGGCAGAGTGCTTACCTTGACCTAGAGTTCCATCTCCAGTACCATCCACCCCCAGTACCATCTAAAGCAGGTGTGGTGGCACGAGCCCGTAATCTGAGCACTGCAGCAGCAGAGGCAAGAGCATCAGGAATTCAAGGCCATCTTTGGCTACGCGGTGAGTGTGAGGCCAGCCTGGGCCATGTGAGATCCTGGAGGGAGAAGAAGAAGAAGAGAGTGTGTGCACTTAAGATCCAATGAGATGTTAAAGCAGTAAAGTTAGAAGAAAAAACTGGAGATGGGTAGCAAGTATTCTATTGCCTCCTGGATCTCGGTAAAAGAATAAATTGCCATTTCCAGCAGGTAATACTGGTGATTGATTTTGTATGTTAAAGGTAGGTTTTCAGGGCTGGGGAGATAGCTCAGTTAGGTGCTTGCCATGCAGGCATGAAGACATGATTTGAATACCAGAACTGAAGCAAAGAAGGGTAGGGTGGGGCTGGAGAGATGGCTCAGAGGTTAAGAGCACTGACTGCTCTTCCAGAGGTCCTGAGTTCAATTCCCAGCACCCACATGGTGGCTCACGACCATCTGTAATGGGATCTGATGCCCTCTTCAGGTGTGTCTGAAGACAGCTACAGTGTACTTGTCATATATATAAAGTAATAAAATCTTTTTTTAAAAAAAAGGGAAGGTAGACACAGAAAGATTCCTAGGACTTATTGGCTAGCCAGCTGACTGACTTAATTCCAGCCATGATAGAGACCCAGTCTCAGAAATTTAAAAGAAAAAAAAAAAAAGTGGACAGCTTTTGAGAAATGCCCAAGGTGGTCTGGCATCAGCAAGCACAAATGTATATGAACACATGGTAAAATTCAATCTTGATTTTTACTGTCTCATTTAAATGGAGAGGTGGCTCATTGATTAAAAGTGCTTGCCCTTTCGGAGGACCAATGTAGGCAACTCATGGTCCCCTATAACTTCAGCTCTGGAGGGTTCCTGCACTCTCTTCTGGCCTCTCAGGGTATGCACACACAAATACATAAATGGAAATACTTTTTAAAGTAGAACTACAGTCCACTAAATTCTTACACAAAATTGACATTTATTTTTTACTTTGTCTCATTTAAATAATTGATTTGCTCATCCTATTCAGAAACTCTGACCAAAGTTGAACTTGGCTCCAGTCTTAGTTTGCTTGGGTTTCAAACTCCTTGTATACCTGTTCCTGCTTTGCTTGCTTTTCAGGGCTGTGGGCTGTGGTGGAACAAACAAAAAGACACATACACACACACACACACATACACACACACACACACACACACACACACACACACGGATTGAAGAAGTGGCTCAGAAGCTGTTTTTGGAGAGACTCGATTTCAGTTCCCAGCACCAACATGGAGGTTCACAACGTACGTACGTACGTACATACATACATACATACATACATACATACAGGCAAAACAAAAATAACACTTTAAATTTTTAAAAAGCTGAGCATCACACCCATAATCCCAGCACTTAGGAGGCCAAGATTCATTGCAAGTTCAAGAGCAGCCTGGTCTTCAGAGCAGGTTCTAGACCAGACAGGGAGGGACGTTCTACTTAAGACACTTGTGACACCAGATGTCAGGTTTGGTGGTTTCATGGTCCTCTGGATACTTATGACAATGTCCTGCAAGTCAAGCCAATTATGACACTGCCTGAAGATAGTGTAGGCCCCATAGGCTGAGAGACTCACTTCAAATACCAGGCAGGAGTCTCCAGTTTCCACCTGCATTTCTGGCTAGTTGTTTAGCTCTTAATAAGTGATTTCTACAGGCTTAATCTTTTTCTTAGAATGGCTCGAAGCACTCAAGAGAATGCTTTACTTACTGGCTTATTAAAAGAATAGGACAGTGGTCAGAGAGATGGCTCAATTGGTATTGGCTGCTCTTCCAGAGGACACAGGTCTACAGTGAGAATTTTGGATTTTTTTAAAAACCTAGTTATGTTATATGAATGTTTTTGTTTTAATTCCAGGTGTGGGATAAGAGGCTGCTTCACAGCAGGTGATTATGATTTGCCCTGTGCACTAGCAGGGGTGTGATATATATATATATATATTTGGTTTTTCGAGACAGGGTTTCTCTGTGTAACCATGGCTGTTCTGGAATTCACTCTGTAGACCAGGCTGCCTCGAACTCAGAAATCTGCCTGCCCCTGCCTCCCAAGTGCTGGGATTAAAGGCGTGCAACACTGCTGCCCGGCGCAGGGGTGTGATATTTGCCAGCTGCAGATAGTTTATCTCTGGAGAAGGATATAAATAGGAGAGCCTCAGAAGGCCTGTGGAGGCTGCCACTCCTAGTTGCTGTTATTGTGGTTTGTCAAGTGTTCCTGAGCAAAGAGAAGTTGGAGATACCCTGATTACAAAGACTGGACTTGCCCCAGGAAACCCAAAATCCCTAATCAGCAGGAAGTAGTTATTTTATTGACTGAAAGATCTATTTCCCGTTTCCCCTCTAACCCCTAGTTTGTCTCCTACCTAGTGTTGGGGGGTTGGAAGGGATTAGTGTGGAATAAAGGTTGGAAGGGAGGTAGAGATAAAAATCCAATAAAATAGCTAACAACAACAACAAACAAACAAAACCAACACAGGTCCAATTCTAGCACCCACATGGTGGCTCCCAACTATCCATAACTCCAGTTTGGAGGGTTCCAACACCCTCTTCAGGCCTCCAAAATCATCAGGCATACATGAGGTACACAAACATACATTTAGGCACAAAACTTGTTTAAAAAATAAAAGGATAAATATCTTAATTACTTTTCTATTTCTGTGAAGAGACACAATGACCACAAGCAACTTGGGAAGGAAAAGGTTTATTTGGCTTACATGTCCTGAATCACAGTTCATTTGAGGGAAGCCAAGAACAGGTACCTGGAGGCAGGAGCTGATGCAGAGGCCATGGAAGAGTGTTGCTTACTGGCTTGCTCAGCCGGCTTTCTTATAGAACCCAGGACCACCAGCCCAGGGGTGGACCCACCTACAATGGTGTGGGCCTTCACTCACACATGAATTAAGTGCATGCCCTACAAGCTTGTCTTATGGAGGCATTTTCTCATTCAGGTTCCCACCTCTCAGTTGAATCTAGCCTGTGTCAAATTGATATAAAACTACTTAGCACAGTAAGAGGGAAATGAACAAGCCAAGTGAAGACATGCATGGGGAAAGGTATAAGGTGGGCTGTCCCACTTTTTTGAGCAAGGTTCCCAGCACCTGTGTTCACCCACCTGGAAACTCCAAGACGGACATGACCAGAGTGGTCATGAATGGGAAGCCTGCTGTCATCTAAGAGAAACTGAGTCTTGATCACCACCCCTTGACCCATTCATATTGCTGAAAAACAAACAAACAAACAAAAACAAAAAACCACAACCATCTGCCAGGCATGGTGGCACAGCTTCAATCCCAGCACTGGGAGGCAGAAGCAGGCAAATCTATCTCTGAGTTTGAGGCAAGCCTGGTCTACAAAGTGAGTTCCAGAACAGCCAGGGCTATACAGAGAAACCCTGTCTTGGGGTTGGGGAGGAGAAAAGAAGGAAGGGAAGAAAGAGAAAACAGACTGACAACCATCTTGGGAATCAACATGAAAACACTACGAGGTGTGATGGGGTAGCCTGCAACCCACACCCTCAGAGGCTAAGCAGGAGGACTGTGAGTTTGAAGGCAGTCTGGACTACATCCTGAGCACCTGGGGGGTGTGGGAATGGATGACTGGAAGGGAAATCAGGAGAAGGAGGAAGGAGAGGAAGAGGGGAGAACTCGCCTCAATAGAAAAGAAGGGAGTCAGGAACTGTAGTAAACACTGCTGGGTTTTCCCTCGCTGGATTTCTGTGACACAGGGAAGGGACTCCATCTTCTTTGTTGAATGAAATAATCTCTGAAGACAATAAAGAACAGAGTGGTATAGAGAACAGTGGGAGAGTCCAGAAGTCATAGAAATGAGTCTAGGCTGGGGCAGCACGGTACCATTCGCCCCAACGCTCTGGAGTCCCTGAATGAAAGACACAAACACTTTGTTTTTTTTAATATGCCCTAAGCTAGCTCAATGGTTGGGCCACTCTTGAACCTCCACATGGCCAGCACATTCTCCCACCCAATATCTTGAGTTAATACTTTCTAAAATCTATACTTTGTCTCTGCTACCTCAGACCCAATGGGGGAGAGGCCCCTGGGGCCACTTTTCTCTGATTCTTACATGGTTGGTCCTCTGTAATTTTTTTTTTTTTTTTGGTTTTTCGAGACAGGGTTTCTCTGTGTAGCCCTGGCTGTCCTGGAACTCACTCTGTAGACCAGGCTGGCCTAGAACTCAGAAATTCACCTGCCTCTGCCTCCCAAGTGCTGGGATTAAAGGCGTGCGCCATCACTGCCCGGCGTGTGATGTGTTTATAAAAAGATAAAGTCTAGGGGGGTGTGGTGAGGTGTGGGGGAAGGGTGTGCCTCAGCGGGCCCACGTCGAGGCATCCCTTCCCCCTAAGGGACCAGCCACACGACGATATAGTATAGAATAGTTTATTCAGGGCATGGGGGAGAGAGAAGAAGGTAGTAGAGGCAGAGAAAGGCAGAGAGAGGAAGAGAGTAGAGAAGTGGAGGCCGGCCATGACCACGTGGAGAGAGGGGGAAAGGAATGGGGAGGGGGGGAGCAAGAGGCATCAGAGAGAGAGGCAAGAGATCAAGAGGGCAAGAGAAAGAGGAGGGAGAGCAAGAAGGCAAGAGAGGATGCAAGAGAGCAAGAGGAGTAAAAAAGGGGGGGGGGCAAGCAGCCCCTTTTATAGTAGGTCAGGCCCACCTGGCTGTTGCCAGGTAACTGTGGGGAGGAGCATACCTGGCTGTTGCCAAGTAACTGTGGAGAGAGTTTAGACAGAATGCTAACACTCTGTCTTCCATAGCTCTCACGTTTGAATCCATTTTCTTCCTGCTACCCTGGCGATTCCTTTCTTCCTCTCCTGCAGTTTCCTCTCTGGGAAGCCTCAAAGTCCCGCCTCTGTGCCCCTGCTCAGCCATTGGCCGCTGGCTCTTTATTGACCAGTCAAAAAACCAACTGTTAGCAGGGACCTCAGGTTTGGTTGTGTCTTTGCCTGCTAAACACATCTCTCCAGTCCACATTTTACATGTTATACTCCAAGGTTGAGAAGCAATTTCCTGAAATGATCATGGAGTGCTGTAGGGGATTTTTCGGGCCATACTCATTTTCCAGATGTTTGTGCCAGTGTGTGCACTCAGAGACCAGACAAGGACCTTAGGTGTCCGGCTCTGCAGCTCCCACTTTATTCTCTCAAGACAGTCTTTCACTCAACCTGGTTACAGGTTCCTGTAAGGCCATGGTGGCTTTTTATACGGCTGCTGGGAATTCACACTGTGGTCCTCACACTTCTGTAGCAAGGGCTTGTACCCACTAAGACGCAGCCACAGCCCCTTCTCAGGCATGTTAAAGCATTTGAAACCTCTCAGGCATTTAAACCCTACCAAGAAGGGTGACTAGTTTGGAGTGATGGTGCAAGCCCAAAATCCCAGGATTCCTAAAACTAAGACAGGAAGCCGACAAGCTCCAGGCGACCAGCGCATACCACACATCAAGACCCCATCTCAAAACAACAAAAACTATGCCTTTCATGACACAAACAGACTAGGAGTAGTTAATTAAAAGCATAGAAAAGCATATTTTTGATGAATCTGAAGAACATTTTTACAAGTAAGGGACTCTCTTCTAGATTAGTCTAATAGTAAATCAAGTCTGTCAATTTCACGGGGTTTTAAATTACTACCGAAACAAACTTTTCCATGAGGGGTGATCAAGATTAGATTAATTGAAATGGGACTACCCACTCTAAATGTGGGCGGTCCTTCTATGGGCTGGGGTCACAGGCTGGAAAAGAAGGAGAAACTGAGCTGAGCACTAGCACCCATCTCTCTCTTGTCTGGCAACTGTAGATTTAGTGTGACGACAACCTCAAACTGTGACATTAAAACCCTTCCATCTGGGTGGTTTTGGTGCACGCCTTTGATCTCAGCACTGGAGAGGCAAAGGCAGACAGATCTCTGTGAGTTCGAGGCCAGCCTAGTCTACAGAATGAGTTCCAGGACAGCCAGGGCTACACGGAGAAAGTCTGTTTTGAAAAAACAAAACAGAGAGAAACCCTTGAACAAACAACAATACAACAACCACGACAACAAAGCTAGAGACCAAAAAACCTTTCTTCTTTAAGTTGTTTCTGTCAGGTGTTTTGACACAGCAGTAAGATAAGCAGCTAATACAACCAGTAAGCTCTTGGCCAAGGAAACAAGTAAAAGGTCACTGGAGCAAGAATAAGGGCATTATTGACAGAGGTTAGCCTGTGGGTCCCCAAGACAAAACGTTCAGTCAGCCACATGTTTGGTTCTTCTTCCTTATCACTGACTGCTCGCCCCCCACCCCCCCGGGGCCCGTGCGTGTGCCTGTGTGTGTGCCTGTGCATGTGTGCCTATAAATACCGACACATGCCGTACAGCAAGTGTGGAAGTTCAAGGACAGATATTGGTCCTCTCCTTCCACAGACACAGGATCTCTTTTGAAATTTTCCACTGTACACTTCAGGCTACCCGGCAAGAAAATACTGAGAGAGTCTCCTGTCTGTACCTCACCACTCTTGTCTCTGTAGGAGTGTTGGGATCACAGAGATGTTTATGACTGCATCTGGCTCTCATGTGGGTTCTGGCTCAGGGTCAGGCTTGCTTAGTGGTAGTTTGAATGAGATGCATCCCATAATCTTGGGCATTTAAATACTTGGTCCTTGTTTGGTGGCAAAGCTTAGAGAGGCTTAAGAGGTGTGGCCTTGCTGGAGGAGATGGATTTTGAGAGGTCAAAGTCTTGCCATTGCAGTGTGCTCTCTTGCTTCCTACTTGGGGGTTCAAGATGTCAGCTCCCTGGGCTCAGCAGTTAAGAGCACTGACAGCTCTTCCAGAGGTCCTGAGTTCAATTCCCAGCAACCACATGGTAGCTCACAACCATCTGTAATGGGATCTGATGCCCTCTTCTGGTGTGTCTAAAAATAGTGATGTAGTCATAAAATAAATAAATGTTTAAAAAGAAAAAAGCATGATGCTCGCACAGAGCCATCACCAGCACTGAAACAAACAAGAAACGGCATGATGGTGCACACAATCTGGTGGTGGGAAGACCAGAAGTTCAAGGCCATCTTTAGCTACAAAGTTGCAAAGCAGCCTTGGCTTCAGGCCTTTGTCAGAAACAAACAAAACAATGATCTTGTAACTAGAAACGCCTGGAAATTTCCAATATAACCTACAAAACCACAGCTATTTCCTTGGGCTTGTTTCTTTTTTTTTTTTTTTTTTTATTTACATTTCCGATGATTCCCCTTTTCTTTGGAAACCCCGTGTCCCCTCCCCCTCCCCGCCTCTGTGAGGGAATTCCTCCTCCCACCCACCCGCCCACCCATTCCCATATTCCCACCTTGACATTCCCTTTTACTGGGGCCACTAGCACCCTCAGGCCCAGAGTCCTCTCCTTTC
>CM052721.1:14465635-14551565 GCA_028551405.1 Uromys caudimaculatus
GCTATGAGTTTTCCTCTTAGCACTGCTTTCAAAGTGTCCCATAAGTTTGGGTATGTTGTACTTTCATTTTCATTAAATTCAAGGAAGTCTTTAATTTCTTTCTTTATTTCTTCCCTGACCAAGTTGTCACTGAGTAGAGCATTGTTCAGCTTCCATGTGTATGTGGGCTTTCTGTTGTTATTGTTGCCATGGAACACCATGGAACACCATGGAAACCGCATGATGGTGCACACAATCTGGTGGTGGGAAGACCAGAAGTTCAAGGCCATCTTTAGCTACAAAGTTGCAAAGCAGCCTTGGCTTCAGGCCTTTGTCAGAAACAAACAAAACAATGATCTTGTAACTAGAAACGCCTGGAAATTTCCAATATAACCTACAAAACCACAGCTATTTCCTTGGGCTTGTTTCTTAAAAAAAAAAAAAAAAAAAAAAAAAGATGTGAGCTCTCAGTTTGCTGCTCTCACTGACATGCCTGGCCTGCTGCCTTCCAACCATTCTGGAACCATAAACCCAAATAAACCCTTCCTTCTGTAAGTTACTTTGGTTGTGGGGTTTTTTCGCATCAATAGAAAAGTAACTCATATATTTGTCAAGCACTTTGCCCACGGAGCCATCTGTCCAGCCCCCAAATTGTGTATTTGCCATTTGTAAACTTTTGTGTCATAATACATACCTGATCTAGTGCAAATTCTTGAGAAGTATTTGTTCAGTGGACTCATTGGATATCAGACTATTTCTGAAAAGGAAATGCATGTGCTAAATCACAGTGAGTCGTAGTCACAGTAACGAATTTCTCCTTGTTTCCTTTCTTGTTATATGGTCCCGGTTATACCAATGGGAAAAAAGAATGGATCATGATAACATCACTTGACTTAACACTATATGAATGAACAACTTATTGTCTTATCTCATATTTTTGTTTTGTCTCCTTTAAATTTTGGTTTTATTTATTTATTTTATGCATGTAAGTGTTCTGTCTTCAGACACAAAAGAAGAGAGCATCAGTTCCCATTACAGAATCAGATCCCATTACAGATGGTTGTGGGTGCTGGGAATTGAACTCAGGACCTCTGGAAGAGCAGTTAATGCTCCTAACCACTGAGCCATCTCTCCAGCCCCTGAAGTTTTTTGTTTTTGTTTTTGTTTTTAGTATAGAAATAGAGTTTATTTAGGGCATGGAGAGGGGAGTTAAGAGGGTAGTATAAGCCGGGCAGTGGTGGCGCACACCTTTAATCCCAGCACTTGGGAGGCAGAGGCAGGTGGATTTCTGAGTTCGAGGCCAGCCTGGTCTACAGAGTGAGTTCCAGGACAGCCAGGGCTACACAGAGAAACCCTGTCTTGGAAAACAACAACAACAAACAAACAAACAAACAAACAACAACAACAACAAAAACCACAAAAAAACCAAAAGGGTAGTATAGGCAGAGAGAGGAAGAGAGTAGAGAAGTAGAGTAGTAGAGGCCGGCCATGACCACATGGAGAGGGGGGAAAGGGAATGGGGAGAGGTAAGAGAGAGGCAAGAGAAAGAGATAAGAGCCCCTGAAGTTTTTTTTTAACAGAGTTCTCATGTAGGCCAAACTGGCCCAGCCCTGAAAGAAATCTGTGGTGATAAAACAAACATACACAAATAGAGAATCAAACTCTAGTCTCAGCTTTGCTATCAATTAACGTTCCAGTACTCACTGGATCTGATCTGTCCAGACACTGGGTTCTTCATATATAAACAAGAGCTCAGGCAGATTGTTCTCTGTGTTTCTGCTTGTAATGGCTATTGCTGGTTGTCAACTTGACTCTATCTGGAATGAACTACAATCCAGAATTGGAGGGCTCACCTGTGATCCAGATCTTGAGGCTGGAAGACACAGACCTGGATCTTGGCATGGAGATCTATCTTGAGGCAGAGTGGCCATGAAAAGCTTAGGCCCAGGCAAAGCAGTACACATCCTTAATCCCAGGAGACTGAGGCAAGGAGATCTCTGAGTTCAAGGTCAGCCTGGGACAAAGCAAGTCCCAGGTCCAGGCGTGGTGGTACACGCCTTTAATCTGGGCCACACCTTTTGCTGGAGACCTACATAAGGACATTGGAAGGAGGAATACTCCCTTTTCTTCGCCTGTGTGCACTTACTTTGCCAGCACATCTGTTGGAATCTACTTCTACAGAAGACCTGCTGAAACAACTAGCTTCTGGGACTGAGCAACTACAAGATCCTTGGACTTCCCATTCACAGCTGCCCATTGTTGGGGAGTTGGACTACAGACTGTAAGTCATCACAATAAATTCCCTCAGTATAGACCTTCCCTAAGTTCTGTAACTCTAGAGAAGCCTGAATAATATAGTGCTCATGTACACAAGTGTGTTTGCAAACATGTGAAGGCCAGAGGTTAGCAGCTTCCTCAATTGCTTCTCTACTTTGTTTTTGAGACAAGGTGTCACTGATCTGGAGCTAGGCTGCCCAGACAACAGGCTGAAGAGATCTTCTCAGCACTCAGATTACAGGCCTGTGGGGTATTATAATCATTTTATATGGTGCTGGAAATCCAAACTTAGGTCCTCATGTTTGCATAGCTCTTTACTCATTGATCCAGAGGCAAGTGAATCCTTTATGGAGCTTGAGGCGAGCGTGGTATACATAAAGGAGTTCCAGGCCAGCCAGGGCTACATAATGACATGTTTGTCTCAAAAACAAAAAGGGAGGGTGGAGAGATGGCTCAGCGGTTAAGAGCACTGATTGCCCCTCCAGAGGTCCTGAGTTCAATCCCCAGCAACCACATGGTGGCTCACAACCATCTGTAAGGGAATCTAATGCCCTCTTCTGGTGTGTCTGAAGACAGTGACAGTGTACTCATACAATCTCCCAGAAACACCAAGGAGAAATTCCCCGAACCAGAACCACAGCGGCTAAACCCGTCCCATTCTCTCTAAACCTTTTTTTTTTTTTTTTTTTTTTTTTGGTTTTTTCGAGACAGGGTTTCTCTGCGTAGCCCTGGCTGTCCTGGAACTCACTCTGTAGACCAGGCTGGCCTCGAACTCAGAAATCCACCTGCTTCCGCCTCCTGAGTGCTGGGATTAAGTGCCCCACCACTGCCTGGCACAATTCTTGAGAAAGAAAGAAAGAAAGAAAGAAAGAAAGAAAGAAAGAAAGAAAGAAGGAAGGAAGGAAGGAAGGAAGGAAGGAAGGAAGGAAGGAAGGAAGGAAGGAAGGAAGGAAGGAAGGAAGGAAGGAAGAAAGAAAGAAAGAAAGAAAGAAAAACAAAAAGGGAGCCAGGCAGTGGTGGCTCATGCTTTTAATCCCAGCACTCTAGAGACAGAGGCAGGTGAATCCCTGAGTTCGAGGCCAGCCTGGTCTATTGAGTGAGTTTCAGGACAACTACACAACTCTCCAAAACCCACCCCCTCCCTCTCCCCCCAAAAAAAAGAAAGAAAAGGGAGAGGGGGAGATAGGGAGAAAGAATGAGAATAAAAAAGAAATGGGGCGGGAGGAAACAGATCACAACTAGGACAGTCCCAATCTCCGGTGAATCAGGATATCGAGAACGCTCGGATTCCTAGAGGGGCGGCTGCGCCCCCTCCCGTTGGGCGGGGCTCTGACGTACTTCCGGCTGTGCTATCGTTCAGCCGCTGTGAGGATTCCAGACTCCAAAGCGGTTCTGAGTCACGGTGAGCCTGCGAGTCCCAGGTTAGCCTAGCGGTCGGGAGCGTTGGCCGAAAGGTTTAGAGAGAATGGGACGGGTTTAGCCGCTGTGGTTCTGGTTCGGGGAATTTCTCCTTGGTGTTTCTGGGAGATTGTCTAAGGAGGAGCGCCCCGCCCAGCCGTTGTAGGCGCCGCTCTAAGGAAAGCCTTTTCCACCCCGAGGGCTCTCTGGAACAAAACCCTGTTTCTCTTGCTTCCGGAATCGCTCTTCTCGTCTCTCTGGTATTGTCTGTTACCGGATGGAAACTGCCTTCTCTCTTCCCGAGCTCTTGCCCTGAGATCTAACTCAGGACTAATTGTTAAGAATAAGCTCAAGGGTAGAAACCTCCTGTGAAAACCCGAATCTCATTAATCTTGGGTAATGTCCAATCGAGGCGGGGAATTAGTCCCGTTGGGCTTTGTGTGCACAGGACAAGGATTTGCTCAAGTCTGGAAAGATTTTTAGACGATCGTTTGTAAAACGAGTATAGGATAGAAAGGTGATTGATTTATTTGTTAGGTGACATAGTTGGAAATCTGTGTTGAAAGGGGACACTTAAAAGAACTGTGAACAACAGCAACAACAAAAATCAACACACGAAAGTTGTTTTTCAAGTGCTGGAAGGCTTCTGAAGAGAAACTGAGTATTGGTTCAGGGCTATAGAAATGATGCAGAATTTGGCTCACTCTGAGAATTTCTTAGCTATTAGATTTGCCATTATGCTCCTCAAAATTATTGGCCTGCCTAGAAGCTTTTGAAAATTAGTTTGCTCTGTTTGAGACGGGGTCTTACTGTGTAGCCTAGGCTGGTGTATAATTGGTGATCCTCCTGTCTCTGTTCTTTTCAGTGCTGTAATTACAGGTGTGTGCCACCAGGACTTAAGCTTGGAGTTTCCAAGTACAGAGTGTCTTAAGGGCATTATCTACCACTAGGTAGTAATTGCTGTTCATTTTCGACAATCTGTGATAGTTTGATTTATTTATACCTCGTCTTTCACAGAATGATTAAGGGAGGGGGGAAGGGCTTATAAGCTTTGCAGAATTCAAATAAAGGAAGGAAAAATTGGGAAGTGACCAAAAGCCTGTCTTGAATAGTTTGTATACTTCTGCTGCTAGTCTTCGAAAGTTAGTTTTTTTTTAAAAAACAAAACAAAACAAAACAAAAACTATGTGTGTGTCTGTATGTCAATCAAAGGACAACTGGCACAGTTGAGTGCTTCCCTTCCATTATATGAGCACCAGGCCCAAATCCGGCAGCAGGTTGCGTTTGTTACCCACTGAGCCATCTTGCCAGCTGAGTTAAACCTTTAGATGGCTTTGTTTTCATTTTTTGTTATTTTTTAAAACGGGGTTTCTCTGTGTAGCTCTGGAACTCTGTCATAGACTATGCTAGCTTCTAACTCAGAGATCCCCCTGCATCTTCCTCCCACCTGCTGGGATTAAGGCATGCGCACCTCACCCCGCTTTAGGTAGCCTTTTAAAGTTTTTTTTTTTTCTATGAAAGTGTTAAATTAGACCTGTTTTTCTACCCACATACTTTTCGACTTTATGACTATTTAAGGAATTTTCAGAAACCAAGACCCGGAGGACATCTTCAAATGGCAAGCTCAGCATTATGAAATGTGAAATTATTGGCTTTCTTTGCAGGGAGGGAGCAGGATGCCAAGATTCTTTATTACCAGATTTTCTTTTTAAATCTTGCCAAAAACAAAAAAAGAAACAAGGGCTGGAGAGATGGCTCAGAGGTTAAGAACACAGACTGCTCTTCCAGAGCTCCTGAGTTCAATTCCCAGCAACCACAACAGTGAGATGAGTAGTGAAAGAGGAGGACCTCTGACATTGGCCTCTGGCCTACACACATGCATGCCCAGGCAAGCTCACCTGTACATACGTACACACACATACACAGTCACACACACACACACACACACACACACACAGACACACACACACACACAGAGTCACACACACAAACCCAAACCCAAAGAAAAAAAATTGAATATGCTCTCCTTAAAGTAAGTCAAGTTAAGTTCACTGTGTATCCTGATTAGGTTTCCACTGGTTTTTGTTTGTTTGTTTGTTTTGGTTTTGTTTTGGTTTTTTCCGAGACAGGGTTTCTCTGTGTAGCCCCGCTGTCCTGGAACTCACTCTGTAGACCAGGCTGGCCTAGAACTCAGAAATCTGCCTGCCTTTGCCTCCCAAGTGCTGGGATTAAAGGCTTGCGCCACCACTGCCCAGCGCCAACTCTTATAAGAGAAAATACTTAACTGAAAGCTGGCTGGATGTTTCAGAGGTCAGGTCCATTGTCATCGCGGCAGGGAAGCATGGTGGCAGGCAGGCAGGCACTGGAGCAGTAGCTGACAGCCACATTCTGATCTGTAAGGCAGAGAAAGCAACACTGGACCCAGAAGTCCACCCCAGTGGCACCTTTCTACCAACAAGGCCATGCCTCCCAATCCTTCTAATCCTTCCAAACAGTACAGTCTCCGAGCCTCTAGGGGGCAGTCTTACTCATAGAATCACAGCACACAGAAGTCCTTTAACCACACTCAGTCCTTGGTTCCTTTTCTTATGCCCCCATACTCCTTTTACCCCTTCCACATCCTTTTACTTTGGTGTCTAGTCCCACTCTTCACATTCCTCATAGGAGAGAGAACGTGCTTACTTTGGTGATTCCAGATTATCTTGCTTAACGTGATAATCTTCATTTCCATCCATTTTCCTATAAAAGACATTTCTAAACAACTGTTTCTGTGTGTGTGTGTGTGTGTGTGTGTGTGTGTGTGTGTGTGTGTGTTGCGCACATGTGATCAGAGGACAATTTGCACAAGTTGGTTCTTTCCATATACCACTGTGTGGGTCACAAGGGTCAAACCAGGCCTAGCAGCAAACACTGAGCCATCCTACCACCTCTGAACAATACTTTTTATATGGTAGTTGTCTGGTGGCCCCCTTGATAAAGACCAGAAAAACATATTTTCATTTTCTGATAACTTTATGGCAACTATGTTTTTGTAGGTTTGAAGTGTGGCACTTTAAGAACCAGAAACCCAAAGGCACCGGGTCTACTACTAAGAGTTCTGCTGGTTCTGGAATCTGTGATGACCAAGGTGGTGGGCATGGCCACAGTTCTGGGCCCCAGGCCACCTCAGGAATCTATGGGACCTTCGCCCATTAAAGTTGAAGAAGATGAAGAGAAAGACAAGTGCCGCCCTAGCCTGGAGCTGTCCCGTAAGCGCTTCAGGAAGTCTGGGAACCACGACACTCTGGAGCCAGTGGGACCTTCCACCATTAAAGCTGAAGAGGATGAAGACAAGGACAAGTGCCACTCTAGCCTAGAGATATCCCATAAGAGCTTCAAGCAGTCTGGGTACCAAGACACTCTTGAGCAGTTGGGACCTTCAACCATTAAAACCGAAGAGGATGAAGAAAAGGACAATGGCCGCCCTAGCCTAGAGATATCCCGTCAGCGCTTCAGGCAGTTTGGGTACCATGATACTCCTGGGCCCCGAGAGGCACTGAGCCAGCTCCGGGTGCTCTGCTGTGAGTGGCTACAGCCTGAGATCCACACCAAGGAGCAGATTCTAGAGCTACTGGTTCTGGAGCAGTTCCTGACCATCCTGCCCCGAGAGCTCCAGGCCTGGGTACAGCAGCACTGCCCTGAGAGTGCAGAGGAGGCCGTCACTCTCCTGGAAGACCTGGAGCAAGAACTCGATGAGCCAGGACTGCAGGTGGGCAAGAGGCCATCAGATGCTAGGAAACCCGGAACATAACATCCTAGGCAGGAACTGGGACTTGTCCTGTTGTATACAATACACACATCTACTCACCCCAGATAAGGAATAGGGAATCCATGGCAGACCGTACAGATGCCACCAAAGTCCAACTTGGTAAACTTGGACTTTTATTGGGGTTTTATTGGGGTTACTTAACAGGAATATGGGTGAAAGATTACTTACAGGAGCAGAAATGATTCAAAGATAGCTGTGTCACCAAGGCCAGCCCAGCATTTGTGACAGATCACAGATCAGCGGGATACCTGGAGCATACGCACAGCTCTACAGGTTGGAGGGTATCCTGTTTCAGGATCTCCTTTGCAGCTCTGTTCCTAGTCTCAGAGGAACTCTAGCTCTATTACTGCTTATTCTGGCAGGAAGGGGCCTAGTAAATCTGGTCAGTTTCAGGGATTTCCTGAAGCTAGTTTAAGTTGTTTACCCTCCTATAAGATGGAAGGCAAAAAATTGTTACTCAACACTGTCCGACAAGATTAACCAGAGAAGTTTCTGGGGAGCTGGATCATGTTTCTCCCTATTGTCTGCTCTTATCCTGAAGTAACCCTGGGAACCAAGTGGGATGGGTGTTTCCTTTCCTTCTAAAAGTTCTGCATAGCTCGTCTGAGCTTTCTCTCATTCTTGAGTCAGCTGTGCACACGCCTAGCCATTTCTTACTGTCTCTAGGTCTCACCTCCTCCAAATGAACAGAAGCAGTCTTGGGAGAAGATGTCAACTTCAGGAACTGCAATGGAGTCCTTAAGTAGTACTGAGACCCAACCCGTGGATGCTAGCCCTAAATATGACTTTTGGGGGCCGCTGTACATTCAAGAGACTGGTGAGGAGGAGGTTTTCACTCAGGATCCAAGAAAGCGCCAAGGTAAGGACCCCTCTCAGTGTCCAGAGAAATGTATAACTCCAGGTGAGAGGTAACCTCTAGGTTGACCTGACTGGTAGAGTAGACCAGGCAGAAGGTATGCACTTTCCTCTCCCAAACCCTATTGCCTCAGACAGGTTCCCAACACCAGGCCAGGCAACATGCTTGCAGAGGGTTGAGCTTGCAGAGGGTTGAGCGGAGCGAACTCAGCTTTAAAAAGGAGTGAGAGAGATGGACAGGTTGGCTGAGCCAAGGAGCACTAAGCTGGATGACAGTGGCAAGGTGTGGCTGCCTGTGAGCCTGAAGGGCCAGGAAGGAAGGCCTGTTATTACCAGAACCAGACAAGAGCTGAGCCTTGATGGGAAGGAAGGAGTCACATGCCAGGAGCCCTGCTCCAGGTCTTGCCACTGGGTAAAGAGAAAACGGAATAGATGCTTCATTTTCTTTTTTTTTTTTTTTTTGGTTTTTCGAGACAGGGTTTCTCTGTGTAGCTCTGGCTGTCCTGGAACTCACTCTGTAGACCAGGCTGGCCTCGAACTCAGAAATCCGCCTGCCTCTGCCTCCCAAGTGCTGGGATTAAAGGCGTGCGCCACCACTGCCCGGCTTTAGATGCTTCATTTTCACACTGCCCTGCCCTTATATCTCGTTCCCATTGGTAGACTCAAGCACAGCTGGACAACATGAAAGTGATTAGGCCTAAGGGTAGTTTCCTGGAATACAGAGCAGGACAGACTTGGTCTGGAACTCTGCAGAATTCACAGGTAAAGCTAGGGCAGGGGCTGGAAATGCGGCGCACACTGTAGAGTTCTGGAGTAGCATGCAGGAGACCCTGGGTTCCATCCCCATACCACTTGAGACCATACGTGGTGGCGCACACCTGCAACCCCAGCACTCAAATTCGGGGTCAGCCTTGGCTACATAGAGAATTCAAGAACAGTCTGGGTTTCTTGAGACTTTGTCGCAAAAAAAAAGTACGTTGGAGCAACTAGCTCAGATCTGCAGAAATCATGATTTTCATAACAGCCTTATTTTATACTGGAAGTTTCTGCTCTTATATACCTTCATATACGTGGAGTAAAAATACCTGCAAAGAATAATCAAATTTACATGTTTTTGGAAATACAGCACATTGTTCCAAATCTAGTTATTACCATTTTTCATGGAGAAGTATGGAGCAGAGCCATGGCCCTGAGAAACTGCCCGAGTCACTTACAAAGTCCCAGACACTTGAGATTCCCTCTTGGAAACAAAGTTTTGAGCCCTGTTGAAAACTATATTCTTGTATCAGGCATGATGACACACACCTTTAGTCTGTGATCTCTATGTAGGCCAGCCTGGTCTATAGAGTGTATCAGAATAGCCAGTGGTGTGTAAAGGGTCCCTGTCTCAAAAGAGCAAAACAAACAAAAAGCTATGCTTAGGGCTGAGAAGTGCCGCAGTTAGGAGCAGTAGCTGCTCTCACAGAAGACCCTGCTTCACGAGTTTCCTTTCTAGCACCCACCTTGAGTGGCTAACTGCTGCCTTCAACTCTAGCTCCTGCACTTCCAGCATGCCCGCCAGTCTCCATGGACACCTACATGTATGTGATGCACGTTCAGACAGGCAGACACATAAATCAAAATGATGGTTTAAAGAATGTACATCTTAGGGACTGACAAGATGGCTCAGCAGTTAAAATGCTTGCTCTGAAACCCTGGTGACCTGAGTTCCATCCCTGAAACCTACATGATGGAAGGAGAGCAGGGAGTTGTCCTCTGACCTCCACACGCACAGTTGCAGGAATACCTGTGCACACACAATGATTATTTTTATTTATTAACTATTCATTCATTCATTTGGGCAGGGTCCCACTATGTGGTCTTGGCTGGTCTAGAACTCACTACATAAACCAAGCTGGCCTCAAACTCAGAGAGCGAAATCATATTCTCTGAGAAACGTAAAAACTAAACTGTTAAAACCCTAAACTGTTTTTCATTGTTTAGAATTATTAATATCATCTTCCAGTTACCTGAGGCTTCCATGGACTGTAATTATACATGAAGAAAACCAAAAACATAACTACTAATAACTCTTGGAAGTCTGAAGCAGGAGGATTGCCATGAGTTTAAAGCCACCCTAGGCCTACCTTTGTGAGGTATCCACCAGAGAAGCTTACCCAGAGATGGGTTCAAGCCAAGAAAGTCTTTATGTTCAGGTGCAGACCCAAGTGCAGTCCCTAGCCTTTCTCAGGGTGTGCTTTTAAGCATAAAAATCACATCCTGGGTTGACCCCTCAGTTAGCAAGAAAAGAACTAGCCAGCCAGAAAGCAAGGTTAGTACATTTAGGGACTTTCTCAGAACTATGGACTTTAATGGATTACATCTTTGTTCTTGTTTGGGCAGGTGTTCCTGCCTGTATGTTGAGTTCTAAAGCCTGAATGGTATTTCCATCATGGCTTCAGTTATGCTAAGGTCTGGGGGATTGTTGTATTCCTAGTGTGTTCCAGGAGAGTCTGCAGAGCGAGATCCTGGTCCCCTTCCCCCTATCCCCCCCCAAAAAAGAAGGAAGACTGTCTGTGGTGGTTTAAATAGGAATGGTTCCCATGGACCCAGGGAATGACACTATTAGGTGTGGCCTTGTTGGAGGAGGTGTGGCCTTGTTGGAGGAAGTGTGTCAACTGTCTGGTGGGCTTTGAGGTCTCCTTTGCCTAAGTTCTGCCGAGTGTGGAATCAGAGCCTCCTCCAGAAGACAGTTTCCTTTTGCGCCTGCTGATCAAGATGTAGAACCCGTGGCTTTTCCAGTCCTATGTCTGCCTTCACACTGCCATGCTTCCTGCCATGATGATAATAGACTGAACCTCTGAAACTATAAGCCAGCCCCAATTAACTGTTTGCCTTTATAAGAGTTGCCTTGGTCATAGTGTCCTTTCACAGCAATGAATATAAGTTGGTGTCAGAGACTGGGGTACTGCTGTGATAGGCGTAACCATGCTTTTGTTTGGAGGAATGTGGATTTTGGAACTTTGGATTAGCAAAGCAGTGGAATCTTCAAGTGGAGCTAAATGGGTCATACTAGTAGGAGCAGAACACAGTGGTGTTGAGGGTGAGTCGAACTGTTTCAAATCAAGGTTTCAGAGGAAAAGAATTTTACTATGTTGCCTAGAGATTGTTCTTGCGATGTTTTGGTAAAGAATGTAGTTGCTTTTTGCCCACGTCTGAAGAGTCTGCCTGGAGCTAAGGTGAACAGATCCAGATCGATCGCACTGACAAGGGGTGTCTCAAAAAAGCCTAGCGTAGACTCGTCATGTTATTCGCTCTTATGAGGAGCATTTTGATCAAGCATAGCAAACTGAGAAAGACCATTGGTGAAGATGCAGCATCAGTTGCGGTTGAAGGCCCAGGACTAAAGGGATCATGCAAAGGAGTTGAGGCTTGGCACCAGGAAGAGAGCCTATGGCGGCTACCGCGAAGGGGGTCAGAGTGAAGCCTAGTTCAGCGGATGACCCCAGTGTATTCGAGATGCCGGTACCATGGCATCACCACCAAGGACAGCAGCTGCAGTGGCATGGAGTCAGCCAGAGCCTAGAGTGCTACAGAGGGCAGAGCTGGAGGCCCCATGATGTTAGGAGATGCCAGAGCCTTGGGATACCTGCCCAGGAAAGCTGCTGACACTGAGGGAGTGGGACCAGCCCAAGAAAAAGAAGTGTGTTGTAGTCAGCAAAGCTGGAACAGAGTTGGACATCAGACAGTGGAGATGCAGAGTTTGGAGTTTGCCCAGCTGGGTTTTGGTCTTGCTTTGGTCCAGTATTTTCTCACGATGACATTTTAGAATGGTAATTAATGTATATCCTGTGATGTTGGAAGTATGTGATCTGCTTTATGATTTTGATTTTATAAAGGGTTACAGTTAAAGGATTTCATGAGTCTCAGAAGAGCTTTTGAACTTTGGACTTTTCAACACTGTTGAGCTAGACTATGGAGACTTTTGAAGTTGGACTAAATGTATTTTTGCATTATGTTATAGCTATAAACCTATGGGGGCCAGGGAGTGGACTGTGATGGTTGTGTGGCTTGGCTCACAGGGAGTGACACTATTAGGAGGTGTGGCCTTGTTGGAGGAAGTGTGGCCCTGTCTGATGGGTTTTGGGATCTCCTACACCTAAGCTCCGCCCAGTGTGGAATCAGAGCCTCCTCCAGAAGACAGTCCCCTTCTGCTGCCTGCTGATCAAGATGTAGAACTCCTGTCTCTTCCAGTACCGTGTCTGTCTTCACACTGCAATGCTTCCCACCATAATGATAATGGATTAAACCTCTGAAACTGCCGGGCAGTGGTAGCGCACGCCTTTAAATCCCAGCACTTGGGAGGCAGAGGCAGGCGGATTTCTGAGTTCGAGGCCAGCCTGGTCTACAGAGTGAGTTCCAGGACAGCCAGGGCTACACAGAGAAACCCTGTCTCAAAAAACCAAAAAAACCCTCTGAAACTGTAAGCCAGCCCCAATGAAATGTTTTTGTTTTGATTTGCCATGGTCACGATGCCCCTTCACAGCAGTGAAGCCCTCACATAGCCTCCCTCTCACAGGTTAGAGCACTCCCCCACAGGCCACAGTTTTAGAATACGATCGTTGTCTGCTACCTCGGTCTGCTCTCTCTGCTCCCTTCCTTCCCTTTCTGTTCTGTGCCACTTACTTCTGTCCCCTGCTCCTTCCTTTGGATTCTGAGACTCTGACCCTTTGAAACTTGATTCCGACTGAAATAGCCAACCTCCCAACTCAAAGCCCTGCAGAACACAGGTCTATACTCCTGACAGGCATATACTTCTGACTGACCACACCTTGAGCCATTGCCAATAGATTTTGGACCCAAGGTACTTTTCACACTTGTAGATAGGGATTAGGGGCTGGAGTGTTGTAGATATTTTTAATCCTAATTCAGGATTTCTACCCCACCTTTGACCATTTTGTTCCCAGGTAAAAGACACACATTTTTATTATTTACAATAAGTTTTAACAGCACAAGAGCTGGGCAGATATCTACCCTCTGTGCTACTAAAATCTACTTTCCTATGGATAACCCCGAGCTATTACTTACTATGTTTCATCTGGACTGCTCTTAACTCCAATTGGCCAGCCCTCAGGGCCACATTTTCTTGACTCCTAACCCATGGCGGCTTCTCCTTCTTCCTTCATGGAGAGATGGCTCAGTGGATAAACAATTGCTGCTCTTACAGAGGACAAAAGCTTCAGTCCTGTACCGACATTAGGCTGCTCACAACTGCCCGTGACTCCCACTTCACAAGGCCACTGGCCTCTTTGGCCTCTGCAGGCACCCACATGTGTGGCAGATACATGGGCATAATAAATGAGACACACATAAATGAAATTAAATCTTTCTACTGACTAGGATAATTGTGACTGGAAAGATGGCTTTGCAGTTAAAATACTTGCTGCTTTTGCAGAGGACCCATATTCGGTTCCCAGCACCCACATGGCAGCTTAAAGCAGTCCAGAACCAGTTCCAGGCGATCCGCCCCCTCAAGCACCAGGCGTGCATGCAGCACACTTACATATGTGTAAGCAAAACACCCACACAAACACACAAAATGTGTTTTCTTAAAGGATACTGCCCTCAAAAGTGCTTTGTGAGAGAAGGTGACCTTGAACTTCTTCCCAGGTGCCGGGATTTGAGCTGTGTGCCACCACACCGGGCCTCCACTCTGGAGAACTGTGAGTCAGCATATCACAGAGACTTGGGCTAATTTTACTGTAGGTCTGTTCCCAAATATGTATCTAAAATACGGAACCAGCCTACGAATCAGCAGCTAAAGAAAATGTATACACACAAAGGAATTGTATTCAACTGTAAAGACTTAAGAGTAAAATTATGACAGTTGGAAGAAAATAATTAAAATAGGGTAGATTGTCTCCTCTTCCATACATTGCCCTTTTCATAGTCACTTGTCAGTTCTACACAAAGTGGAGAGCCAGGAAGTATTGCCAGAGCTGGAAATAGGCTGTTTGTTGTGTTGTTGTGGGGTTGTTTTGGTTATTCTGTTTTGTGTTTGTGAGTTGGCTTTGGCTTGATTTTAATTTTGTTTGTTTTTGTTTTGGTCTCTACCTGGCCTGGAGCTAAGTAAACTAGGCTGCCTCAAAAGACAGATCTGAGCGGGGCAGTGGTGGTGCACACCTTTAATCCCAGCACTTGGGAGGCAGAGGCAGGTGGATTTCTGAGTTTGAGGTCAGCCTGGTCTACAGAGTGAGTTCCAGGACAGCCAGGGCTACACAGAGAAACCCTGTCTTGAAAAACCAAAAACAAAACAAAAACAAAAACAAAGAGACAGATCTGCCTGCCTCTGGCTCCCAAGTGCTGGGATAAAAAGCTTACACCACTAAAGTTTTAGTGCCGGGTTTGGGAAAGGCTTTTAAGTGCTCTTAAGAGAGAGGAATTGTCAGTGATAGCCTTGCTTAAAGTCTCAAAGAAACTTAGGCACCCCAACCCCAAGGAGGTATGCTGGACAGGGAGCATGAGCCAGCAGCACAGGGTACAGGGGGATGCTGGCCAGCCTGCCTGAGTGGACGTCATTCATACCTAAGGCATTGAAACCTGTGTTTACCCTGCTAGAACTTGAGCTCTGACTTTCTTTTATCTGCATGACTGAGAAACCCTTCAAACCAGAAGTTCTTCACAGAACTGTTGGCTCTGCGTATGTTGCTGAAGCAAATGTGAAGCCACAGATACTCCGGTGTAATTAGACTGTTTCCAGCATACAGGAGGACGGAGTGGGAGCAGTCTTTGCAGACTACGAATTGTAAAATAATCAGGTGTTTGACACTGGAGGCAGGGGTCTCGTGTGAGTGCAGACCATAGACTAGATGAGACAATGGTTTTATTGCTGTTAGAGCCATTCACAAGCGTGCCATCTTCCTCTCAAACCCAGCTACTACCTCCCTGGTGATCCCTCAGAGCAGGGGTAACTAACCACCCTCAACCCACCTGTTTTCAGGTTTTAAATCGAATCCCCAGAAGGAGGACTCGGCAGATGAGCAGAGAAGTTCTGAAGAAGAGTCTCATGCAGATGGACTCAAAAGAAACACCATCCCCATGATTACTGCCAATAAGTATGGATCAAGGTCAGAAAGGCAGTGGGCCAACAACCTGGAAAGGGAGAGAGGGGCAAAAGCTTCTCTTCAAGACACAGGTTCCAGGAAAGGGGCAGAAGCAGCATCTACTAGGCCTGCCCCAGGAGAGAAACGTTACATATGTGCAGAGTGTGGGAAGGCCTTTAGCAATAGCTCAAACCTCACTAAACACCGGAGAACGCACACTGGGGAGAAGCCTTACGTGTGCACAAAGTGTGGGAAGGCTTTCAGCCACAGCTCCAACCTTACCCTTCACTACCGAACACACCTGGTGGACCGGCCCTATGACTGTAAGTGTGGGAAGGCCTTCGGGCAGAGCTCAGACCTCCTTAAACACCAGAGGATGCACACAGAGGAGGCGCCCTATCAGTGTAAGGACTGTGGGAAAGCCTTCAGTGGGAAGGGCAGCCTCATTCGACACTATCGCATCCACACGGGGGAGAAGCCCTATCAGTGTAATGAGTGTGGAAAGAGTTTCAGTCAGCACGCAGGGCTCAGCTCCCACCAACGCCTGCATACGGGGGAGAAACCCTATAAGTGTAAGGAGTGTGGCAAAGCCTTCAACCATAGTTCAAATTTTAATAAACATCACCGAATCCATACTGGCGAAAAACCCTACTGGTGTAACCACTGTGGGAAAACCTTCTGTAGCAAGTCAAATCTTTCCAAGCATCAGAGAGTCCACACTGGAGAGGGAGAAGTCCAGTAGCTGTCGTTCTCGTCTGTTGTTTTGTTGTTGTAAACGTTAGAATGTGAATGCTAGGACGAAGCTCTGTAATGTGTTTGATGTTTGATAGTAGATTTTTGCTCTAGTCAGCAAGGGGCGCCTTGGAGGGAGAGCTCCACAGTGAGAGAGCACACAGGAGTCTACAGAGCAGCAGGGAGCTCCACACTGGTCACCTCCACCAGCAGGGTCCCTCCTCACACTCCAGGCCCCAGTGTACTGCGTGTCCAGTATAGTTAAGGAAGAAACATTAAAATTGTTTAACTGTTTTAACATGTATTCCACAGTTGTAGTTTGTAAAGAATTGAGCCACCTTGAACTGTCTGATTCAGAATAAATATATAGCCTCATGTAACGCCTCAGGACTATTATTGTGGTAAATAATGTTAGAGAACTTTTTTTTTTTTTACATTTTATTGGGTGAGTGGATGAATGTGTATATTGCCTTAGCACATGTGTGAAGTCCCTTTCAACTTTCTTCCTCCCCCAAAATGTAAAGTTTTAAACATGTAGATTCTCTCCTTCCATTCAGCATGTGGGTCCCAGGAATCAAACTCGGGTTGTCAGGCCCAGCGGCATCCTTCTTACCCACTAAAGCTATTGCCCATAGTTAGTGAACATTCTTTTGGGTAAAGCACTGGCCAGGCTTGGAGGTACACCCTCATACTCCCAACACTTGAGAGAGGACCAGAAGTTCTAGGCTGGCAAGATGTCTCAAAGAAAGGGAGGGGAGGGCAGAGGAAGGAAGGAAAGAACAACTGTCCAGCCTGGCGCTTGTGAGCCTGTGTGAGAAAGTCATGGGGAAGTGTGGGTGCCTAATGGTTGCGTTATTTCGATCATTTGTCAGCCTGTGGGTTGGTTTTTTTTTTTTTTTTGGTTTTTCGAGACAGGGTTTCTCTGTGTAGCCCTGGCTGTCCTGGAACTCACTCTGTAGACCAGGCTGGCCTCAAACTCAGAAATCCGCCTGCCTCTGCCTCCCAAGTGCTGGGATTAAAGGCGTGCGCCACCACTGCCCGGCCTCAGCCTGAGTTTTATTAATCCTGTCTATGGCAATGTCTATGAAAATCAGGTCTCTGCAATCAGCTTTCTTCTGAAAACTCCAGAAATTGAAACCCAACAGGATTACCTTAAATCTTTCCTGGCAAAATCTGAATGTGGCCTCTTGCAGTGGTAAGACATATCCTGGCTTATGTGTCCACTGCTGCCTAGAAACCCAACAGCTCTCCTTCCTTCTGCCATTTGCTGACCTTCATATTGTGAAGGTTTTTTTATTGAGTGCTTATACCTGTTGATGATCTTGACATGCTAAGAACTGGGTAGTAAGAGTCTCCTGGGGCGTGCCAGACCTGAGGATTATTACACACTTAAATCCCAGTGATCAAGCCACACCTCCTCCCATCCACTCTCTGTGGACAAGAGAGTTGATAAACTAATGGCCTTGGCACCAGCCCTCTCCACACTACTCTACCCAGGCCCAAGACAATTGAAATTTTTTAAAAGATTTATTTATTATATATAAGTATACTAGCTGTCTTCAGACACACCAGAAGGGCATCAGATCTCATTACAAATGGTTGTGAGCCACCAAGTGGTTCTTGGGATTTGAACTGATGACCTCTGGAAGAGCAGTCAGTGCTCTTAACCGCTAAGCCATCTCTCCAGCCTTGACAATTGAAATTTTTTTTTAAGGTTTTTCGAGACAGGGTTTCTCTGTGTAGCCCTGGCTGTCCTGGAACTCTGTAGACCAGGCTGGCCTCAAACTCAGAAATTCACCCGCCTCTGCCTCCCAAGTGCTGGGATTAAAGGCATGTGCCACCACTGCCTGGCAAAATAAGTCTTTTTTTAAAAAAAACGTTACAGATGGCTGTGAGCCCCCTGGCATGGGTGCTGGGAACTGAATTTAGGTCCTTTGTAAGAACAGTATGTGTTCTTAACCACTGAGCCATCTAACTCTGACAATATTAAATTTTAACTTCATCATTATTTGGTGGTGGTGGTGGTGATTTGAGACAGGATCTATGCAGCTCCAGTTGACCTGGAACTTATGTAAACCATAGCTTTGAATCATAGCTAGCTTTGAACTCAAGAGATCCTCCTGCCTCTGTGTCTTGAATTCTGGGATTAAAGGTGTGCACCACCATGCCCTGTCCAGCGTCACTCTGTTCTTAGGATTGCATTTTTGAATTATGTGTATGTGTGTACCCGTGTGCACATGGGAGCAGGTGCTTATGGAAGCCAAAGATAAGAGACCCTGGAAATGGAGTTAACAGGCATGTCGATTCTGGGGACCAAACTTGGGTCTTCAGTCAAGAGCAGCACATGTTCTTCACCACTAAGTCATCTCCTCGGCCCAAAACTTTTCTCTAAAGGCCTCTCACCTTATGACTTAGGCTAGGTCATGCCACCAGGCTGTGGTATTTAGCCCTCCTTCCCCCAGAAGTCTGTAATATTCCCTTAGTCCTGAAGAATTGAAGTGTAATATTCTCTTCGTCCTGAAGAATTGAAGGCTCTCTATTCACCCCTTCCCCTTCCCGGGTACCATGAGGCTTTTCTGAAGGAGGGCTCTTAGCTTCCATTCTCTGAACTTAGCATCTTTTATTTCTGAATCAAGGAGCAGGTCAAGCCATAGACACTAAGTCATGTACCAGCCAAATAAGGGGAGTGGGACTGAAAATAAAAACTGGCTTTTTCTTGCTGTTACAGTAGCTTGAACCTTGAACTCAGAACATTGAATGATGGCCTTTCTTGTTTGTATTTCCTGAAAAAAGGCCTACAAAGGGATTGGACTTCAAGCAGTGGGTGCGTGCATGCGTGTATGCGCGTGTGTGTGTGTGTGTGTGTGTGTGTGTGTGTGTGTGTGTGTGTGCGCGCGCACATAAAAACTAGCCAAAGGAAGCCATTGCAGGTCAATTAATACCTCACAAAATGATCACAAGACAAGGACAAAAGTCAGTGCACCAGGAAAATGCTAGTTTTAGAGCAGCACATCTCTAGCAGGCTGGCCTCAAAAGATAAGCAAAACATGGCGAAGGAGTTGGCTCTGGGTAAAAACAATCACTGTACAAGTCTGACAACCAGAACCCTGTGTAAAGAGTCCAGTGGGGTCGCGCCCATCTGTACTCTCTGTAATCTCCGCATTTACAGCAAGACAGAAGAAAGAGACAAAGTGTCCAGAAGCTCATAAGCAAGCTAGCCTAGAGCAGAAACAGAAGAGAGACCTCACCTTAAAAGGGGGTGGGGGTGGGCACTGTGGTCTATACAAGGTGGTGAGAACTGACATCCAAAGCATGTCCTCCACACATACCCTTTCACTCATGCACGTACATACAAAATAGTATATATTCAGAAGTTAGAGAGATGGGCAGGTCAGTGAGTGGCTCTTACCTACTGAGTCTGACAACTTGAATTCAATCCCTGAGACTCATGTGACAGAAGGAGAATACTGACTCCTGAAAGCTGTACTGTGACCTACACATAGGATAAATATGTCCCTGTAGTGGCTTTTCCTGATTGTCGACTTGACTATATCTGGAGTGAACTACAACCCAGAATTAGAAGGCTCACCTGTGATCCAGATCTTGAGGCTGGAAGACACAAGTTTCTGACCTGGATCTTGACCTGGAGATCTTGAGGCATAATGGCCATGAAAAGCTTAGGCCCAGGCAAAGTAGTACACGCCCTTAATCCCAGGAGACTGAGGCAAGGAGATCCCTGAGTTCAAGGTCAGCCTGGGACAAAGCAAGTCCCAGATCCAGGCGTGGTGGCACACACATTTAATCCGGGCCAAACCTGCTGGAGACCTACATAAGGACATTGGAAGAAGGAAGATTTGTTCTTTGCCTGCGTGCCTTGTGGCACTGAACAACTGCTAGATCCTTGGACTTCCATTCTGCTGCTGACCATTGTTGGGGAGTTGGGCTACAGACTGTAAGTCCTCAACAAATTCCCTTACTATATAGAGACTACCCATAAGTTCTGTGACTCTACATACAATAATTTAAAAAATAAAAATTAAAGGTCCTGGATGGCTAAAGGGTTAAGAGCACTCCCTGCTCTTTCAGAGGTCCTGAGGGATATTCCTAGCACTCATGTAAGTCCAGGTGTAGGGGATCTGACGCCCTCTTGTGACCCACATGGACACCTGAAAGCATGAGTTGTACACACATAGACACATACACATATATAATAAAAAAGAGGAAAAGATAAACAGGATAACTAGGAGAGTAACAAATCCATAAGTGTGGTAGGATATATTACACTTTTTGCAGAAACTGGTTAATAAACATTGTATAATACAGATATGTAAATTTCACAAACTAATGTCTGCCTGGATTATTAAAATCCTTTTTTTCTTGGCAGTACCTTACATAGCGCAATCTGGCCTTGAACTTACTATGTTCAAAGGTGACTAAAGTTTTGATCCTCTTGCCTTCAGCTCCCAAGTGCTGGGATTACAGGCATGAACCACCACACCTAGTTTATGCTAGCGACAGATAGACAGACAGAAGCCTGGTTTCATGGTTGCAAGGCAGGCATTTTGTGAACTGAGCTACAGCCCTGGCTCCCCCCTTCATGTGTGTATAGTGCGTGTCTGAGTGAGGGCTTGCACTTGTCAGACAGTCAGAGGACAACTTTCAGGAGTCAGTTCTAGCCTCCACCGTACATTGAGGAAGGGTCTGTCTCTCTATTCCGTGAGCTTCCAAGCAGTTCTCCTTGTCACCACTGTCTTACTTGCCCTAAGACTGTTGGGGTCCCAAATGTGCACTGCTTTGTGCACCTTTTACACAGGTTCATGGAACTCAACTCAAGGTCAGAACTGCAGAACTGCATGGCAAGTGCCTTTACCCACTCTGCGGCCTGTCTTAATACTTAATTTTGGTGCTAGGAGTCAAACTCAGGGTCATGCCTATCATAAGTACACAGTACCACTAGTTCTTTCCAACTATGAAAGTAATACATAGTCGTGGTGACAGAATTAAAGATACAGGGGGAAATTACCCCAGCACAGTGACCGAGTCAGACATAGAACCCTGGTTTCATGGTTGAAGGGCAGGCATTCTTGGGGGAAGCAGGACACACACTGTCATGCAGTAACTGCAGAGCCACCTTGGGGGACTTTATTAACTTGGTAGGGATGGAAGCTGCTGTGTGCAGTCAATTGGAAGACGCTCCACAGAGAGTGTGAGGTGGGAGTGAGGGACACGGCTCAGGTGATCAGAGTACTTGCCTAGCTATTCTTGCTCAGGCCAGGCAGGGGATCAGTTCAAGGTCATCTTCCACACAGTTCAAGGCCAGTCTGTTCCAGAAACCTTGTCTTAGCACTAAGGGGCTGGAGAAAGCTCTACAGCTCTGTAGAAGCCTCCTTGCCTAGCATTCACGAGGCTGGATTCAGTCCCCATCGACAAAATAAACATACAGGAAGAGCCGGGCAGTGGTGGCGCACGCCTTTAATTCCAGCACTTGGGAGGCAGAGGCAGGCAGATTTTGTGTTTGAGGCCAACCTGGTCTACAGAGTAAGTTCCAGGACAGCCATGATACACAGAGAAACCCTGTCTCAAAACCCGAAAACAAACAAACAAATAAAGCATACAGAAAGGTTCTCACAGGAATTCCTCAGCTAGGTGGAGAGGAAGGAGACCCAGGAAGAGGCATTACATGGTGATCTTGTAACCGTGGTGCTTTTGTATCATCAAAGCACTGTGGAGGGGAGGGGTGGGAAGGGAGAAAGGCTGTGAGGAAGTGAGAAGGGGGCCCAGAGAGTAAGAACAGGGAAGCAGAGCTGAGCATCCGTGTGGTGGCACATGCCTTTAGTCCCAGAATGTGGGAGGTGGAGTCAGAGGCAGTAGGATCCTCGAGTTCGAGGCCAACCTGGTCTACAAAGGACAGCCAGGGCTACGCTGAGGAGAAAAAAGAGAGAGCAGGGAAATAGGCAGGACTGAGAAGTGAAGAAAAGTAAACAACCCTGTGGCATGATAAGGAATTTAGACTTCTGGGCAGTGAGGGACTCGGCAGGTGAAGACACTTCCTTCCAAATATAGCGACCTCAGTTTGATCACTCAGACCAATGTAGTAGGAGGAGACAAGCAACTTCTGAAACTTGTCTTCTAGCCTCCCATGATACATACACACAAGAAATATAAATAAATTTAAAGTAATTTGTGCTTTTTTTTCAGGGAAGGAGACACAGAAATATTCTGACATACTGTCATCCAGTTCATACACAATGCAATGTTATGCGTGTGAAAACTTCCCATGGGCTCGTGTGGTGCAGTGTTGGGTCTCCTCTTGGTGGGGCTCCTTGGAGGAGACAAACCTCGCTGGGGAGATGGGTGGTAGGGTCCATCCTTAGAAGATACCTAGTCCTAGACCCCTTCTGTCTTTTTCCTGGTTGCCACAAAGGGAACAGCCTTCTCCACACATTTCTACCACCATGGTGGTCAGCATCAGTTGGTTTCTGGACACGTTGAGCAGGTAATTGGGTTTGTGGTTTAGGCAAAGGACTTTTTTGTTTTACTGTTTATTCAAATCTTATCTGTTCAGATGTAAGGAGTAGCATCACAAAGATCACTAGGGACTAACATCAACTCCACTTGGTAAATGATCTCTTCTACTACCTCCCATGGAAGCCTTAAGTCATTGAAGTCACGGCAGAGCCAAAAACAGATATCCAAAACCAATTCTTAAAAAGCATTTCAACTTTTCAAATTTATTTGTGTATGTGTACACCACACGTGTGCAGGTACCAACAGAAGGCAGAAGAGGGCATCAGATCCCCTGCAGCTAGAGTTAGAGGTGATTGTGAACTGCCCAACAATGGGTCCTGGGTTAACCAAATCAAGTTCTGTGGAAGAGCAGCCAATGCTCTTAACCACTGAGCCCTATCTCAAACCCCCTGTAGTTCAGTTCTTAGAGTATCACAGGTAGACTGAGTTGTGTATGGACCACAGACAAGAGAAAATACTTTGAAGGTCTTATACTTCAAGCTAAAGTCTAAAAGATCCCCAGCTGTAAAGCAACAACCGGATGCTACAGTGTCTGGCCTCATTTGTTAGGTTCCACATCTGGAGAGGCAATGTCAATTCATTGTGTAGCACTCAATTTGTACAATAAATGAGTAACCTGGAAAGGGGGAAAATGTCTACTAGAATCTGAAACTGGGAGCCGAGGTTAGTGCTTACCCACAGATACGTGCTCTGTCAGTTACGTGGTCATGGCAGCAGTACAGTAACTAATACATGTAGGTAGGAAGAGGTGTGTATGGAGAAGAAGGCTGCAGAGACTCACTGTGAGGCTGGAACCAAAGTCCTGGGATGAGTTAGCAAAGGCCAAGGCCAGTTTAGGAGTCATGAGACTATGGAAGAGGGCACGACCAGATGCCGACTGAGAAGCTGGAGGGATGAGGAGGAATCACAATGTATTTGGACTAACTCCTATGTCTGCAGCCTGCCTCAATGGGCAGCTGGTCCTAATTATCACCCTTAGGCTGGACAGGTGGCTTCAGTTAAGAGCATGAATGAGAATGGCCCCATAGGCTCATACACTTGCATGCTTAGTCCCGGTGAACTGTTTGGGAAGAATTAGGTGTGGCCTTGTTGGAGGAAGTGTGTCACTGAAAGTGGGCTTTGAAGTTTCAAAAGCTCTTTCCAGGACCAGTCTCTCCTTTCTGTCTGTCTCTGTACCCCGCCCCCACCCCTCTCTCTGGCTGCTGCCTGTAGATCAAGATACAAAACTCTCAGCTACTGCTCCAGTGCTATGCCTGTCTGTTTCCTGCCATAATGGTCTTAGTCTAACCCTTTAAAACTATAAGTAAGGCCCCAGTTAAGTGCTTTCTTTTATAACAGTTGTTTTGGCCATGGTGTCTCCTTTCAGCAACAGAACAATTACTAAGATACTGTTCTTCTGCAAGATCCGAGTTTGGCATTGGGAACCCATGTGAGATAGTTCACAGCTGCCTCTAACTCCAGCTCCATGGGATCGAGTGCCCTTGTACAGCTTCCTCAGGCCTATAATTCAGAAATAAATACAAATCTTAAGTAAAAGAATTGTCATTTTAGGACAAACTATTCTGGCACCAGCAATCGTCTTTGTGTGGACAGTCTATACAACTTTTGATTCATCACTGACATCTTAAATAATGTACCTAGCAAAAATCTACAGTTTACTGGGGAGGGGGTTAAGTAGCTCTAGATAGCTACAAACACATGTAACTGAGGATAACCTTGAACTCCTGATCTTCCTAAGTGTTAGAATTAAGCCATGCCCAATTTACACAGTGCTGGAGCTCAAACCTAGGGCTTCATTAAGGGCGGCAAGTATTCCTTTTTTTTTTTTTTTTTTTTTTTAAAGTAGGAGGGGGAAAACCCAACCATCTAAGTAATTTACATAAACAGGTCCTTTTAACTGGTCATGATACAGTAACCTGTAATTCCAGAATTTGAAAAGGTTGCAGTAGGATTGAGTTCAAGGCTAGCCTGGGCTACATAGCAAGGTCTCACCTCAAACAGAAATCAAAGCAAAACAACTTTTTTCCTTCTTTTTGTTTTTGTTTTGTATTGTTTGCTAAAGAGAAACAATCCAGCCAGGTGGTGGTGGTGCGCCCCTTTAATCCCAGCACTCAGAAGACAGAGGCAGGCAGACCTTAAGTTTAAGGCCAGCCTGGTCTATAAAGTGAGTTCTAGGATAGTCAGGACTACACAGAGAAACTCTGTCTCAAAAAAACCCCTCAAAACAAAAAACCAAAACCAAAACCAAAACCCTTCCTGGATCAGAGACATAGCTCAAAGACTCTTCCCCCCTGCCAGGCCTGGTGACCTCAGCTTCATCCTGGGAACCCACATGGCAAGAGAACCAACTCCTGCAAGTTGACCTCCACATGCATGCGATGACGTGTGTGCATGCATAAATACACCAAAAATAAATATAGAAAATGTCTGGGCTGAGGTACATAATTCTTGCCCAGCATGAGACACTGGGTTTAATCTCCAGCAGAGGGGAAATAAAACATCTTATTTTGTTATGAATGAAAAATGTTTTCCACTTTTTTTGGGGGGGAGGGGTTTCGAGACAGGGTTTCTCTGTGTAGCCCTGGCTGTCCTGGAACTCACTCTGTAGACCAGGCTGGCCTCGAACTCAGAAATCCGCCTGCCTCTGCCTCCCAAGTGCTGGGATTAAAGTGTGCCACCACTGCCTGGCTGTTTTCTACATTTTTATTTGATAAAAAAAATTGCCAGGCAGTGGTGGTGCACGCCTTTAATCCCAGCACTTGGGAGGCAGAGGCAGGTGGATTTCTAAGTTCGAGACCAGCCTGGTCTACAGAGTAAGTTCCAGGACAGCCAGGGCTACACAGAGAGACCCTGTCTGAGGAAAAAAAAATTATGTTGTGTTGCTTGGAAAGACAGAACTAGAAGCTAATTGTAAAACTGACAAGGAGACAGAATTTGGCTCAGCTTAATTTCTAGTAATTAGAATGACCAACAGTGAAACGGACTGCTTACTAACTTGCACAGGCTGGCCTTGAACTCAGAATAGTCCAGGCAAGCCTTGAACTTGTGATCTTCCTCTATCCATCTCCCAAGTAGCTAAGATTAGAGCCTGAACCATGAGGCCTGGCAACAAGTGCTAAAGGAAGCCGGATGATCAGTTCCATCATTTTGTGAAATTAAAGACAAATATTAGGTGACCCATCACAGTACCCGGCAAAAGTGAGTTCGTGGCCATCTTAATGTTAATCTCTTCATAATTCCTAGCCTACCATTTTCCATGGCTGTAATATCCTTCTAAAAACATCAAGCCAAGAGAAATTTACCCATTGCTACACAAGAGCCAAGTATACCTTTTTAGTTTTCAGTATCATTCTTAGACATTATACCACACAAAATGATCTATAGCTCATAAGATCCTGAATTTGGAATGAAAATGTCTACAAAAGATTGAGAGTTGTGTGTGACAGACAAGTTTGTGACCAAAACCTAAAGTTTATCAAAGAAAAGTTTCACAGTTCACTTTAGGATTCCATTTACGGTCACTGTGCTGTTTTAACTGGCACAAGTGTGACTCCCATACAAAAACACTCCCTTCTGAAAAACTATTGTTTAGTAGTGCATTTCATTTATGCTATGGATGGGCAAGGCTGGGGAAATATGGAAAGCCATCCGTTGGGTTGGGAACACTCAGGGAGCACCACCCAAACCCAGGAGGCCCTGCTGCAAAGCCTGAACCTCCATCCCTCTCTGGCTTTCCGGTTTGTGTACTCTGAAGTAACTGAAGTCAGAGATGGAATCCAGAGAGGTCCAGATGCTGGGGCCAGATGTTATGTGAGAGGGCAGGACAAATGGGGGTGGGTAAGGGGGTGGGGGGAGGTGGTTGAGTTCCCTGAGAGCATCTAGTAACCAGAGGTTGACATTAAATTATTTTTCACCATAGGAATAGGAAGTTAAAAAAAGGACAGGAGGTTCGAGGCCAGCCTGGTCTACAGAGTGAGTTCCAGGACAGCCAGGGCTACACAGAGAAACCCTGTCTCCAAAAACCCAAAAAAACAGGACGGAGTCAGGGCAGCGCGAAATGCTTCTGAACTACCTCAGGTTATTTACTGCTCCTATGAGATTCCCTGTCAGGGATGTCACAAGGGAAGCTATGTGGTCTGCCTACAGTAGTGCCTGACTACTCTTGAAACCGTGGTACACTGTTCCAAGAGCCCAAAGGATAGTCATTACAGAAACCCTTGATGGGGTCTTTGTTTCCCCCTAATAAAATAAGCCCATCAGCACCAAGTCTCCTGAATTCGTGGAATCATGCAGCAAAGCAGCATATTCCTTGTCCAGTCTTAAAGCTGGATTAGGAAGAGTGCCTTTGAAATGCAGCCCCAAGGCCAGGCAGTGGTGGCGCACGCCTTTAATCCCAGCACTTGGGAGGCAGAGGCAGGCGGATTTCTGAGTTCGAGGCCAGCCTGGTCTACAGAGTGAGTTCCAGGACAGCCAGGGGCACATAGTGAGACCCTGTCTCACAAACAAAAAAGAAAAGGAAAAGAAATACAGCCTCTGTTCTCTTCCCAGAGCATATGATGACCCAGAATATTCTTCCCCCTGCCTTCTGTGCTCACCAGACTGACTCCAACTAGTGAAATCATTGGAATTTTGTTGCAAATGAGCACCCATCCCTACCTTGGAAAGAAAGGCTCTTCTGGTATGAGAACATTGGTTTAGTGCAAACCCTTTCCCAAAAGGGGGTGACTGCTCCCCAAGCCTCCTTCTGTCCCCAGTGCTTCACTTACTACTTGCCTCACAAGTTTTTAAAGACTGGTGTCCATTCCTGGGAATCTCGCTGCTCACTGTGCCAGGATACTTTCCAGTCAGCCCCACTTGAAGTGAATTGTTTGCCATGGGACAGACCCTAAATTGGTCCTATTAAAACAGGTAAGGCAAGAGCTCTGTAGACTCAGGACATGAGGAAAGTAGTTTATGGCTCTCTCAAGTGGATTCTCTGATGTTTAATTCAGCAGAAACTCTGAGAGAATTCTTGCTTTACACCCATTACACTCAAAGGCTTCTCTCCAGTGTGAATCCTCTGATGGCGAACAAGAGCTGAGCTATACCTGAAGGCTTTCCCACACTCGCTACATTCATAGGGGTTCTCCCCTGTGTGGATTCTCTGGTGCTGGATAAGGCCAGAACTGTAGGTGAACTTCCCTCCGCACTCCATACACTCATAGGGCTTCTCTCCAGTGTGGATTCTCTGGTGCTGATAGAGGTGCGAGCTCTGGCTGAAGGCTTTCCCACACTCATTACATTCATAGGGCTTCTCTCCAGTGTGGATTCTCTGATGGTGAATAAGGGTGGAGCTCCTACTGAAGGCCTTCCCACATTCATTGCAGGCATAGGGCTTCTCGCCAGTGTGGATTCTCTGATGGTGAGTAAGAGTGGAGCTCCAGCTAAACGTTTTTCCACATTCGTTACATTCATAAGGTTTCTCCCCAGTGTGGATTCTCTGATGGAGAATGAGAGCAGAGCTACAACTGAAAGTCTTCCCACAGTCTTTACATTCATAAGGTTTCTCTCCAGTGTGGATTCTCTGGTGCTGAATAAGATGTGCGCTCTGGCTGAAGGCCTTTCCACACTCACTACATTCATAGGGTTTTTCTCCAGTGTGAATTCTCTGATGTTGAATAAGGTCTGAAGTTCGATTAAAACTCTTGCTGCATTCATCACACTTATGGGGTCTGTCTCCCATGGGAAGTCTTTGATGTGAAATAAGTTTGGGGTTCACAGTGAAGCTGTCCTCAAACTCACTGTACTTCTCATTTCTTTCTCCCATATGAGCGAGCTTTTCCTCAACTCTCCCTTGGCGAAACTCTTGTATTTTCCTATTTAGTCTTCCAACAGAGGAATTCCCTAGCTGCCTTTGCAGACTGGCTTCTTGTTCATAGGCTTCTTCAAACTTAAGACTCTGAGAAGCATCCTTCTGGAATCGGCCCAGTATCATCTCACATGACCCCATACCTTCAGAGATTACTTCATCATTTCCAGCTTTGGAATCGCCATCTAGCACAATTTAAAAAAGAAAATGTGTCATGTGTGATTTGTGAGAGAATAAATACAAGTCAGAGGACAGATAACCATGTGACTGACATTTATAGTGCCCAAAGTACATGCCCCTTTGCTGGCCTGGAGAGAGGCCTTTCAAGTTGTTTGTATAACTAAAGCAAAGTTAAGACAAAGGCTAAAGAAACAGAAGAAATAAGGGGGAAGACAAAGCTGGCAAGAAAAGATGGGAACCTAGAGGAAGTCAAGGACGTGCTGAGGTGGGAGGAGACAGCCTGCTCTGTTGGGAGCTAAGGAGTTGGCTCAAAGGTTAAGGGCGTTTGTTGCCCTCGCAGAGGACCAGGTTTGATTCCCAGCCCCAAAACAATACATTCCTACAAGGTGCATAGGCTCCTAAACAAAAGAGTAATCTAACAGAAGAAAGAGGAATAGAGAGCTCTACAGTGTTCACTTAGACATGGCGCACTACCTTACATGTTCAAAAATCCCAGCATACTAATCCATTACAAGTCCATTAGCAGCATCGTAAGCTGTGAAAACACAGGGCTAAAGCAGCAGGTTTGGTGTGAATAGAATGGGGCTCAGCCACATGTAGTGGCTCACACCTATAATCCCAGCCCTACAGTGGCTGATGAAGAAGGATTACACAATTTAAGGCCGTCCTGGGCCACTTAATAAGTTCCAGGCTGTCTCAAATAAATGAGCACATACATACATGCATACATAGACGTAAATAACAAGAAAAAACAAAGCTCAGGCGCTGTCATTCACCAGCTTGATCATCATGGAAAGTGTCTATGTTCATTGCTTGCTTGTTTGTTTGAGGCAGGGTCTCATGTAGCCCAGCGTGGTCTCAAAGCCATTATGTAGTGAACAGAAAGCAGCTGGTCCGCCTTCCCCTCCTTAAGTGCTAACCTTACAAGTTTATGCTACCATGCCCAGCTGGCTTCTAACGGCCTTTCGGTTTTTTCAAATGAGTGTTTTGCCTGCATGTATGTATGTGTATCACATGCGTGCTGGGTGTCCGTAGAGGCCAGATGAGGGCATCAGAATCCCAGAAACTAGGGCTACAGAAGGCTGTGAGCTGTCATGTGGTTGCAGGGACTCAAACACAGGCTCTCTGGAAGATCAGCTAGTGCTCTTAACTACTTAACCGTCTCTCCAGGCCTGCTTTTGCACACCTATAAAATGAGGATAATGCTAACCTCCTCAACTCTGGAGTTACCATGAGGATTAAATGCAAGGATACCTATCTGTGAAACCTAATACACTACAAATTACCCTGTAAATGTGAGTTATTCTTACCGTTACTGGTTTTCTTTTAAAATTTATTTATTGTTAATGTGTATGATTCTTTGCATGTATGTATGTATGTATGCACCAAGTGTGTATAAAGGTATGGGCTGCCCTTGGAAGCCCAGAAGATTGCTTCAGCTCCCCTGAAATGGACTTAACAATTTTGAGCCTCCATGTGGGTAATAGAAACTAAACTTGGGTCTTCTGCAAGAGCAGAAAGTACCATCTCTTGGGCAGCACTGGAGTTTTCTAAGATTGCACTGCCACTAGCCAAGCCTGAAGCCAAGAAATCGCATGTTCTGTTGAGAAGTACATGTCCTTACCCAGTGAGAACACATTCCCATAATTCTCCAGCATCACATCTCTGTAGAGGTCCCTCTGTGCGGGTTCCAGACGCTTCCACTCTTTCCAGATGAAGTACACAGCTACATCCTCAAATGTCAACAACTCCTGAAACAGTCACATGGCCAGACATGCAATTTCAGGGCAAGGGTCGGGACTGGCAAGGCCAAACAGCAGCCAGGATGGGGATGATGATACATCTTTGGGATGTGGGCAGAGGTTGGAGCAATGCCAGCATGAACATCCACAACAGGGCGCAGCATTGGAGGTATAGTGATGAGTGTAACTGCCCAAGAGTCCGTAACAGAAGTAATTTTTTGTTTAACATTTATTTATTTGGGGAAGGGGTATCACTGCACACATATGGAGTTCAGAGGTCAATCTGAGATAGTCAGTTCTCTCTAACAGGTGGATACTAGGGACTGAACTTGGATTCGCAGGATGGCAGCAGACACCTTTATCCACTGTGACATCTCACTGGCCCCAGGTCTGTGGTCCTGATGGACAGAATTAGAATTTAGGGCACTGAATGCGACATCAAAGGGAGAAGGAAGAAGGGAGCCATGGCTTACCTGGGGCTTGGCCTTTAGGAGTGCAGCAGCCAGCATCTTGTCCCCCAGACTGTCCTTGTCAGGAAAGGAAGGGGCTTCTGAGGAAGGAAGCGCTGAAGGACAATACCAGGGCCAGCAATCAATCTACCCACTTCCTGACCCACGGCCACACGTCTCACCCACCAAACCACCCAGCTTCTCCTTCCACGAACGCCATACTCATCTTTCTTCTTGGTGGGTCTAGGGACCGAACCCACGGCTTTGTGCGTGCTAAGCAAGTGATCTACCGCTGGACTCCATTAAAGCTCCTGACTGTCCGTGCCCTTTCTTCCAGTGGGCCAGGAGCTGGTTACGTTCTCATTTCCCTCCCATTACTGCAACGTTTTTAAGCAGTTCTTAAGCAGAGAAAAGTGAGCAGCTTCCCTCAAGCCCTGACAGAAAACACAACACCCACACCTCTTTTTTCCATCCACAGATCAAATCTTTACAATATCTATACAATATCTATACACTAGAAAAGTTTCCTAGCTCTGAACTTGACCCCAAACCTTTCCTCATCAGCCATGAGTTTGGCGTTTGCCTCTTAGGGCCCAGCCCACTACATATGACCAGATCTGATGAAAAGGACCCTAGAGCTTTTTCCTAGGGACATGGGAACAACAGACACCACGGTTGAAACCTGAGGCTGTAGCTCAGTGCTAAGTGCTCACCGTATGTATGGCCCTGGGTTCCATATCTAGTAAGTTCTATCTCCCACAAAGCTCTCTAATGTTTGGGGATTTTTTTTCTCTGTTTGAGTGTGGATGCATGCATGCCCTGTGGAGGTCAGAGGACGACAACCTCAGGTGTCAGTCCCTGCCTCTACCTTATTTGAGACAGGGTATCTTTGTTGTTTTTCCGCTATGTACGCCATGCTAGCTGGCCTGTGAACTTCTGAGAATCCTCCTATGTGTAGCTCGCTTCTCTCCATAGGAATGCTGGGATTACATTCTTACTATTCATCTGACTTTAATGTAGGTTCTGGGGATCCAAGCTCATGTCCTCAGCTTCTGTGGCAAGAGCTTTTACCCAGTGAGCCATCTTTCCAACCCCAACCCTTTAATGTTTAAAAAAAGTATGAAAATGTAATAAAACACATTATTATTTATATTTACTATATGATAATATAAAACATTTCAAGCCGGGCAGTGGTGGCGCACGCCTTTAATCCCAGCACTTGGGAGGCAGAGGCAGGTGGATTTCTGAATTCGAGGCCAGCCTGGTCTACAGAGTGAGTTCCAGGACAGCCAGGGCTACACAGAGAAACCCTGTCTCGAAAACAACAATAACAACAAAAAAATTTCAGAAAGAGTTCAGAGCAGGTCAGACGAGTCAGTGAGTAAAGGTGCATGCCACCAAGCTGACTACCTAAGTTTGGTGCCCAATCCACAAGCTACATGATGGAAAGAAGCAACTCCAGAGGTTGCCCTCTGACCTCTGCATATGAACCTTGGTGCACTGTGGCATGGGTCTATTCATATAGCACACAAAATAAATAAGTTTGATTAAAAAAAAAACAAACAAAAACAAGTTCAATTAAAGCTTATTTTAGTTTGGGTGTAGTACCACATGCCTTTAATCCCAGCACTCTGGGGACAGAAATAGGTGGATCTCTGGGAGTTCCAGCATAGCCTGGTATACAGCTATAGGAAGCCCTACAGTATTGGCTAGCCAGGGCTACATAGCAAAACCCTGTCTCAAAAAAAAAAAAAAAAAAAAGGAAAGGAAGGAAAGAAAGAAAGGCACAGTGATAGACATCAGTTTAAGCCCAACACTCCAGACACAAGTCAAGAACATAGAAAATTCAAGGCCAGCCTGGGCTACATAGTGAGACTCTGCCTCAAATATCAAGCAAGCGTAGCAAGTGTGCTGGCCCGCATCTTTAATCCTAGCACTCAGGATATACAGCAGGCAGGTCTCTGTGACATTCAGATCACCCTAGTGTACACTGTGAATCTCTGGCCAGCCATGGCAACAAAGTGAGCCCCTGTCTCAAAGGAAATCAAAACACAAACAAGTAAGCAACAGAAAAAGATGGGACTGCGCCCCCAACCCCATGCCTCACCTCTCTCTAACCGGGGCCGAGGTTCCTGAGATGCATGGTCTGCCTGGGTTTCCATGGGCGGGGGGGAATGCTCTGGTCACCGGTCTGCTGGCTGTGCTCAGCAGGAGGCAGGTTTTGAAGAGAAGGGCTGCAGGAGCAAGAGATCAAAACCGATGTTTTAAAATGCCTCCTGATTTCAGAAAAAGGGGACTGCACTTGCGTGCCCAGGAACAGTGAGAAGAAACACATGGGTGTACTCTTGCAGGTCCCCATGGACAATGGCACTTCCTCCCTGTAGTAAGATCATACAAGAAATCCAGACTTCCAATTTTTGCTCTACCCACCCAACATTTTGAGTGAAAAGTGTTAACAATGAGGTGGCTATCATTCGACAGAATGAAATGACTGCCCCCAAGCCCAGAATGGTGTCTCACACCTGTAATCCCAGCACTAGAGAGGCGGGGGTGGGGGGCAGGAGGATCAGGAGTTCAAGGCCAACCTGTGCTATAAGAAACTTTACCTTGGGACTAGAGGGATGGCTCAGTGGTTAAGAATACTTGATGCCCTTCCTGAAGACCCAGGTTCAATTCCTAGCAACTTACACTGTAACTGACAACATCTGGAACCTCAAATTCCAAAAAGAAACCTTCAAAGACAATTTTTAAAGCACTAACCCCAGTTGAACTTCCTCTAGCTCTACACGAGATCCTGCTTCACAAAACACACAAAGGGATGGGGCGATGATCAGTGGAGCCCTTCCAGAGAACCCAGGGTTTGACTCTTATCATTCACACGGCAGCTCACAACTTCCTGCAACTCCAGTCCCAGGGGATCTGATGCCCTTTTTTGTCCTGTGGGGACACCGTATGCACATGGTATACAAATATATATATGCAGGCAAAACACCCATACACATAAAATAGAAATAGGACAATCCGATATGAGACCTCACCTCAAAAAGGACAGAAACAACAAAATTACCTCCTTTTAAAGTTCTATCAGCCAGCCGGGCAGTGGTGGCACATGCCTTTAATCCCAGCACTTGGGAGGCAGAGGCAGGCGGATTTCTGAGTTCGAGGCCAGCCTGGTCTACAGAGTGAGTTCCAGGATAGCCAGGGCTACACAGAGAAAACCCTGTCTCGAAAAACCAAAAAAAAAAAAAAAAAAAAAAGTCTATCAGCCAGAACTGTTACAGAGATTCTTGTCTCAAAAAAAAACCCCAAAAACCACCACCACCACCACCATCACCAAAAAAGGTTAACCAAAGGGACTGGAGACATGGCTCAGTGGTTTAGAGTACTGGTGTATTTCCAGAGGAGCAAAGTTCAATCCCCAGCAGCCACATGATACCCTCTTCTGGACTCTCAGGCACCAGGCACAGCATACAAGTGGTGGACTGACATACATGCAGGCAAGTCACCTATACATTTAAGATAAAAAATAAAAATTGAAAAAAAAAAGTATACCGTTAAAATATTTTGCTGGGTGGTGGTGGTGCACACCTTTAATCTCAGCAGTCGGGAGACAGAGGCAGGCAGTGAGTTGGAGGCCAGCCTGGTCTACAGAGATAGTTCCAGGACGCCAGGGCTACAGAAACTGTCTTGAAACAACAAAAAGGTGACCCAACCACTTGGCATAGGTGGCACAGGCCTACAATTCTATCACCTGAGAGGCTGAGACAGGATTGTGAGTGCCAACCTAGTCTTCATCTCAAAGAAACACGAACGAACGCATGCACACAACTCAATAGCTGGGCATGGTGATGCATGCCATTGGTCCCAGCACATAGGAGGCAGAGAGGTACACATCTCTGAGTTCAAAGCCAGCCTAGTCTACATAGGGAGTTCAAGGATAGCCAGGGCTATGTCGTGAGATCCGTCTCAAAAACAACAGAGTATGCCTGCTATCTAGGTGTGGCAGGGCCTTTCCCTTACCCCGTTGCTAACCCTACTCTCAAACTGCTCTTGGAGACAAAGAAGGACCACCTGACTGTGAGCACAGGTCAAGAGAAGCCTCACCTCCTGGATCCTTTCTTCTTTCTTTAGAGTTAATCTTTGTAAGATTAAAGTAGCAATGACTGGAAATTTAGCACCTTTTGTTAGTTCTGAGGTTTTTGTTTATTTTGGTCTTTCTCTATTGGGTAGGAATCAGGGTGTAGCTCAGACTAGCCTGGAATCCACTGTTGGTGTTAGTACAGGTTGGCCTCAAATTTATATTCATACCCCTACTTCATTTGCCTCGGTGCTGGGATTACAGATGTGAGCCAGCAAATTTGGCTAATTCCTGGAAATTCACATTAGGTCAGTGTTTCTCAAACTTGGAGGTCATGACCGCTTTGGAAGTTGAACAACCCTTTCACAGGGATTACCTAAGACCATTGGAAAACACAGATATTCACATATCGGTAGCAAAAAATACAGTTATGAAGTACCAACAAAAATAATTTTATGCTTGGGGGGGTCACCACATGAGAAACTGCATTAAAGGGTCACAGCACCGGGCAGTGGTGGCACATGCCTTTAATCCCAGCACTTGGGAGGCAGAGGCAGGTGGATTTCTGAGTTCGAGGCTAGCCTGGTCTACAGAGTGAGTTCCAGGACAGCCAGGGCTACACAGAGAAACCCTGTCTCGAAAAACCAAAAAAAAAAAAAAAAAAAAAAAAAAAAAAAAAAAAAAGGGTCACAGCATGAGGAAGGTTGAGGACTACTGCTTTAGGTGCTACCGGTGGGGTAGCAAAATGGAAAAAGGGATCAAAATGGAAAAATCAGGTGAAGTTTATTTCTAATATAGATACTTAAGAGGTATGGAGGGGAAAGAATATGCTAGTAACTACCAGCGAAGACCATCACATACTGTCTTTTCACTGCATCCTAGAGAGCTGAAGTAGACTGAAGGTTCTCTGCGTTTTAGCCAGCTAATGCACTGGACATACGCAGCCACTTCTGTAGGGAGCCTGCTCCAGCTTGTCCACGAAAGGGTATCAGGCAGCTAAAAATCTACCCATATCCATAGGACATGAGATCTTGGTGAGGTCCCTGAGGACCCGAGTTCACACCTCCTCCCAAGCCCTAGTTCTCACTGCAACCCAGAACTACTATCACTCTCTGGTTCTCTTATCCAATTAAGGAAAACTTCCTTCTGCCTCCAGCACAGAAATCGGTGTACTGAGAGTACCAAGTTAGGATGGCATCAGCTGTTTTAAAGAGAGGGACACCTCTGTAGCGACGCTGGGGATTTTAAACACTGGGGCTGGAGACGGTGGGAGAAACAAAAGCAGACCCGGAGTCCCAGGACGCGACACGCGGGATCACGCTGCGCGCGTGCAGCTGGGGTTGCGGAGCTGGACAGCGACTGCAGGAGGAAGGTGGGCCCTGAACCCCCGCGGACCGCGGACGTGTGAACACCAACCCCCTTCCCCGGCGACCACGACTTCCATCTCACCGGGAGTCCGGGAGATGGCCCCACTCACCCTGGGGACAGGGACGTAAGACTTAGGGGGCCGGACACGAAACAGGTCCTCTCGGACCCTGTCACAGACCCACACAACCGAGCACAGAACAAAGAACGGAAACTGCCCCTCCCCATATCGTTTCCGGGTCGTCCTTTCTCACCACCCACTATAACACCCGACAGGCAAATGCCAACTTGCTCTCTCTAGGAAAATAGGAGGTCTTCATTTCTCTCGATGGTTCGCTGACTCAAAGAAGACCTGGGTGCTGGGAAAACAAGCGCACCAGACTGCGCCACCTGCTGGCCAGGTTGGGAAGAGACGATGCTTAGTCATTGAAGAAGCTGGAGGTCCAGGAATTCCAGGGCACAAGTTCTAGTGGCTCAACCCTCCATAGCAAATATAGGAAACTTGAAGAATTCATTAATATAAATGTACACCATGGGCAGGGCGTGGTGAAGAACGCCTTTAACCCTAGCACTGGGGAGGCAGAGGCAGGCAGATCTCTGTGAGTTGGAGGCCAGCCTGGTCTACAATACAAAACAAAACAAAAAAAGTGCAAATGGGCAGTTTTTTGTTTGTTTGTTTGTTTGTTTGTTTGTTTGTTTTTCAAGACAGGGTTTCTCTGTGTAGCCCTGGCTGTCCTGGAACTCACTCTGTAGACCAGGCTGGTCTCGAACTCAGAAATCTACCTGCCTCTGCCTCCCGAGTGCTGGGATTAAAGGCATGCGCCACCACTGCCCGGCGCTATTTTATTCTAAGTCCTATTTGAATGATCATGGCCCAGGAATGCAGATTTAGGTTACCCCAAATTCCCTGTATTCACATGGAAGCAGTTTCAGGTATTTTTATAGTTTTACAGAACAATGAAAGTCATGCATTATGGCAAGTTAAAAATACATTGGTGGTACATCAAGGAGAGAGGGCTACATTAATCTGGAGCAAGCTTTTCTACAGACCCTTGGATGCTATCTGATAATGCTCTTAGCTATTGGTTGGTGGAAGCCAGAAGTCTGTTAGTTAATAGATTCTAAATCTACAGTTTAGATTTTAAATAGATTTAAACATCACAGGATGTGTTGACACAGAAGTGGGCAAGGAATGGCTGTTTATTTAATCAGAACTCTGGACCAGTCAGCCGGGCAGTGGTGGCGCACGCCTTTAATCCCAGCACTTGGGAGGCAGAGGCAGGTGGATTTCTGAGTTCGAGGCCAGCCTGGTCTACAGAGGGAGTTCCAGGACAGCCAGAGCTATACAGAGAAACCCTGTCTCAAACAAACAAACAAACAAACAAACAATCCAAACAGTCTACATTACTGTGGTTCTAATCAGTCAATTAAACTCTGCAGACACATCTTCCAAGCCTGGAAGCCTATAAACAGCTGACAGCTTTCATTTAACCAACTCCTGCAAGCTGTCCTCTGACCTATGCTGTGGCACGCACACAACACACACACACACACACACACACACACACACACACACACACACACACACACAAAACAAATAGAGTAAAAAAAAAACAAAGTGTTGGGGCTGGAGAGATGGCTGAGGTTAAGAGCACTGTCTGCTCTTCCGGAGGTCTTAAGTTCAATTCCCAGAAACTACATGGTGGCTCACAACCATCTATAATGAGATCTGGGATCTGGTGCCCTCTTCTGGCCTGCAGGACACATGCAGGCAGAACACTGTATACATAATCAATAAATAAGTCTTAAAACAACAACAACAAGCCGGCAGTGGTAGCGCACACCTTTAATCCCAGCACTCGGGAGGCAGAGGCAGGTAGATTTCTGAGGTCGAGGCCAGCCTGGTCTACAAAGTGAGTTCCAGAACAGCCAGGGCTACACAGAGAAACCCTGTCTTGAAAAACCAAACAACAACAACAACAAACAAACAAAAAAACAAACGTGTTCTCCTATACATTATTATTGTTTTGTTCTTCAAGACAGGATTTCTCTGTGTATCCCTAGCTGTTCTGTCATTTGGTTTGTAGACCAGGCTGGCCTCAAACTCTGAGATCTGTCTGTCTCTGCCTCCTGAGTGCTAGGATTAAAGGTATGTACCACCACTGCCTGACTTTTCTATACATTATTAAAATCTGACAAAAATCATTCCAGGATAGATGAAGGGGAATCATCTCTTCTTGAGCCCCAGACAGGTGTTGAGCATTTTAAGTATATTGTTAAATTGCTGTTAGCATTAATGATATTTTATTTGCTTTGTTTTTCTTCTAATGGAAATTTCTTTAGGTTTATAGTATAAAAACTCCCAATGTTTATTTTCCTGTAAGTAACCAAAGACATTGGGAATAGGGCAACTTAATTCCCTAATTATCATCTATTGTAACCCGTCCCTCTCACTGTCCAGGCTGCCCTGGAGAAAAGGACGATCAGTCTCAGTCAGCCAGACTACCCTTAGACCAGCACCAGCAGAATGGGAAACACAACAGAAGCCTTGAGACAGCACTGTAAAGATCGAAGCTGATTTCCCAAGCTGCTGAAGTGTGTTTGACACAGTTGCTACCAGATATTTTGCTGTCTTGGGCCTCTATGAAATGTTGACAAACCTGAAAGCATTTCCACCTTGACAGAAAGGGGGCCCTTTCCCTAGTGGAAGGACTACTATGAATCAGTGCATGATTGGTCCAAAACACACACTTCCATGACTGTGATTGGTTAAAAAAAAAAAAAAAAAGGCTGTTATTGGCCCTAAATGAATGACTGTGGACCAAATACTCTTTCTTGACTATTTAAGCAGGTCACGGAGCCTCAGTTATTGATCCAAGTAGGAAACATAATTGTCTTAATCACTGTTCTTTTGCCGTAGACCAAGGCAACACTTCTTCCTCTCCCCCCCTCTCCTCCCTCTCCCCCTTTGAGACAGGGTTTCTTTGTGTCGCCTTGGCTGTGATGAAACTCACTTTGTAGGCCAGGCTGGCCTTGAACTCGAGATCTGCCTGCCTCTGCCTCCTGGGTACTGGGATTAAAGGCGTGGGCCACAGGCCCTCCCAATAGTAGTAGTTAAATTGTGCAGAGTCAGGTTGTCTTGCAACTGAAGAGGCAGCTGAACAGTTTCAAGAGTAATCCGCTGGGGAGATGGCTCAGCAGATAAAGTGCTAGCCATGTAAGTGTTTGGACCTGAGTTTAGATCGTCAGTACACCGTTTTAAAAGTAAGGCATGATGGGCATGGTGCACACCTTTAATCTCAGCACTCAGGAGGCAGAGACAAGTGGGATCTCTGTGAGTTTCAAGTCAGTCTAGACGAATAACAAGTTCCCAGCCAGCTGGGCAACACAGTAAGACCCTATCTCAACAAACAAGTGACCAAGTCCTTATAGATTATATGAAACACGAACAATTTTATATCCTGAATAAATTGCCTTCCCCGTTCCCTTTACAGTCTTTCCTCCTTTTGATCGCAATTTTCTCTCCGTCTACTATTGACAGGGTTTCCACTTGAGCCCTGGAAACTAGCAGCCCTACTTGGGAGGTAAAGGCAAGGAGATCAAAGTTCAAAGCCATCCTCAGATACACAATACAGAAGTCATGGCCAGGCTGGTTTACATGAGAACCGGTAGCAACAATACAACACAACATACTGAGCATCCTGGGCTACCAAGTACTGGCAGATACTCCTCCCATTAGCAGCACCAAGTACACACTGAGCATGCGCCGCTCGCCGACGGAAGCCGGTAGGAAAGGGGCGGGCCGTGGCTGGCGGGCGCGGGGAAAATGGCGGCGGCGGCGGCTGCGGCGGCGGCGAACGGGAGCGGAGGCAGCAGCGGCATGGAGGTGGATGCAGCAGGTAATGGGGTGCGCGGAGCGACTTCTGGAGTCGCCCTTGCGGAGTGTCTTGAGTACTTCTTAAACCTGGGAGAAGCGACATCTCTCCCAGGATAACTTGAGGGCAGGAATGGACGGCCCGGCTCTGCCGGTCCCCTGCTCCCATGTCTAGGGGAGAATGTGTGGGCCCGAGCTCTCACCCGCTGTATTTTCCTTTCACCTTTAACAGTCCCCAGCGTGATGGCCTCCGGAGTGACTGGGAGTGTTTCCGTCGCTCTTCATCCCCTTGTCATCCTCAACATCTCAGACCATTGGATCCGCATGCGCTCCCAGGAGGGGCGGCCTATGCAGGGTGAGTGTTGTGTGTAAATCTCAAAATCTCCTCTTGGAGATCTCCAGTTACTTTTCTCTTTCCTCCCCTTTCTTCCAAATTATCCCCAGTCATTGATTCACACTGACTTCAGAGTCTCGGGACAGGTTTTCGATACCTGACCCTCACCTATTTTCCTTGCGCTTCTGCTTCTCTCCCCTTAGTGATTGGGGCTCTGATCGGGAAGCAGGAGGGGCGAAATATCGAAGTGATGAACTCCTTTGAGCTGCTGTCCCACACCGTGGAAGAGAAGATTATCATTGACAAAGAATATTATTACACCAAGGAGGAGCAATGTGAGAGGGGAATAGAAGTGGGCGGGAAGGACAAGTGGGAAGATTTTGTTTTGTTTTGTTGTCTTAAAGGAAAAAAAGACCTGGGGGTGTAGAGCAGTGAGGTAGAGGGCTTGCCCTAACATCTGGGAAGCCCGTTCAGTCCTCAGTATCCTATAACCCAGGAGATAGAGGCAGGTGGGTCGGAAGTTCAAGGTTATCTTCAGGCAAGTAAGGGACCAAGAGAATAGAAAGGTGTAATTAGGCTAAACTGACCCAAAATTTGAGGAGGGAGGGAAGAGCCAGTAAGGAAACACACCAGGTCCATCAAACTAAGGAAGAGAGGTTTGAAGGAATACTTACTCTGGCCCCTTCTCCAGTTAAACAGGTTTTCAAGGAGCTGGAGTTTCTGGGTTGGTATACCACAGGGGGGCCACCTGACCCCTCAGACATCCACGTCCATAAGCAGGTATAAATGCTCAAATGTGTGCATGTTGGGGAAGAGAACAGGTTAGAGGAAGAAGAGGTACTTTTTCTGCGCTTTGTCTTGTCTTGTAGGTTTGCGAGATAATTGAGAGTCCTCTCTTTCTGAAGTTGAACCCTATGACCAAGCACACAGATGTGAGTATTGTTGACTCTGCATCCCCTTTGTCCTGATCATCTGCCACCAGCCTCTGCTCTAGTTTACTCTGTGACATCATGTGTATTAGAGAACACTTGAATCTTCACATTGCTGTTTACGCCCATCAATTGTGGATTTTACCTCTTTAGTGGTGTTTCCATATGTAATGTGGGTCAAACCTACTCCGCTAGGCTTTGGGGGCACTTAAGAGAAAATTGTAAGCTAAGTGTGGTGGCAGCACTTGTAATCAGTCTTAGCATTCTGGAGATTGAGGCAGGATTGTGAGTTCAAGGCCAGCCTGGCATGTGTCTAAGTTCAAGTGCATTTGCTTTAGTAAGAGCTGTTCTCTTGTCTCTGTCTGTGTTTTTACAGCTACCTGTCAGCGTTTTTGAGTCTGTCATCGATATAATCAATGGAGAGGTAATACTTATCCTGCATCCTTCAAATCCTGTTTTTAGCCTGTTTCCTGCATGCTGTGCACATGCGCAGAGGCACTGGACAACCCTGGGTGTCTGTCCTAGCTTTCTATCTTGAGACAGAATCTGTTGTTTGCCAGGCAGGTTGGCCTGTGAGCTTCTGGGAATTCTGTCTGCACTTCTCATCACTTCTGGGATTACAGACACATGCTACCACATCTCACTTAATGTGGGTTCTGAGGCTCTAAAATCAGATCCTCAGACTTGTGCAGCAAGTGCTCTACCCACTGAGCCACCTGCCCAGTCCTGTTTCTGGACTCTCCCTATATGAGAACTCTTTACTCTGCAGGCCACCATGCTGTTTGCTGAGCTCACTTACACTCTGGCCACTGAGGAAGCTGAACGTATAGGTGTAGACCATGTGGCCCGGATGACAGCAACAGGCAGTGGGGAGAACTCCACTGGTAAGAGAGGTGAATCATTCTTTGGAGGTCTGGGTTGGGTGTGGTGACATGCCGCCTTTTATTTGCTCCATTCCTCTGCAGTGGCCGAACACCTGATAGCTCAGCATAGTGCTATCAAGATGCTGCACAGCCGAGTGAAGCTCATTTTAGAGTATGTCAAGGCCTCTGAAGCAGGTAGGAGAGGTGCCTCTCTGTCACTTTTAGCTATTTCCCCTCTCTCCTGGAGAAGTGACAGCATGCACATCAGTGCAGCCTCCTTGTGCCCTTAGGAGAGGTCCCCTTCAACCATGAGATCCTGCGGGAGGCCTATGCGCTATGTCACTGTCTTCCAGTTCTCAGCACTGACAAATTCAAGACAGACTTTTATGATGTGAGTGTTAACACCCTCGATGGGGAGGTGGGGCTCACAGCACCGCGAAGGTAGGAGGTGAAACTCAAGTGTCATTGGCTGATGAGGGACCCCGGGATACTAGTTCTTTCTGTTCCCTCCCAGCAATGCAATGACGTGGGGCTCATGGCCTACCTTGGCACCATCACCAAAACGTGCAACACAATGAACCAGTTTGTGAACAAGTTCAACGTCCTCTACGACCGACAGGGCATCGGCCGGCGAATGCGGGGACTGTTTTTCTGATGAGGATTCTGGAAGGGATGATGTACGGGGCTCAGACAACTGTTCCACGGGACTGAGCACCACACTCCCCTTAGAGAAACTCATTAATAAAGGAGCAGCCCCTTAGCAGCCCTCCCAGTGGCTTTGTCCTCAGGCACCACACTAGTTTCTTAACTTGACTTTTCATTCAAGGCAGCCTCACTCAGGCAGGACTCATTTATCAATACTTTCTGACCACTACCCACCTTTTAATGACTTGAGGTGACCCCTTGTTGAGGTGGGCAGTATGTGATCCAATCAATTCACATAGGCCAACTCCACAGAAATGACAAATGACTGCCTTCCCAAGCTAATTTCACTGCAGGGGAGGGATGCGGAGCCCACCTTTATAATTCTGGATAACAAGACCAAGGGTGACCCTGTTTGTGCCGGGTACAACTTTCTGTGTCCTTCACCTCCCATGTCCATACACAATGGAAACATTTCAAACCAGTGGACTCGAGGCCTTGCATCTCCCAGTTTGACTAGCACATAGTAAGGCTCAGTATCAGTACTACAAACTAGGGGAGGAGAGAAGGCTCCATTTAACAAGCCAGGCCCAAGCAAGAGGCAGTCAAACACTTTATTGGCAGAATAAAGAAGTGCAGCATGGGAAATGAGACTCTCGGGGGCATCAACACCCTCTTGGGTAGGCAGCAGGGCTTAAAGAACTGGCTATCAGACAAAGGTGATCTGTGTCCGAGAAGTGTTGACCTGCCAGACATTAAGCTCTTCATATTCATCCAGAGCTGCCTGGAATTGGGCTGGTGTGAAGCCTCGTGATATGCAGCGCTGTTCAGCCTCAGAAAAGCGGACACTCCGCCCCCCTGATACCAATTCACGGATGGTGGCAAATATCACATCTGCTGGCCTCTGGGTTCTGAAAGACATGGATGGAAAAGGTTAAGGTGCAAGGCTCCAAACTACAGTAGCAATCAGCATCAAAACCCTGAGGGCAAACTTGTATGTGTGCAGAAGCCACAAAGGTAGTGACCAGCTCATTAAATAAAGAGGCCCAGTTTCATTCCTTATTAAGATACTCACCTAGCTGTCTGTCCCTTTTCACCTAGAAGGGAGTCCTTTGACATCTCCATCAACCTTATGGCTTCATTTACATCTTCCTTCTCCACAATGTCTACCATCCGAAGGCGAGCCTAAGGGGCAGGCATGGAAAAGATGGGGACAGGAGGGGAGGAGGGAGATGAAGTCAAGGATCTTTGCTCCAGCTTCAAGCCTGGGCAAGCCACGTTTGCCTACTCATTGAACACCAATGGGGACTCCCTGCCCCCCACATCTGCAGTGTTGGGCCGGCACTGTCAGACCGAGACAAGTGCAATGCCCAGGGCAGCGTCCAGCAATTGCCCAAGTCTCCGCCTCTCAACACTGGCCAGTCCCGGTGGGTGGGTGTTCAGCTGTCCTGAGGGAGACCAGACCCTTCTGAACTCCACTAGGCTCCCCATCGTGATATTGGAGCCTGGGGTGCTCAGCTAGGCCCACTGTCAGAGGTTGTGTCCTGGGGGCTCGGGAAGTGCTAGCTCAGCAGTAGGTCAGGTAATTACACTACCTGCACGAACAGCACTTTGGAGCCCCCATGACTAAGGTCCAAGAGGGGAGGACAGAATGGAGATTTCTAAGATCATATCTAGGGCATCAGGAATTCAAGTCCTTCTACCCGTCATGGATTCAAGCAGCAAGCAGCCTTTCCCTCCGTGGGCGTTGCATATGCCCTGCTGGAGCAGCAAGTACCCACAGTGCGGTAGCACAGAGAGGACCACTATCTGCACTGTCAGCACTTTAGTCCCAGCAGGGCTGGTGGGAGGGAAGGAGGCAGCTTGAGGGTCATTAGGTGAGGTGGCAGGCAAGGGTCAGCCTTCCAGCTGACAGGGACCCAGCACTCACCAGAGCAGTGGAAAGTCGGAGAATGGCCAGCAGGGTCCGGGCAGAAGTATAGGTGGCATCCTTACTAGCCCGGGCCTCTCGCCTCATCTCCACATACGCTGCAGTGATGTAGTCAGCCAGAGACTCAGGCACTGTGGGCTGTCTCTCGCGGCACATGGCTATGTACCGTCTGTGGAAAACAAGGTTCATGGGAAAGCGGAAGACAGACATGTTTTATAGGCTTAGGCTAACTGAAGGATGTATCTCCAAACAGGGCTGCCAGTACACTTCAAGTAACTTCCAACTTTTCAGGAAAATGACATTTACCAAAGCAAGACAATGCACCTGCACTGGGAGGATTTAACTTAACCCCTCGATAGACTTAGAGACCAGGTGAGAACCAATTTAGAAACCTGATGATTAGTGAGGTGCTGAGAGTCATCTGCCACGGAAGCAGACATGACCAAAAAGCTATACTTGGTCAGGCAGTGGTGGCCACGCCTTTAATCACGGCACTCGGGAGGCAGAGGCAGGCGGATTTCTGAGTTCGAGACCAGCCTGGTCTACAGAGTGAGTTCCAGGACAGCAGGGCTACAGAGAAACCCTGTCTTGGAAAGAAAGAAAAAAAAAAAGCTATGCCTGCCTAGAACAGAAGATAGTCCTTTCATATATGGGAGGGAAAAGAGCTCTAAAAAAAAATCCTTCTGCCTCAGGTTTCACAGTAGCTAGGAATACATAAGGCCCGTCACTCCAAACCAGAAAAGGTTTTGATGATCCCTTGCCTTGTGTGGCGAGGCAGCAAATCAAGACCCAGGTTCACTACCCTCAGGCCCAGTTACTTTGAGGGAGGAGTAGGTAAGCACAGTCTTCTCAAGACTGAAAGCTTCTCAGACACACTTGCCATAAGACAATGCCATACACGAGTACTCCCAAGAGATACCTGTCCCCACCCCTCCTACCTCATAAGTTTCATGTCCAAAGGTTCAAATTGGGCAGGGGGCTGCCGACTATGCTGGTGGACATAGGTGATGTGCTGGGCCAACCTGGAGAGAAGACAGGCAACAACATTCTTTAGAGCTGTTAACACCCTGGATTTTGACCCAGTATCTCTTTTTAGCCCCACCTCTTCTCCAAAGCATGGCAGACAGGCCTCCCAGAAAACCCTCAACATCTCAGCTCCAACTTTCTATCTCCCTATGAACTGCAGACAAGGAAAGGTGTTTAATTTGTCTGTTCACGGACAAGTTGGGTGGCTTTCTGATTTTACCTCCCTGTCCCAAAGTCACTAAAATGGGCTGTCTCTATGGGTGTTATATACTTCATTCACCGGAGGTCATTGTCTCTGTCGGGCCGGTCTTGAATCAGCCAGAGGAGGTCGAATCGAGAAAGCAGAGCAGCCGGAAGCTGTATGTTCTGCTCCAAACTGCGGCGGGGGTTATAACGTCCATAGGCAGGGTTGGCAGCAGCCAGAATAGAGCATCGGGCATTGAGTGTAGTGAGAATTCCTGCCTTGGCAATGGAGATGGTCTGCTGCTCCATAACCTCATGGATGGCGGTACGGTCAGCATCGGCCATCTTGTCAAACTCATCAATGCAGCACACGCCCTGGTCAGCCAGCACCAGGGCACCACCCTCTAAGGTTAGTTCTCCACTCACAGAGTCTCTCAACACAGCTGCTGTGAGCCCTACACCAGAGGAGCCCCGGCCCGTTGTATACTGACCTGCAAAGAGAAACAGCAAAGCTGAAGAATCTTACTGCTTTCCAGGCCTTCCAGAGGCCTTAGTGTTTAACCAAACACCAAGCCCCATCCCTGCCCACACTCACTTCGGGGTGCCAGACGGTCGATGTAAGATAGGAGCTGAGATTTGGCCACACCAGGATCTCCCATAAGGCAGATGTGGATGTTTCCTGGCAAACGAGAAGGAAGCCTGGGTGATACTTTCTACCCAAGTTGTCCACCAACAGGGAAGAGCACCCGGGACCTGGTTCCCTTCCACAGTCCACAATACTACTTCCAAGACACCAACAACCACTAAGCCAGCTCATCAATCCTTAAGTTGTCATCTACAGATGTGCGGGATAATTTTTCACCCTCCCAAATAGTTCTGCCTTTCTAAGTGTCTCGTCCTTCTTACCTCGTATCTTCATGCCCTGAGGAGACTGGTCCACACCGCCCACCAGAAGCAGCAGCAGCGCCTTCTTCACATCTTCGTGTCCATAGATCTCCGGAGCAATAGAAGCAGCCAGCTTTTCATAGAAATCCTCCTCTGCAAAACATTAGGCCATAGCATTTTCCTCAGGACAAAAGTTAGGGTGAAACGCAGCCACCACCTCGAGCTTGTGGACTCTCACCTGCAATCTGCTTCAGCTCCTCTGTGCTCAGCTCTCCAGCACCAGACACATCATCCTCACTCTTCGTCATCTTCACAATCCGGTGGGCTTCCAGGTAAGTTTCTGAGAGTAAACCCTGGGCAGAAGAATACAAGTATACAGATGCATTCCCTTCAACCTCCATCACCAGAGTCCCCGAGAACGTTTTAGCCCAAGTTCCATTTCACTGACTTTAATTTTCTAAGGGCGAGAAGAGAGTAAGTGGGTGGATGAGGTGGAAAGGCAGCCATTCCTTATTTCAAAACGCCCTCACCTGTGCCATCTGTTGGAACCCTGTGCGCAGGACTGGCAAGAAGATACCAGTGACGCTGACATGGTCACCAGGCTGGGCAATCCTTGTGTTCTCTCCTTCTAGAACCACTGTGATGCTACGAGGGATGTTGCCCACAGGAACTTGGTCACTCTAGGAAGATGGGAGGGGGCATGAGACAAGGCACACGAGACAAAGAGAAAAGTGGGGCAGACAGAGACCTGCCCAACTCACTACCACCCTGGAAGACGCCCATTTTTAAAAACAAAACAAACAAAAAACAGGTTTATTTATTATATTTTATATGAGTACACTGTAGCTATCTTCAGACACACCAGAAGAGAGCATCAGATGCCATTACAGATGGTTGTGAGCCACCATGTGGTTGTTGGGAATTGAACCCAGGACCTCTGGAAGAGCAGTCAGTGCTCTTAACCACGAGCCATCTCTCCAGCCCAAGATGCCCATTTTATGATAAGATTCAGTCAGCCCGACCTAGAAGGCTTCAGGAAGAAAGTCGAGCTCTTCTTCTCCCAACACGACCACAAAGAACTTCAATTAAATCACTTCCTGACTTTGATTGAGAGCAAATATAAAAAAAGTTCTAGATAAACCTCTTTCCTAATCTTTCTTCCTGTAATTTCATAACCAGCTGTAGGACTCATACCCCCCAAACTCACATGTTCTTGAATCTTCATTTCCTGGAATTTAATAAATTTGGAGCCCCGAGTCTGTAGGTACAGCCGCCCCCCTGAGCGGTTGGTCTGGCACTCCTGGCTGGGGCACATGATCAGAGGCATGAAGGTGGGAGACTGGATCTAGAAACAAGAAAGGAAACAGGAAATCAAGTCTTATAATCACCACAGGAATCATTTCTACTCTGTGGCAAGACATTTTGAAAGTATTAAGGACCTCTTGAAATATTTCCAGCCGGGCAGTGGTGGCGCACACCTTTAATCTCAGCACTTGGGAGGCAGAGGCAGGCGGATTTCTGAGTTCGAGGCCAGCCTGGTCTACAGAGGGAGTTCCAGGACAGCCAGGGCCACACAGAGAAACCCTGTCTCGAAAAAAAAAAAAAAGAAGAAATATTTCCAGTCAAAGTGATCAGAGATCAAACTGCTATCAAAAAATTAAAGAATGAATACTGAAAACAACTTTTGCAATAGCCCAGGAGAAAACGATAAATTGTAATCAGTGGAACAAATTATTTATTTCAAGGACAAAGAATACAGGCATATTTTCCTTCTCCCTATTGTATACTTACCGGCTGGTAGGTCTCTGCCCCACACTGATCGCAAGTGTATGTGGCCACCACCATCCTTGGCTTGACTTCAGACACTCGAGTGACAATCCCACGCACAGTTAACAATTTCCCCACAGAATCAGCCCGCACTTCCCGGATCACTCGAGGCTTGCTGCTACTTGGGCCTTGGAAATACAACTCACTAAGAGAAAGAAACGTTTGTCAGCAAGGCCCTGGAGAGCAAGTCCTTGCCCTTTCCCACAGAGATACTCACAATCTACGCATGAGCTCCGAAGGATACTGGTTTTGGGGGTTCCGGACTGCCCCAGGGTCTCTGCTTCGCTGCTCCATTATCAGCCGGTGCTCAATGTAAACATCCAGGACATCCTTATTTACCACCTGAAGAGAGGAGAGGAAAAGTGAGGGGCAGGACAGAAAAAGAAGAGAGGGCACTAGGAAGAAGCTCGGAAGCCAGCCACCTACCTCCTTCTCCTTGTACTCAGGCAGAAGCTCCTGTACCACATCAGCAAACAGCCTTGAGTAGCGCTTGGCATTCTCACAAATTGAGTCGACCAACTCAGGGTCATCTTCAGCTATATCATCTAGGTCCACGTACAGTGCCACCTGCTCCCGATGAGCCAGATGAACCTGAGGTAAGGAAGAGACTAACACGTTAGGGTCATATTCACCCACAAAAGCTCTTCTGAGTCACTGGCCTACCTCCAGAGGGGAAAGAACAGAACACAGTTCAGCATGGTGGTAGGTGTTTATAACCCCAGCACTTAGGATCCGGAGACAGAATGAGGCGCTCAAAGCCAACCTCAACTATGTAACTCCATGGGTGTTACTGATGCTGGTCTGTGCCACACAAAGACTATCCCTAGAAACCAAGAGCTAAGCATGGATGAGACGGCTCAACGAGCTAGACAGCTGCCATCTAGCCAGATGATCTGAGTTTGATTTCCAGAACACACAAGGTGGGAGAATGGACTCCTACAAATTTTCCCTTTGACCTCCACACATGCTATAGCATACCCATGTGAGCACAAACACACAGGAATAAACACAACTAAAATAGCCAAGAAAACCCAAAAGCTACAAATAAAAACTCTGTATAAAAACAATCAAAATCAAATCATTCACTGACAGCCATACTTGCTATAACAAGGTAGGGCGCTTTATCCAAGTTCTTACGTGCCACCCCACTCCCCAGAGCCCACCCTGAGACTTACCAACTGGGTCCCATACTTGAACTGCTTCTTTCCAAGCTCATCATCATAATAAAACTCTTGCAGGAACTTCTTAACTTTTTCTACAAATATAAAATAAAAAACAAATCTTTGCGGACAGTGAGGTGTAAAGATCACTGCTGCCAAGCCTGACGATTGGAGTTCAAACCCTGGGCCCACCCACAGGTTGGAGGAGAAGAGTCCTGCGGGTGTCTAGCACCCACTTGTAAGCTGTCATGTGCCGGTGCAAACGCGCGCGTGTTCACACACAATAATGTAGCAAAAAAATTAAAAGCAATCACTCTTCCTTTTGGATTCTTTATTTCAAACTCTAAACGGAAACCTAAGAAACCCACTTTCATTTAAGATGGGACCTATGAACTAGTTAGTTAAATGAACATTCAGAACAAATCTAGCAAGTTCTCCCCAAAGTAGGCAGTGCTCTTTTTCACAAGTCGTTTTTACCTGGGGAAGAATATAGGTCCCCGGGCAGCTAAAAGAGTCTTACCCAACCTTCCCCCAAGAGAATTCCACTCTGCCTTAGTCAGGAATCTCAGTTTCTTCAACTCTCTCAGCTCGCTCGCAATCGACTTAAGACCCTCGGCTCTCCCTCTACCAGTACAACTCTTTTTCTTCGGCTCCCGCCAGGACGTCCGCCACTAGGCCTCCTCTGCACCCCACGCCCCGCTCCCGCCACTGCTTCCGCTCTTAGTAAACAAAGAAGCACATGGGCCCGGATTCCAGCCGCCTCACAGCCCAGGATTCCTCCGCCCGAGACGGGTGGCCGTGCGGGGATTGGACAGAACGCCAAAGGGCCACTCGGGCCACACTGCCACCTCTCGCCGCCAGGCGCTCAGCCTCCCAATTCCAGGCACGCCCCTACCTACAGCAACTATCTCCGATGCCACCTCGCGGAAGGACACTGTTTACACACGACAGTTCTTCCGATCGAGTAGCGCCACTTCCGCCCGCCTCTACTTCCGCTTGGAGGGAGGCCGAAAACAACCAATCGTAGAGCGTAGCGGTCAGGCAAGCCCCGCCTCTGGACTCCGGCGCGTCTCGAGTGGACGCGGGAATTCGCTAGCGCCCCAAGGCGCAGAGGCTGGCCCAGTAACCTAGTCCCTCAGGCCATGTATAGAAGGTTCCACGTCACCGGGTCTCTCCCGAGCGCGCCCCTCCTCTTTGTGGCCTCCACTGGGTTCCCTCCACAACACAACCCACATCACCTTTTCCAAGCAGGATTGCTTCCTCCATCCTTGATGCCCACTGCTTATCCCAGGCTCAGTTCGCCTGTCCCCAGAGTCACAGATCCCGGCTCCCCCCAACCTCCAGCTCCCCTCAACAGGTGTAGGTAGAGAAGTTTCCCTCCGAGGATGCCGTTCCCTGCCAATAGAGCATCACCTTTCTCGATCGCGTAGTCCTTCAGCGCCATCGCTGCCGGGGACCGTGCGGCAGGACTTGACCGGCTCAGAGGTCTCACTCTGGGGAAGCAGAATACGAGCGCGCGGCGGGATGTAGCCGTCCAACCGAAATTGGCGCGAAACGTCGTCACCCATGTGACCCATGCGGCTGAGAACCGACCAATCAGAGAGCGGGTTCCCAACCGCTGCCGGCCCCTAACTTTAACCAATCAATGGACGAATCTAGATTGAATGACAGGGAGCTAGGGGGCGGGCCGGTGGAAGATTGCCAGATCCTGGCGGGTTGAGCGCCCGGTTTCCCGCGGTTAGAAATTAATACTCGCGAGCGTGCGTGTGGGAGGAGTGTTCCTTAAAGCGCCAGCCTCCGTGCGGCCTTTTGTTCGGCGTCCGCAAGGCGGGGTGGGTTCAACTTTCACGGTCTTCCTGTCTATTCTCCAGAACAGCCATGATTTCCCAATTCTTCATTCTGTCTTCCAAGGGGGATCCGCTCATCTATAAGGACTGTATCCTTTGACCCCGGGAGACGGGATAGGGTAGCTGGGTAGAAATCGAGCCCAGATCAGTCTGTGTCGCCTGTTCCTTAACTATCTTTCCACCTGGCTAGTCCGCGGGGACAGTGGTGGTCGCGATGTGGCCGAGCTCTTCTACCGGAAGCTGACGGGACTGCCTGGAGGCGAGTCCCCGGTTGTCATGGTAACTACTGTGGCGGGCAATCAGGGGCTTAGAACTGTGGAGGTGGGTGGGTGCCTCATCTCTCCCTGTCAAAGGCGGCTTGGTAGGAAGCTTTTAGGGAGGGAGGATTCGTTTCTCCAAGATAAATATACAGAGCCTTGCACACTCATCTCTTGACTGTCAACAACTCTGAGAGGTAAGGTAGGTACTACCTTTACACGTTAGGCGGACAGGTCTTAGGTCTCAGGGATAGCCCAGAGTCACACTTTCCTTACCATCTCTAGTAGAGACTTCAGGGTGCCATCTTGCAGGCTACATTACTACAATTCTGGTCTTTGGTTAACGCCTCTGTCCTCAACTCTACCTCAGTATCACGATGATCGTCATTTCATTCACATCAGACACAGTGGTCTGTATTTGGTGGCTACAACCTCAGAAAACGTCTCTCCTTTCAGCCTCCTGGAGCTGCTTTCCCGGTGAGTGGGGCTGGGACAGGCACCTAAGAAGGAGGGCATGAGAGGTTTATTCACACAGAATCTGCTGTGTTTCCTTAGGTTAGCCACTCTCTTGGGTGACTACTGTGGCTCACTCAATGAGGGAACCATCTCACGTAATGTGGCGCTTGTCTACGAACTCCTGGATGAAGTGCTGGTAAAGCCCAAAAACTTCCCTTTTATTAAAATTTGTTTATTCGTGTGTGTGTGTGTGTGTGTGTGTGTGTGTGTGTGTGTGTGTGTGTGTGTGTGTATGTATTGGCCCACATCACTGCACATGTGTGGAGTTTGGAGAAGGACTTGCTGGAGGTCTCTTCTACTTGTTGTGGGGTCTGCTTAAATCCAACATAAATCCAACACAGCTCAAGCACTAGGTCAATGCAGATGACAAAAATGTATTGTAATCAAGCCCCTGCTGATCGATCAGGGCTGTAGAGCAGACTCGGACACTGAACTACAAACCTGAAGAGAAATTGCCTACATATTTAAAGGATGATGCCTCAGAGTGAAGGGGAGTGGGGTGAGCTGTATCACTGCCCAATTATATTTTGACATAAGGGGTTGAGCAAGGGAGCTTTCATCAATCAGATTAGGAGTAGTTCTCTGGGCTTGGGAACATGAGCTTAGTTGATCTTGCTAGCAAGATGGAGTAGTTGTCCTTGAGGTGTCTGAATTCCAACAACTGTTCCCTTATAAGTTGTCCTAAGATGTCTGGACTCAGACAACTGTACAACAGAAGCTGTTCAGCTGTTGGGAAGGACCAGCTTGAGTTTAGTTTCTCCTTATGATTAAATGGAATCTGAGAATGAAATGATAGTATTTAGAATAAGTTTCTTTTGCTTGTTCCCAGCCAACATACTGTCTAGGTCCCTGGGACCTAAGGTTGGCTGCCTTGGTAGCAAGCACCAGCAGAGCCATGTCACAGGATCTCTGTCTGTCTCCATGTGTGTCCTTCTCTTTCTTGTTGGACAATATCAGGTATTGGTCCTGATCTTCCACCTTGTTCAAGACAGAGTCCTTTATTGGTCATGGTGGTGCCTGCCTTTAATATACCAGCACCCAGAGGCAGATGGATCACTTTGATTTTTGAGGCATTCCAAGTCTGCATAATGAGCTGGAGGGTTACATGAGACCTTGTCTTAAAAAATTAAAAGAAGAAGCCAGCCATAGTGGCGTACTCAGGATGCAGAGGCAGGTGAATGAATTTCTTGAGTTCAAGGCCAGCCAGGGTTACCCAGAGAAATCCTGTCTTGAAAAACAAACAAACAGCCGGGCAGTGGTGGTGCACGCCTTTAATCCCAGCACTTGGGAGGCAGAGGCAGGTAGATTTCTGAGTTCGAGGCCAGCCTGGTCTACAGAGTAAGTTCCAGGACAGCCAGGCTACACAGAGAAACCCTGTCTCGAAAAACCAAAAAAAGAAAGAAAGAAAGAAAGAAAGAAAGAAAGAAAGAAAGAAAGAAAGAAAGAAAGAAAGAAAGAAAGAAAGAAAGAAGAAAGAAAAACAAACAAAAACAGCAGAAAAGAAAGAGAAAGGCAAGGTCTCTCTGTTTTCCAGTGCATGTACACTAAGCCAAGCTTCCTGAGATTCTCCTGTCTCTGTTTCCCATCTCTGAATGGAAACACTGGGATTATAAATGCTCACTACCATTTCCATCTTCTTATTCACTTCAGTTTCAGGGACTGAGTTCAGGTCCACACACTTGCTCAGCAAGCCTTTTACCCACTGAACCATCTCCCCAGCCCCAAGGACTCTCTTCTCTTATCCCGTGCTAACCTGAAGGAGTGTCCTCCCTTACGGAGCATGCTGTTGGGGGGCTGCATCCACGCCATTCCAACTCTTCCTGTCCATTAGGATTACGGCTATGTGCAAACTACATCCACAGAAATGCTGAGGAACTTCATCCAAACTGAAGCTGTGGTCAGCAAGCCCTTCAGCCTCTTTGACCTCAGCAGTGTTGGATTGGTCAGTAGCTGGGAAAGAAGTGGGGCAGGGGGGTTGGCTGTGAGCATCAAAGCTGAAGATTGGTTGCCTTGGTGCTTTACAGTTTGGGGCAGAGACACAGCAGAACAGAGTGGCCCCAAGCAGTGCAGCCAGCCGCCCCGTCTTGTCCAGTCGTTCTGACCAGGTAAGGGAAGGATCGGTGAAGCCAGACTTGATAATATTATTTGTCCTTGGACCCTGACACGAAGAATTTGGCTTATCTTTTTTTTTTTTTTTTTTTTTTTTTGGTTTTTCGAGACAGGGTTTCTCTGTATAGCCCTGGCTGTCCTGGAACTCACTCTGTAGACCAGGCTGGCCTCGAACTCAGACATCCGCCTACCTCTGCCTCCCGAGTGCTGGGATTAAAGGCGTGCACCACCACTGCCCGGCTGGCTTGTCTTTCTACTTCTTTTGACGTGGTATTCTTTCCTTTACCCCTGGGCTCCCATCCCAGGACTCCACTTCAACTCTCCTGTCCTTCTGTTGCCGCTCTTATTTTATGCACATGTGTGTGTTCATGTGTGTACAGAGCATGCTTTTGTGTGGAGGCCAAAGGACCAGGCCTTTGATGCCACCCTTGGGAATGCTATCCACCTCCTTTCACTAGCCTGGAGCTCACTGACTAGGCAGGGCTGGCCAGCCTACCAATGAGCCTCAGGGATCTGCATATCTTCACCTCCCAAGTGTAGGTTATGAGTTACCTATAACAACTTATATTACCTTGGCATTCACATGGATTTTGAGGATCAGACTCAGATTGTCATATTTATGTGACAAGCACTTTTTTGACTGAGCCATCTCTGCAGTTCCTGTTCTTTTGGTTTTTTTTTTGAGACAGGCTGTCCTTTGGTCCTCTAACCCAGGCTCTCACCTTGTAACCCAGGCTGGTCTTTGAACTCATGGCAGTCCTCCTGCCTCAGCCTCCCAGGTGCTGAGATTACAGGCATGTGTCACCATGCCTGACATTGCCTGTCCATTTAAAAATAGGTTTTCAGGCTGGGTGTGGTGGTTCATTCTTTTCTTCCCAGCACTTGGGAGTTTGAGGCTAGCCTGGTCTACAAAGCAAGTCCAGGTCAGCCAGGCTCTGTTAATATAGTGATACCCTGTCTCGAAAACAAAACAAAACAGAACCAAAACAGGCTTTCAGCTTCATAACTCAGATGCTCTCTTTCTTAGAGCCAAAAGAATGAGGTGTTTTTGGATATGGTCGAGAGGCTGTCTGTACTGATTGCATCTAATGTAAGTCTGGGCTCCCACTCCAGGAGATGAAGGGCAGTGCTACTTGGGGAAGGCTGGTTGACTTTCTTTCCACCTCCAGGGCTCGTTGTTGAAGGTGGATGTCCAAGGAGAGATACGGCTCAAGAGCTTCCTTCCCAGTGGTTCTGGTGAGGACCAATGGTTGGGTTTGGTACAGGCTTCCTTGTGATGTGTAGTGGTATTTGCTATCCCTTTTCTCATGTCCTTTCCTCCCACAGAGATATGCATTGGCTTGACAGAAGAATTTTGTGTTGGAAAGTCAGAACTGAGAGGTAAGGATAGCATGAATGTTTCCCTCCAAAAAAATATGGAGAGGCCGGGCAGTGGTGGCGCACGCCTTTAATCCCAGCACTTGGGAGGCAGAGGCAGGTGGATTTCTGAGTTCGAGGCCAGCCTGGTCTACAGAGTGAGTTCCAGGAGAGCCAGAGCTACACAGAGAAACCCTGTCTTGAAAAAAACAAAACAAAAACAACAACAACAAAAAAAACCAACAACAACAAAAATTATGGAGAGAAGTTGGAAATGTGTCCTCTCTTTTCTGAAACGTGGGTCAAGAGAACCGTCTCTTTCTCTTGGCAGGTTATGGGCCAGGGATTCGAGTTGATGAGGTGTCATTCCATAGCTCTGTCAATCTAGATGAGTTTGAGTCTCATCGGATCCTCCGCCTGCAGCCTCCTCAGGGCGAGGTCAGGTTCAGGGTGTATTCCTGGTGTATTCCAAGGGGAGGGAGGCGACCAAAGCAAGACCAGGCTGACCTGTCCCTCTCTGGCCTCAGCTGACTGTGATGAGATACCAGCTCTCTGATGACCTGCCCTCACCACTCCCCTTCCGGCTCTTTCCCTCTGTACAGTGGGACCAAGGCTCAGGCCGGTGAGACTATTTCCTGTGTTTTAGAAGTACTCAGAGACGTACTGAGGCTTACGTGTCCCAGGGCTTAATATGGAAGGGTGGTGGTCAAGATGATAGGATGTAGGTTGGGAAAAGTCTTGGCCAGTGTTGTTGGGATGGATCTCAGCTCTTTACCTTCTTGGGGTAATTTACTCAGTCTCCTCCCATGGAGGCCCTGGATTAGCAGTGATGGGATTGTCAATAGGACATGATGTAATTATATGCCACCCTTTCCAGGCTCCAGGTTTACCTGAAGTTACGGTGTGACCTGCCCCCAAAGAGGTAAGGATTGGGGCTGGTCAAATTGGGCATGGTGGCACACACCTATAATCCCACCCCTTGGGAGATAGAAGGATCAGGAGATCAGGGCTAACCTCAAATACATAGGGAGTTGGGAACCCAAGTTGGGCTCCATAAAGCCCTGTCTCAGAAAACAAAACACAAAAAAGAATGGAGGTTAGTCAAGCCCAGTTCAGCTGTATGGGACAGAAAATAGGCCCAAGGACCTGCTAAGACAGGTTCACTAAAGCTGGGTAGTATGTGGTGTGTGCCTATAATCCCAGCAGATGGGAGACTGAAGTCGGTCTGGGCTTCACAGTGAGACCCCCATCTCCAAACAACCAGTCATTTGCCTCCACCAACTGGAGTCAGAGGTTGTGGTGTTTGGGAAAGGGTTAGAGGTGGGATTGCATCTGTGCTGAACTCTCTCACAGAGGAATAGAGAAGGTGCTGGGGGGAGAGATTGGTGTGCAGAGTCTTTGCTTGGCACGCACAGAGCCCTGCTGTTGATCCTCAGCACCACATAAACAGTGTGGTGGTACACACCTGTATTCCTAGCACTGGAGGAAGCAGAGACAGGAGAATCAAGTCCAAAGTTATCCTTAGCTGCTTAAGACTATCTCAAGAGCAGTACAAACAGAAAGTCCAGGGTAAGACACCGCCACCCTGGGGCTGACTCTTCCTTTCTTCTTTGCAGCCAAGCTCTCAACGTTCATCTGCACCTTCCCCTGCCTCGAGGTGTCATCAGGTCAGCATGCTTGCTGGGAAGACTCCCTGGGGGAGCCTCTGCTCTACCAAGGAGGTAGCCACTTAGTTCAGCGTCTTCCTTGTCCACCATCCAGCCTGTCTCAGGAACTGAGCAGCCCGGATCAGAAGGCAGAGCTGGGAGAAGGAGCCCTTCACTGGGACCTGCCCCGGGTACAAGGAGGCTCTCAGCTCTCCGGCCTTTTCCAGGTATGCACTGTTGATCCTCACACATCTTCTCTACATCCCAGTCCTCCTGCTGCCAGGTAGCTGTCTAGCCTCACATCTTCCCTGTTTGACTTACAGATGGACGTCCCTAGCTCGCAGGGACCTCCCAGCCATGGGCCTTCGCCCTCAGCACCCCCCTTGGGGCTGGGTCCTGCCAGTCTCTCCTTTGAACTCCCTCGGCACACATGCTCTGGCCTCCAGGTTCGATTCCTCAGACTGTCCTTTAGTGCCTGTGGTAATGCCAACCCTCACAAGTGGGTTCGACATCTAAGCCACAGCAACGCCTACGTAATTCGGATTTGAAGCTCCCCAAACAAGGATATGGACAGCAACGTCAGCAGGCAATTGAACGGGAAGAGGACATTTTCTTTCTTGTGACTTTGGGTCTCAACAGGAAGGTTCCTCGGACTTACCCCTTCTGTTATGTGACATAGGGAGGCTCACAAACTTACAAATCCAACTTTTATTCTGAGGAACTTGCTGTACAGTATCTAAAAAGAAAGTCACTGGGGACAACATCTTTCTCCTTCCTCTCTCACACGTTGTTTGTGTGTGTAGGAATCTGCAGAAGAGAGGAGGTCAGCACATGTGACATCACAGAGCAGGCTGGGGAGAGCCAGGTCCAGTAGGCTGGGAGCCATTAGCCTTTGGAGTCCCTGGAGCTGGAGGGGGGCTGTCCCCAGCTTCCTGCTTCCCCCCACAGAGGGCACTGCCCCCAAGTGGGGATGGTGAAGAAGATGAAGGGGGCACTGGAGAAGGATGAGAAGGCAGGCCTCCTTTGCCTTCCCCTGTTGGGGGAAGAGAGACCACAATATATTTCTGAACACTGCCAGGGCCAGCAGGGGCTGTGCTTGGGGGTGCAGTGGTAGCAGTGGAGACCAGCTTGACGATGGGCTGCACGCTGGGAACCGTGGTGGTGACAGGAGAGGTAGTGGTAGAGCCTGAGCCAGGAGCTGAGGTGCTGAGGGACAGGACCTGAGGGAGAAAGAAAGGAGGGCCTGGGGTCACGCTGTCCTTGCTTCCCCCACAATCCTTTTCCAGGTACCTGCTGTTGACCCATGCCCTCTGCTCCCACCTTCCCTGCTGCTGGCCTGAGGCCTCCAAGATCCTGAGAAGTGGCTCTCGTGCCGTCTGAGTTTGAGTCTGAAGGGACTAGGTCACAGCTTGGGAGGTTTCCCCAGGGTGCTCCTCACATCCCTCACCCTGGCTCCACATACCTGCTGGGTCGATGAGGCACTGGAAGATGAGGACATTACGATAAACTTGGTTGGAGGAGGAGAAGGCTGAGGAGGGGCAGCAGCTCTCGCAGACACCAGTGTCTGGACAGGCAAGGCAATGGAACCAGGGACCTTCAATAAGCCAGGGGTACGAGGGCCTGGCTGAGGGGCCTGTGAGAGGGTCAGTGTGGGCCGAGGCTATGAAGAGACACAGGAAGAAAATGTTAACATTGAAGGCAGACCTGGGTCACTCTTAGTAGCTCTTCATTGGGGGTAGGAGTGGGGTCCAGCTTCCTGAGACTGCTGGCTATGGCAAGTCCTATCCCAAACCTGGGTCCTTGTACATTTCCTGTCAGCCTCCTCCCTCAGCAGCTGACCTGTGTGATGGTGAGTGTGGTCCTGTTGACCTGCTGAGCTTGTAGAGCAGCCTGGGCCCTGGCCTTCACCACATGGGAGCAGAGAAGGGGCCCAAGGGACCCAAATTCTCCCCGGTAGGCATCCTGATTGTCAGGTGGAGGGCGCAGCTTCGCCAGGACTGGGGCACAGTGTTTCTGTAGAGAAGGCAAAGTAAGGGCTGGTACCCCGGTATCCTTCACAGAGGTGAGAGGGTGCTCGTCCACTGCTACAGTTGGAAGGCACAGTGAAAAGCTATGCTTGTATAAGGAATGCGTTGGTACTGGGTGTGGTGGTTCATGCCTGGAGTCCCCACACTTGAGCTGAAGCAGGAAGGTCACTGAGTTCTAGGCTAGCCAGAGCTACATAGACAACTCCAGGCTAGCCTGAGCAGGTGGCACATCTCGCAAAAGAGGGCCACGGAGAATATAGCTTCATTGGTAGAGTGCTTTGCAAACATGCATATGGCCCTAGGCTCAATTCCCAACGACTAAAAGACGAGGGGACTGGAGAGGTAGCCCAGAGAGAGCTTATTCATGACCACCTGGGACTCCAGTTCCTGGAGATTTGTTCCCTTCCTCTGGCTTCTGTGGCCACCTGTACCCATGGTGTACATTCATAAACATACAAAAAATCTTTTCAAAATAAAAGGAATGATTTCAGTGAGTGGGGTGGTGCATTGCTGTAATCTCAGCACTCAGAAGACGGGTAACAGGACTGCCACAACAGAACCTTACAAGTTCCAGATTAGCCAAGGCTATACAGCAAGATCATATCTTAGGAGTCAACAAATTTCAAAATAAAAGACTCTTTCCTTCCATAAGGATCAACTGACGTGAACAGGATTTGCTGTATCTGCTGATGACATATTTGGTGTTCATGCGCCTTGGGCAGAGTAAGCGGTAGGGTGAGACAAACAGGATGGAGGCAGTGCGGTCCAGAAGTTAATGACTATCAAGGCTTTCTGTTTGTGCCTAGCTTCCCATGTGCACCACGGTGCCAGCCTCTCAAAAGAGTAAGATGTGCCTTGTGCTTGCTAAACACTGTAGCCGTGTTTGTGGGAGCTGAGGGTGGGGCTGGTAGGAAGAAGAGGGTGTATGGTGGGGGTTCATCACCAGGAGAAGGCTCTGCACATGGTCTGCTCCAATACGGTCGATGTTGCTCAGCACAGGGCCGTCCAAGACACTGCGGATCCGCTCCCCTTCCTGCTGCAGCCTTGGCAGAATTAGCGTCTTAATCACCTGTGGGGTGGAAGGGGAGAGTCCCAGGCTAAAAGGTCACCAAAGGCCTCTCCCACACCACATGTCACTGCCCCTCTCCCAGCTCCTTGGAGACTAACATCATGTCCCAGCTCTGCCAGGCCCGCAATGGAGCCATATCGAGTTGTCCATGGAGTCTTCTCATCTACCCAGCTCTGTAGAGAAAAAGAAAATCCCAGATGAAAAGGTTTAGAAAGGCTAACTAACGGCTAAGCCAAGCCTGGTGGTACATGACTGATCCTGGTATATAGGAGGTAGAGACAGGAAGATTCGAAATTTAAAACCATCCTCAAACCAGGCATGGTGGCACACGCCTTTAATCTCAGCACTTGGGAGGCAGAGGCCCGCAGAGCCTGGTCTACCAAGTGAGTCCAGGACAGCCAGGGGTACACAGAAAAACCCTGTCTCAAAAACCAAAAAAGAGTCGGGCAGTGGTGGCACACGCCTTTAATCCCAGCACTTGGGAGGCAGAGACAGGCGGATTTCTGAGTTCGAGGCCAGCCTGGTCTACAGAGTGAGTTCTAGGACAGCCGGGGCTACACAGAGAAACCCTGTCACGAAAAAAACAAAAAAACAAAAAAAAAAAAAAAGGAAAAAATAAATAAATAAAAGAAAGGCTAACTGTGAAGGATGACATCACCTATAAACATAAAACATTAAGATGGAGGTTCAAGTCCCTTGGGCCCAATCTCTGTGGCTCCAGTCTCTACCCCATGTTCCAGATAGCATTTCCACTGTCATATGGGTGAAGCTCTCTCTTTCATGGGGATAGGCTAAAGGGGTGATTTGCATCATCTGATACATTTTGGCGCTTACCTTGGTAAAGGTCTTAGTGATTCGGGATTGGATGTTGTTGGTGGTTGTGCTGAAATGCTTACAGATCTGGGCCACTAGACGGGCAGCAAAATCCCGGAGTGCCCAGTGATTGTCCACATCTGGCCGCAGGCACAGCTGTCTACTCACAATACAGGTCATTACTGCTGGAATAAGCTCATGCACCTGAGAGAGACCAGGTACTGTCAGCCAGTTCTGATACCAGACCTCCTGTGGTGAGGCTGGCAGAAGGGTCCCTGACCCTGGGAAAGACAGTAAGTAGGCAAGACCACTCACATATTTCTCTAGATACAGTGTAGGGTTGTCCATCAGGGCCTTCACCATACGCATCAGGTAGATAAGCAAGGCCAGGTTGTTCTGAACCACATTCACACGGACCTGGGAGAGGGGAAATTGATGGTGGATGTAGAGAGACCCCTCAGATGACCTTCCCTTGCCATCCCCCTCCCCTGGAGCCTCATTGGGTCTGGCCTTTCCCAGTTCTCTCACCCCCTCTGAGATGAAGGTACTGAACCGTGGTAGCATCTGATAGAGCCCCGGGTCTGTGGCAATGCTCTGCAGAGCTTCCTGTGGAGGGGTAATGAGTTAGGTGGGACCATTTACTGTAGAACAACTACCATTGTTCCAGGAAGATTCTTCCTGTGTGAAGGGAGGCCGAGGGTAGGCTTACCGCTCTCTTGGCCTCACAGGACCCCACACAGGCTTCCGTGATCTCCTTATAATACAGCTGCTGTTCCACAGACAGCTCATGGATGCTGCGGGGCTTCAGGCGGAAAGGGGCTCCCTCCAGCAAGGGAGGTGCCTTCTTCTCTTTTCCTGTGTGAATTGGGAGACAGGCTTGAAAAAGAAAACTCGGCCTGGGGAGATAGCTCAGTCAGTATAGTGCTTGCCTTAAAAAAAAAAAAAAAAAAAATACAAGGTAGGGTTGGAGAGATAGCTCAGAGGTTAAGAGCACTGACCGCTCTTCCAGAGGTCCTGAGTTCAATTCCCAGCAACCACATGGTAGCTCACAACCATCTGTAATGGGATCTGATGCCCTCTTCTGGTGTGTCTGAAGACAGCTACAGTGTACTCATATAAATAAAATAAATAAATAATACAAGGTAGATAGCACATGAGGACTGATAGCTAAGACTATCCTCTAGCCTACACACACACACACACACACACACACACACACACACACAGTGCCTTCCCACACAAACATGTACACATGTTTAAAAGTACAGTAAGTTTCAGAAGAGGCTTCTGTACAGGACAAACCCTCACCACAACATGCAACCCTTCTGTAGGCTTCTGGGCCTTTCTAGGGTTCCTTGACCATCTGGCTTTGGGATAAGAGTAGGAAGAGGCCTGGCCAGGATACTGACCTTTGCCATCAGCTGCAGCTGCCCCTTGACCTTTGCCTTTCAGGGGTCCATCTTCCTCTTGGCCTGGCTTTGCGGACTTCAGGGGTTCTGTGGCCTCAGCCTTCTGCTGCTCTTTGGGAGCTGGTGGGAAAGTGGTCACAGCAAGAGTGAGGAGAAGGTAGGAGGGGCCCTAGAGGCCCAGGGACGGGGAAGGAGAGAAAGGGCAATAAAAGACTAACGGGAGATCTGGCAAGGAAAACCTTACCTGGGGGTGGATTCTCTGGTATAGCTGGCTGGCAGCCTTCGATGCTCAGCCAATGAGCTGTAAAAAAGATGTCGAGCTGAGTTCTGGGTATGTATACTGAGGGGTCGCCCTGGACGAGGGCAGGTGTATGCCCCTTCCGGGTCCCCTTCTTGCCATTCACACACTGGATGTTTCTTTCTTCTCTTGTGAAGTTCCTCCCAGTCACATGCTTCCTTCCCTCCTCCCCGGGCACCCAGCTCTACCCTCCCTCCACCTTTGAGGCAGACATCCAGAGGCACCCGAGGCAGAGGGGTGTTGATGATGTCACTCAGGTCCACTTCCTTCTCTTCATAGAAGTACAGCTCCCGGCCCCCCCCAGAGGCAAACCGGAAAGGGATGAACTCCTGAGCATGGAAGCCATACAGTGGCTACACCAGGAGAGAGACAGAGAAAGACATGAGAAACCGCCAGGGAGGCATGGCTACACGCGCATGATCTCCCCGCTCTAAAGCCACCCGGCTCCTTTAAGCCCCTATAAATCACCTCCACATTCTTTAACTTCAATGCATAGTCAATGTCACTGGTAGTGAGCTTCTGCCGTTTCCCCATGTGCATGAACTTCAAAGCATCCTAGGGGGTGGGGAGGAGAGAGATTTTGTTTTGGTTTTCTGAGACAGGGCTTTCTCTGTAGCCCTGGCTGCCCTGGAACTCCTATGTACACCTGGCTGGCCTCAAACTCTAGAGATCCCCCTGCCTCTGACTCCAAGTGCTGGGATTAAAGGTGTGCCCTACCAGTGCCCCACTGAGAAGAGATATTAATTTAAGACCCCGAGGAATATAGGTCAGTGCATATGCCTAGCGTGCACAGGGACCTGAGTTCAATCCCCAATATCACATGGTATTAGAACCTCAATCCCAGCAGTGGGAGGTGGAGGCAGGAGGATCAGAAGTTCAAGGTTATCCTTAGTTACATAGCAGGTTGGATTGTTAGCACAAAGCAAAGCTGGGCAGAAGTGTTACCTGAGCAATCTCCTTGATGCGGTAGCTGACCTCATCTGTCAGTAGCTGGCAAGTCTCCTCCTGAATCTGAGCAATGCCCATGGATTCTGCCACCACCTTCATGGACTCAGAGGGCAACACAGTATTGCTGAGTTTCAGTTTCTTCTCCTCGGCCATGCTGGAATTCCAGCTCCTGTCCCTGGAAGGATGCCTCCCCAGGATGGAGAGAGGGAGACCCTGATGGTGGGATGGGGCAAGATAAAGAGGAAAACGTTCAAAGCCTACATCTGAGCTCCCTCCTTACTTGCAGCTCACCCTCAAAGCAAAGCTACCAAACAACAGCTTGGTTGTCCTTCTTCTTTTAGATACAGGGGCTCACTATGTAGCCCTGACACTTCCCGTTCCAGTCCCCTGCTTCTGCCTTTTAAATCCTGGGATTATAGGCATGTAGTAGCATGCCCAGCGACAATTTTTCTTTGTTTGCTCTTACTTTTGTGGACAGGATTTCTTTAGCTACTCCTTAAACTCTGTAATGAAAGACAGCCTTGACTGTGGATTCTTTTGCTTCTAGCCTTCCTAATCCTAGGATTATAGACATGCACCTCCACAGTTTTGTGGTGCTAATAACTGAGCTACATCTCCAGACCAGTTTGTCCCCTACCCTTCCACCCCGAGGCTGTGTAGCCCTGGCTGTCCTGGAACATGCTCTGCGGACCAGGCTAGCCTCAAATTCAGAGATCCATCTGCCTTTGCCTCCTGGATGATGGGATTAAAGATATGCGCCGCCACTGCCTGGCTCAGGCTCTTTTTTTTTTAAATAGGGCCTATTGTAGCCTAGGCTAGTCTCTTACTCCATTGTAGCTGAGAATGACCCTGAACTCCTGAAACTGCTACTTCCCAAGTGCTGGGACAGTAGGCATGTATCACCACCAACACAACTCATTCTTATCTGGAAGCTTGATTTAATTCACCAGGTAAGGGCTGGAAGATGTGGCTCAGTGGTAAAGTACTTAGCATGCACACAGACTTGGGTTTGATTCCCAGCACTGTTTTAAAACCTACCAGGCAGCCCAACCAGACCCTTTTTGGCCCAGATGACCATCACCTATCACCTGCTGAACTCAGTCCCTGGACAAGGTGTTCCTGTTTCCGTCTTAGCTTTTTTGGATTTGTTTCTTAAAACCAAAGTGATCTGTCAGAATAGAAACCATTTCTTTCCTATAATGGTTCCCTTTTGACATAAAACCCTTCCAAGGCCCTCCCTTCAAAACCTGTCTCTTGTCCAGGTGTGGGGTCAACACTTCTAGTTTCAGTGGACTCCCTTCAGTTTCATACCAGGCCATGCTTCAGAGTGAGACCCTACATGCTGTACACTTGTAATCCCAGCACTCTGGAGGCTAAAGTGGAGAGACAGCAAGTTTGCAGCTAGCCTGGGCTATGCAGTAAGTTTCTGTCTAAAGTGGCTTTTCCTTTTTCTTTTTTTTCTCTCATATCTCTGATCACCTGTCCCTCCTTCTCCCACTTTACCCTGTCATATCATTCTCCTTGTTGTCCTTTAAATCGGACAGATGTGTAGTGTACTTGGCTTTATAGCTTTTGTTGTGTTCTTCCTAAATGTGTTTGGCTGACTACCTGACCCCACCCACCTCTTATAAGGGGCAGGTCTCCCGTAGCCCAGACTGCCTTCATAGTCACTATGTTGACAACACCGGTCTTAATTCCTGGTCCTTTGGCCTCCGTCTCCCAAGTGCTGGGATGACAAGCACATACTACCATGCCTGGCTTTACTTGTTTGCCATATTTTCTTCTTCTAATAATAATATATACATATTAAATCTAAGGCCGTCCGCAATCTAAGGCCCTTCTACAACTGGGTCTCAGGCTTGTCTGGATCTCATTATGTGACTTGATTTGTAGATCCTGCCTTTTACAGCTGTTTGCCACCAAGACTGGCTATTCTTTCTTTTTGTTTATCATCTTTACCCCACCAGTAGACAGGAATATGTCTGTTATATTCACTGACCTAACTGGTGCCTAGATTGGTACCTAGAACATTGTTAAATATGTGAATTTTAAGTCTTAAAGGTGTAAGTGTTCACTAAATACTTGGCATAACAATTACTAAAATGAAAAAGACACAGACTCAAGCTTTGAGTTTACTCTGTGGTCAAAAAGGAAAGGAGCTTGCCTGACATTGGACATGAGACGATCAACCTCAAGAGTGTTCAGAACTGAGTGCTAGGGACTGGTTCTTTTCATCCCAAGTCTTCTCAGACTTTTGTTAAATCTTGTCTACAGGAAACACAATTATTCAGCACATACTCTGTACCTGGTGCCAGGTATACATACAAGAAGTAGTCGGGTCCCAGTCCCCTTGCCACTAAGGGTTCATAAAACACTCTAACAGCTTCGGGAGTTTCTCAGATCAGTGGAAGCGACAGGAAGAATTCTCAGAGGACGGATAACTTGAGCTATATCTGTGCATCACTTTTCTCAGCAGGGAAGTGATTCGAAGATTCCCAGGGCAGCGCTATAGGAGGTTCACAATCCACTACATCTCCCCAACATCCTTCCAGTGCAAACACGCACAGGGTCCCCACGAGCACGGACACACAACCAACCGTCTTCTTCCCAGTCCTCACATGGGCCCTTTCAAAGGGTCTCCTCCCGGATACACCTCAGACCTTCCCCCGCCAGCCAAGCACCGGGAGCAGTAAAAGCCTCTCACCGCTGCCAAAGCGCCGCTCACCCGGCGCTCGGCGCCATCTTGGCCCCGCCCCCTGGCAGGAGTAGGTCCTGGCAGAAGCCAAGAACTTATCACTGCTCTTCCCTATGTCAAAATAGAACATATCGTCTCACAGTATGAAATTATATAAAAATTACATTATACGTGTATGTGTAAAGATCATATTACTCTATTCTAATTACTTCAATTTGTATCTCCACTACCCAGCTGCCAGGACCTTCAGGAGGCGCCACAAAACTGAGGCGGGGAAGCCTAGAGCCATCAAGCTCCACCCACTTTCGGGCTAGCTCTGAGCATGCGCTGACCGTTCTGTGATGGATTTTTTTTTTTTTTTTTTTTTTTTTTTAAAAGCTTGCTGCCGGCTGCGCCTAAATTTAAAGGGCCCGCTGCCTTCCAGAAGTTAGTCTGAAGGCAAACGGTGGTTGTGTGTATGTGTGAACTGTGTTTTGTCATGGGACCTGTGCGGCTGGAAATACTGCTTTTCATCTTGGCAGCGTACGGTGCCTGGACTGGGACGACAAAAGAGGAGGAAGATGACACAGAACGTTTGCCCAGCAAATGCGAAGGTAAAGAAATGGAGCAGTTGCTATTTACATCTCCCTATCTACCTCCTGCCTCTTTAACTCTAGGCTGAATCAAATGGGCTAGGATAGATGGGTCACTCGACTGTCTTGAAAGAGGTTCTGTTGGAGCTTGGTAGCACTTGATGGGAGGGAATAAGGGCTAAGGGTGGCACTACATTTCCCAGGCGGCATCCAGAAGGAGCTAGTTTTTTCTTGCGGACTTGGGCCCTAATGTATTGTGGGAATTGTAGTTCAAAAAACGGTAACACTGGCTCTATGGAGCATCTTCTTCAGTGTGTTTCCCTCCTTGTTAAAAATCTGGACAACCTGCATGGGTGGGGTGTAAGAGTCATACCTTATAGATATATTGTACCTCGCCCTGGCAGAGACGCTCTCAAATTACAGGCCTGATGACCCCCTTCAGGGATTTAAAGGTGAGTAAGTCCCCTGCTGAAGCTCATAAACAAAAGATGGAGACACCACACCACTTAGAAGTTTCCCATGGGTGTGAGGCTTTGCAGATGGGATGCACTGTAGGGATTTTACAACAAGCAGCACGACCTCTGGCTGCATTACGCCCTGCCATCCCCTTCACCCCCCACCCCCCAACCCCCCAACGGGGAGGAAGCCAGGTCACTGAATAAATATCCTGTGGCTCCCTGACTTTAACTTTTTCTTTGGATTCATTATTGCTTCGCCTTACACCCAACAACATATTATTATCATTGTTACCCATGACTTGATTCTAATCTCTCACTTCCTTTTGCATCTGTGTCCCCACTCTTCTCCTTAGTCTTTTGGGGGATAGGGGGTGGAGACAGGGTTTCTCTGTGTAGCTCTGGCTGTCCTGGAATTTGCTCTGTAGACCAGACTGGTCTCAGAGATCCACCTGCCTCTGCCTCCCCAGTGCTGGGACTAAAGGCTTGCGCCACCGCCACCCAGCATGGAAACAGGAAACAGTTTCTGGATTGTAACCCTGAAGCGTAGCTACTGAATGGTCATTGTCAGTCCCAAACTTTCCTGGCAGTGTTTCACGGACAAGTCATGATGGTCAGACTTGCTGGGATTAAATGCTCAGAGTGCTGGGATTAAAGGCATTCGCCCACACTGCCTGGCATCTCCTAGGACTTAACCTTCCTAAATGCAGGCCTAACGTTGGCACTGTTGCTTTCACTCCTCTGTGTTCAGACACCTTGTGTGTGTACACCTGGATGACATACATGTGGAGGTCAGAGGACCACCTCAGGTGTCATTCCTTCAGGAGAAACATCTACCTCTGGTTTGAGACAGGTTCTCTCATTCCCCTGGAAGTCAACTATATAAACCACCTGGCTCTAGTTCTGATCTCAAAATACTGGCATAATGTGTGCCGCATCACCTAACATTGTATAGGTTCTTAGGATCTGAACTTAGGTCCTCAAGCTTACAAGTACTTTACTTACTGAGCTGTTTTCCCAGACACTAAGCCGGCTTTTGGGGGTAGGGGAGAGCTGTAAATGTCTTACAATTTTATACTTCATTCCTAAAAGTGACTGTGCTTCAGACACACCCAACTTCTCACAGTCAGTGAGTGTGAGTGTCCCTTGTCTTTTTCTTGGCTGTTTTCCCCTCTCCTTTCTGTATTTGATAAGCTCCTACCCATTCTACCGGACCCAGTTTAAATGTTTCCTTTGGACTCCCTCCTTGCCTGTCACTTGCTGTGTTGTAAGTCCCTGGAGGAAAATGGACTGTCCATGTCTCAGGTCATAGCACAGAGTAAGCACTTTTGTTATTTATCCCTGTATAGTTTGTCATTTCTGTAGAAGACTTTTCTCTTGACAAACCCAGCCCTTCATGTGCCAGATCAGATACTGGGAAAGGCAATGGTAGAAAAGATATGTTCACCCTACTGTAGAGTAAGTGACCTTTGGATGAATTTTGCATTTCCTGATGATTGAGTCTCTTTCATTTCAAAATTACATTTATGTTGTGTATTTGGTGGGTAAACGTGTCATAGTGTAGTATGTGGTTGTGTATGTGTGTAGGTAAACGTGTCATAGTACAGTACGTGGAAGTCAGAGGACAGTTTGGAGGAGCTGGTTCTCTCCTTTCACTATGTGGTCCTTCAGGTTCAGCAGCAGGTTCCTTCACCTGCTGAGTACTCTCACCAGCTCTAGAACCAAGGTGTTACTTTGTTTTTCGGAGTCGAAGTCTCTCTGTGTAGCCCTGGCTGTCCTGGAACTCACTCTGTAGACCAGGCTGGCCTCAAACGCAGATATCCACCTGCCTCTGCCTCCCAAGTGCTGGGATTGAAAGGCATGAGCCACCACCCAGCATGAAAACAGGTTTCTGGATTGTAACCCTGAAGCATTGCTACTGTATGATTGTTGTCAGTCTCAAGCTATACTGGCAGTGTTTCATAGACTAGTCATGATGGGTTTTATGCTCTATACTTTTAAGTCCATATGAAAGTAGCTCAATAAATAAAATCAGGGTGACACCAAGTTCTTACACAGTGCTCACTGTATACCAGACATGACTCTAGGGGTTTCACATATGCTGATGCACTTAAAGCTTCATCGCCCCTCGATAAGGGACACAGTCTTATCCCCATATCAGAGGTGAAGAAGCTAAGATACAGCAAGTGTCACACAGCTCCTGAGACTGAGGCAGTATTCTCTTCCAGCCATTCTGGCTCCAGAGTTTCTGTTTATATGCTCGGCTGCCTCGGGTCAAGAGCAGAAGGTGTGGTTGCTTGCCTTCTTCATCCCTCTTGGGTATCTCTTTACCACCAGTGTGTAAGCTGCTGAGCATGGAGCTGCAGGAAGAGTTGAGTCGAACCGGCCGATCTCGAGAAGTGCTGGAGCTGGGTCAGGTGCTGGACACAGGCAAGAGGAAGCGACACGTACCTTACAGCCTCTCGTGAGTTGTTGTCCTTATCCACCTCCTGACTGACCCTGAGGAGCTGCAGGATTCCTGAAACATCAAGGGGTCTTATTTCTCTCCTTCCCACAGCGAGACGAGGCTGGAGGAGGCTTTGGAGAATCTATGTGAGCGGATCCTGGATTACAGCGTTCATGCTGAACGCAAGGGCTCACTGAGATATGCCAAGGTCAGACGGTTCCTAGGAAGGGTCTTGCTTGGCTTTCCTTTTTTTTTTTTTCTCTCCAAAAGCCTTATATACTCTTTTATGCTCTTATATACTCTTTTCATGTATGTGTATGTGTGCATGTAGAGAGGACAGGGAACAACATTGGGTGTTGTTTCCCTGTTTCCCGGAGCCATCCACCTTGGGTTTTTTTGGTTTGGTTTGGTTTGGTTTTCTTTTTTTTTTTCCCTGAAGATTTATTTATTTATTTAATGTATGTGAGTACACTATCACTCTCTTCAGACACACCAGATAAGGGCATTGGATCCCATTACAGATGGCTGTGAGCCACCATGTGGTTGCTGGGAATTGAACCTAGGTCCTCTGGAAGCCAATGCTCTCAACCACTGAGCCATCTCTCCAATGCCTGTTTTTTGTTTGTTTGTTTGGTTGGTTGGTTTGTTTTAATGTAGATCTGGGGATTTTTTCTTTTTGTTTTTTCGAGACAGGGTTTCTCTGTGTAGCCCTGGCTGTCCCGGAACTCACTCTGTAGACCAGGCTGACCTCGAACTCAAAAATCCGCCTGCCTCTGCCTCCCAAGTGCTGGGATTAAAGGCGTGCACCACCACTGCCCGGCTATCCAAACTATATTTCTAACCGTACTAAATATGTATCAATCCAGTCTCATTATAAAGTCATGAATGTTAATAAAAGTTCAATTCACATGCCAGCAACCTTCCAGATCTCAACCTAAAGCTAAAAGTTTGACAGTCAGCCTTCCCAACCCTTTTCAAGGCATTACATTTAAATTTTGTTTCATTTTACTTTTTTTATCTCTTCTTTTGGTTTTCAAGACAGGGTTTCTCTATGCAGTGCTGGCTGTCCTGGAACTCACTCTGTAGACCAGGCTGGCCTCGAACTCAGAAACCCACATGCCTCTGCCTCCCAAGTGCTGGGATTAAAGGTGTGCGCCACCACTGCCCGGCTTAGATCTGGAAATTTAACTAAGGTCTTCAAGCATTTTACCAACTAAGCTATCTCCCCTAGCCCAGGATCCTGTTTCTCAGAAACAGAAACCTATATCATCCAAGATCCTCAAGGAATATCTGCCAGTCTCCCCCTAACTCTGGAGTGTCCCCTTATTATGGCTAGACTCTTTCATAGAACACACCACAGAGTCTCCGGTAGTTGATAAATCTGATGTGGTGATGCAGGAAGAGATGAGGTGGTGGACTGGATGTACACCCAATTTTCCGTCCCTCAGGGTCAAAGTCAGACCATGGCGACATTGAAAGGCCTGGTGCAGAAGGGAGTGAAAGTGGATCTGGGAATCCCTTTGGAGCTGTGGGACGAGCCCAGCGTGGAGGTCACATTCCTCAAGAAGCAGGTAGGATGAGATACACCTGTTTGCCCAGGAAGGCGAGAGAACTAAATCCCAGGACTCCATGTAGGGGATGACTACCTCTGAGCAGGGGGAAGACAGAGAGTGAAGGACTGTGCCATTTATGAAAGCAGACCCAAAAGCACATCAAGAAGAAATACTGTGCAGCTCGTAAGAGCTACCACTGCATACTAAGGCACCTACTGTGTCCTGGATTCTGGGCCACACACTTTCCAGCTACTGCCTTGTTTTACTCTCATGTCACAGGTGCGAATACCAGTTCCCACTTCACAGGTTAGCATCTGAGAGGTGCTGAGGGTTTGAGGCAGGATTATTGCACGCGGGCCAGGCTGGGTCTGGAACTCACTATGTGGTTGGGGATGAGCTTGAGTATAGGATCTTCCTTGCCTCACAGAGCAGATATACTAGATATTAGATAGTAACCGATACTGGTAAATGTTGAATAAAGAGAATCACACATCTAGAGAGCCAAGTGTGACCTTTTGGCTGGCTGCCCCTGGAAAGGCGCTCAGTGGAGTGGGCTGATAGGGAGTGAAAGGCAGAGGCCTTCCAGTGCCCCTCAGAGCAGATCCTTCTCCTCCTCCTCCTTACCAGTGTGAGACGATGCTGGAGGAGTTTGAAGACGTTGTAGGAGACTGGTACTTCCACCATCAGGAGCTGCCCCTACAGCATTTTCTCTGTGAACGGCATGTGCTTCCAGCCTCTGAAACTGGTAAGTGTAAAGATGGGGCTCCTCTCCCAGCTTCTCAGCAGTTCCCGGCATTAACACTGAGTTTGCTGCTTCTCACTCTACCTAGCTTGTCTACAGGAAACTTGGACAGGAAAGGAGAAGGTCAGTGATGAGCAGGAGGAGGCAGAGGAAGAGGAGGAAGAGGAAGAGGAAGAGATAACTAAGACTTCAAGCCATCCCAAGCATGACCCACAAGACCTTTGACCCTTACTTTTGAACCCCAAGGATGGGTCATGGAGAGTTTTCCAAACTCTTGAGCTCTCCCTTCCCCATCCCTAGGCTTTTAACTGTTCTTTTTGTATGATCTCAGCCATGATCCTGGGGACCCAGAATAGCAACATGAGAAGAGAAGGAGGGAGAATCGGAAGCAGGTTTTGCCTTTAGAGATGAGCCACATGCAGCCACTAAATTGACCAAGTGTGTAGTGACAGTATTGAAACTTTTCTCTACGTTTTACCGGTCCTCGCCTGCACCAATTGGTCAGTAGTGGTATGAGCAGTGGGAAAGTCACTTTGCTTTATTTTAAACCCTTTCAAGAGGCCAGAGAAGGGCTAGAGAACGTAGCTCAGTAGAGTGCCTGCCCTGTATGGACAATGATGGGAGTTGGACCTGGTGGGGTGGCATACCCCCGTAATCTCAGCACTTGAATGGCGGAGGCAGGAATATCAGAATACCATCCAGCTATGTGGTAAGACCAACCGGAGCTACATGAGACCCTGACTCAAAGTAAGAAGCCAAAAAGGGATCCTGACGAACCAATGTACACTGCAAACATGAAGGCTGTGTACCATCAGTCTGTGAACAAGAACAGGACGCTGGAAGAGAGTGGAGCAATGCTGGGGTTCAGTGGGGTAGACATGTGGCCTATTTCCTATTTCACAGGTGCCGTATTTTCTATAATGCTATTAAACCTTTTATATGTATATCAGCTGAGTCCCATTTCAAACATGCACACATTATCGATGAGGGTGTTTTCTATTAGTAGCTAATAAGTATTCTTATAATTATGCACCCCAACGATACCGGCTGGGGTTGGGAAAACTGTACCATTAGTAGTTTAAATCCAGAGTAGCAGTGCACGTTAATAATTTCAGCACTTGGGAGGTGGGGGCAAGAGGATCAAGAGCTCAAAGTCTTCCTCAGCTATGTAGCAAGTTCAAGGCCATCCTGGGCTCCTTGAGCCCCTGTATCAGAAAAATAGAAAAAACAAAACCCAAAAATAACCTTGGAAGTTAGTGTAACACATGATGTGAACTGCACAGGATTAGAATTACGGATATGCAACGTGGCTAGTACGTCAGGCACCGTAGTTCGTACGGAAGCCCATAAAGAGCAACATTTCTCACATTTTCTCGCCTTTTGAGTTTTCCCAGTTTTTTTTTTTTTTTTTTTTAAGACTTAAGGACAGCGATAGTTTAGTTTCAAAGTAGACAACAGTTAAATGAAGGAAAGATATCTTTAAAATGTGGATACGTGAGGACCTACCGATTGTAAACCTAAGGGGACCCTGACCAAAAGAATCTAGGAAGTCGTGCGGAAAGGCCAGTTGGGCGATACCATCTTCAGCAGGGGTGGTATTGGAGGGCGATACCACCTTAAGAGCTGGAGGAGGGTAGCAACCAGTTGCGACTTGGAAAGAGTGGCGGGACTTGCGGTAGTATTTCGGAGGGACTGGGCAGACGGCAGTGGCTGGGTGGGTATATTTCCTTCCCTTGCCATGAGCGGTCCAGTGCGCACTGAGCCGCTGCACGGTGAGACCCCTCTGCTGGCGCCCAGCGGCTCCTACTCGGTGGTGGTTCTGCTGCGCGGCTACGCGGAGCCGCAGGGAGCGGGTGACGCGGTGCGTGCTGATGGCACGGTGACCCTCGTCCTGCCTCGGGGCTGGGCCTCGGACTCCCGCCGCCCATTGGCTCCATCCGCAGACGGCGGCGCTAAGACTGCCCTAGAGGAGGCGGTGTGTGGCCCCATCCTCGTGGACACCGGGGGGCCCTGGGCTCGCGATGCGCTGCTGGAAGCCCTGGCTACTCAGGGCGTGGCCCCCGGAGACGTGACTCTGGTGGTGGGCACCCACGGGCACTCGGATCACATCGGGAACCTAGGGCTGTTTCCTCAGGCAGCTCTGTTAGTCTCCCATGACTTCTGCCTTCCCGGGGGTCTCTATCTGCCCCATGGGCTGTGTGAAACGCAGCCTTTGATACTGGGCTCCGGACTGCAGGTGTGGGCCACGCCGGGCCACGGAGGACAGCGGGACGTGAGCATCGTAGTGGAGGGTACCAGCCTGGGTACCGTGGTGGTGGCTGGCGATGTGTTCGAGCGCCTTGGTGACGAGGATTCCTGGCAGGCCCTAAGCGAAGACCCAGTAGCTCAGCAGCGGAGCCGGGAGAGGATTCTGAGCGTGGCTGATGTGGTGGTGCCTGGTCACGGAGCCCCCTTTCGAGTGATCAGGGAAGCAGTGAAAAGTTCGGAGGATTTGATACGTGAAGGCAAGGAGGTCGCTTGACTGGACTCCCATCAGGAAAGCCCTTTCAGCGAGGAAGTGGTGTCGGTCAGTCTGGGAGATCCAGAGGACACAGGGCAAGCAAGGTTTGTCACGTGCAGCTTTCCAGGAGGCAGCTTCCAAACAGGACAGAATGACTGGCGTTAGTTACCTTTGTCTTTGCAACCTAAGTAGGATGAAGGACTGGCTCAGCTCTGCATTCTCCGTGAGCCTCAGTAAAATGCAGGAAAAAGAAATAGTTAAAATATTTATTTGGGATGTGCGTGTGTGCCCGTGGAGTACTGAAGGCTATTTGGAAGAGTCGGTTCTCTCCATCCTGTGGGTCCCCAGGATCGAGTTCAGGTTGTCAGACTTGGCGGCAAGGAGTTTTACCCGCTGAGGCATCTTGACTTATATTCTTGTTGGGACCTTCAAAAATAAAAATAGACCGGAAGTCATACTGTCCTGATGTAAATGCAAAATGCTGATTGCAATCATCTTTGAGATTGTAACCAGATGCTACAAAAGAGGAACAGTGGCCAATAGCTTGTTTCTCCTAGGATGCACGCTGGCGAGATGGTGCCAGGCACAGAGATAACCCCTTAGTAACTTGACTTCTTTGTTTATTTTGTTTAGATAGCCTCACATACTCCAGTCTGGCTTCGAAGCAGAGGCTGGCCTTGAACTCCTGATTCTTAGGCTTCTACCTCCCAAATACTCGATTACAGAATTACGGGCATGTGCTGCCTCACCTGGCTTTCACCTAACTTTAGTTCATCCACTGAATCACTCGGTGGGTAGTTATTTAGCATCTGTTATGTCTCAAGCACTGATGTAGGTCTTGTGATACCACTACAGTGAGCAAGTGACAAGTTCCGCCCCCCTCCCAGCCCCCAAGTCACATTCCATTCAGGAGACAGACAAGACAAGCATAATAGTAGCAGCAACCAAATAATTATAGGTTGTGGCATATAATGCACATATGTAGGATGAGGAAAGAGAGCAGGGCGGGGAGAGGTCGCTTGGTGTCGAGAGATTACGGAAAGCCTCTGAAAGACGTTGCTTCTTTGTTTGTTTCTTATATCCATTTATTTTGCAGTGTGTATGTGCGCATGTGTGCACATAGGAGCTATGACTTGTCCTTGGGTGTCAGGACAAGTTGTAGGCGTTGGTTCTCCTTCAACCATTTGGGTTCCGAGGATAAATTCAGGTCATCGGGTTTGGCAGCAAGGACCATCTCTCTGGTCCCTGGGTTTTTGTTTTCGTTTTAGGTTAGGGTCTTTTGTAGTGGGCTGGCCTTGAACTTGCCATATGGCTGAGGATGACCTGATTGATCTTCTTGCCTTTACCTCCCACGTGCTGGAATTACAGATGAGTACTACTAAGCACAACTTCCTTCCTTCCTTCCTTCCTTCCTTCCTTCCTTCCTTCCTTCCTTCCTTCCTTCCTTTCTTTTTTCTTTTGAGACCATCTTGTTCTGAGTCCAGGCTGGTCTAGAACTCGCTGTGTAACCCACCTGGCCTCAAAATTCTCAATCCTCTGGTCTCATCCTCCTGGTGGCTCTGATTACAGGGTAAGCTACCACATGCACCTTTTGAGAAGGTGAGTGACCAAAGAACCGAACTAGGCTGCCTCCCAGAGGATCAGAAAGAAAGGGTGTCGTGGCAGCAGCAGAGCAGTAAATGTAATTCTCTGAGCCACAACAGCGTGACCCATTTGAGCAGCAGGAAGACCCAAGGGGCCTTGGGAAGTAACTCAATACAGTGCTTGCCCAGCATGTACAAAGTACTCGTTTCAATATCCAGCGTGGCCTAAAACTCAGCGTGGGGCTCACACCTAAAACTTAAGTACTTGGGAAGTGGAGGCAGGAGGATGAGAAATTTAAGGTCATCTTCAGCTACAGAGCAGGTTTGAAGCCAGCCTGAGCTACATGAGACCTAGTCTCAAAAATAAATAAGGACAACCCATGGGACTGGATTGCAAAGGGCCAGGGAAAAATTGCAAGAAGGGAGGGTTCATATCGGACTAACCTGGGAATCGTTGTAAGTGACTCGGAAGCCGCTGGCTCAAAAACAGGCTATAGCAAACCTGATGTCGTTTGTAATCACTCTTTCAGGGCTCTGTGGTACACTCCTGTAATCCCAACACTGAGGAAGTAGAGGCAGGAGGACCAAGAGTTCAGTGTCGTCCTCAAACTGCATAGTGAGTTTGAGGCCAGCCTGGACTATGTGCGATCATGTCTCAAACAAATAAGTAAAACAACCACTTGATCTGAGCGGAGAAGGCCTTAGTGTGGGACAAGAACAGGATGGGTGGATTAGAAGGAAGTGTTTGCTAGAGCTGTGTGTGTCTCCACACGGGGTTCCGACCCCCAAGACCATCAGCGATATGAGATATTTATGTTATGATTTCATAGCAATAGCAAGATTACAGTCATAAAGTAGCAAAGAAAATAATTTTATGATTGGGGGTCACCACACCATGAAGACCTGTGGTAAAAGGTCACACGGTGTTGGGTAGGTTGAGAACCACTAAGAGACTGAGAGAAGTTCGAGGCACGTGCTCTTATTCCAGAAGTCTTTGTGGCTGTGATTCTCTTCACAGTTACGTCCCAACCTGACCCCACACCCTCTGTCAACACTTTTTTGGAGCACTCAGGTGGGACACACACAGAGAGGAGGAAGCCCATCTTGTTTTCTCGTTCTGTCTTAGGGTTTTACTGCTGTGAAGAGACACCATGACCAAGACAACTCTCATAAGGAGAACATTTAATTGGGGCTGGCTTACAGGTTCAGAGGTTCCGTCCATTATCATCAAGGTAGGAGCATGGCAGTGTCTAGGCAGGCATGGTGCAGGAGGAGCTGAGAGTTCTATCTACATCTTCATCTGAGGAAAGCTAGCAGAATACTGGCTTCCAGGCTGCTAGGATGAGGGTCCCACACCCCCCACCCCACCTCCCAGTGACACACCTACTCCAATAAGGCTATACTTCCTTTTTTTTTGTTTTTTTTTTGTTTTTTTTTGTTTTTTTTGTTTTTTCGAGACAGGGTTTCTCTGTGTAGCCCTGGCTGTCCTGGAACTCACTCTGTAGACCAGGCTGGCCTGAAATCCACCTGCCTCTGCCTCCCAAATGCTGGGATTAAAGGCGTGCCCCACCACTGCCCGGCATAGGGCTACACTTCCTAATAGTGCCACTCCCTGGGCCAAACATGCAAACCATCATCCATTCTGTCAGCTCTACGATGAAAGCACTATTGTTACCTCTTTTATGGTGAGAAAACAAAACAAAAACCCAACAGGTTAAGTAACCCAGAAATGAACTAAATTGTAATTGAGAAACAGTAATCACTGAAGTAGGGAGTCAGTCAAACCCAAGGAACCTGGCTCCCAAGGGTTTCCCAGTACAGGACTTGCTGGGGCAGCTTCTGGATTAGACCACGCATTTATTTCCTATCACCCAATGGAAAAAGGATTTATTCTCTTTTTCTGAACAAGGAGCACCTAGTGTCTCATGCGTGTGACCCCAGCTCTCAGGAAGCCGAATGAGGATCATGTGTTCAGATCCAGTCCAAGCCCCACAGTGAGATCATTATCTCCCCCAAAAGACAGCAGGGGAGCTGAGGACGGAGCTTAGTGGGTGGAGTCCCTGCCTGGAATGCACAAGCCCCTGAGCTGGCACCCCAGTACTGCATAAAATGGCACGGTGGACACATCAGAAGAAGTTCAAGGTTATTTATCTTTGGCAAATTCTTGAGGCCTGACTAAGCAACATGAGACCTTGGAATAATTTAAAAAAAAAAAAACTCAGATGTCTCAGACTTCAGGGGCAAAAGAGTTCTCTGTTCCTTTTGACTATTTGTCCTGTTCCCCAGAGGAAGCTGGCTGACCTGAGGCTGTGGACACTTGTCAGCCTTTATTTTTCTTAGGCTCCATGCTACAGTGTCCTTTTTTTTTTTTTTTTTGCACGGTAAGGTCACAGTCTCTCTGGCCACCTGAAATGCATGCTTCTTTCTTTCCATTCTTCCTTCTTTATTTTGTTTGTTTGCTTTGTAGGTCTCACTATGTAGCACCAGCTGGCCTAGAACTCTTTTAAAATTTTTAATGACATTTTTCACTAATTTGTGTGTGTTGTGCATGACAAGCATGTAGAGACCAAGGGACAACCTATAGAAGTCCGTGTTCTCCATCCACCATGTGAGTTCCAGGAACTGAATTCAGGCCATCATGTTTGGTGACAGGCAACTTTACCTTGGTGAGCCATGTCACCAGCCTCGATGGCCAGTAGCTCCATCTTCCCTGCTCACCTCAAGTGCTGGAATCTCCAGGCATGTGCCACCACACCAGACCTTATGCTGGTGCCTCCAGACCAGCATAAGAGCAAACACCTCTCCTCCAAGATGCTTTCAGACGAGCAGAGAAGACTGGGTGCTCCGTCCTCCTCACCCTCCTACATCCACGGTTCTTGAAGCTTGAGCTAAACTGTCCATCATCCTGACCATCACCGCCAGATAGAGTGTCTTTCTCTCTGCGCTTGGGACACACAATGGCAAAGCTCTGATCACAGTGCTTGCTGCTTTTTTTTTTTTTTTTAAATAGATAAAAACGAATCCTCTTTATTTTGGCAAGAAGAGAGAACGTCTTTCTGCCAGAGACCATGTGAAGGTCTTTGGCATGAACGGACAAAGCACAGGTCCGAGGTCACAAACCCCAGGGAGGGTTTCAAAATAGAGACCAACTTCACAATATCCGTCCCAGAACTCGAGGGTCGCAGAGTCCTGTAGGGTCACGGTCATCACGGGTGTTCCGGAGTCCAGCAGGGTCAGAAGTCTGGGAGGGGGTCAGGGGGGCGGAGATCACGGAACAGCCGGATTCCAGATTCCGGAGCCGGAGCTGTTCGGGGCAGGGGCTGAGGGAGGGGACATGGAGGACGGCTCCAGCGGGACCTTTTGGTACAAGAGGGAAAGGGGCAGGACGCAGCACACAAACGTGGGGCGCGGGGTGTGAGAGGGGCAGGGGATGCCTGGCATGGGCGAGCCCTTGGGCCGGGAGAGAAAAGGGGCTCCGGAGCCCAGGCGGGGCCCGGTGCGCCACCCGTGGGGCAGAGGCGGGAAAGGGATGCTCAGACCGGGGTTGCAGGATCCCCGGCTGTGTGCATGTTGAAGTATTCGGTGAAGCCGGTGTGTGGTGCCGCCGTCTGGGGCACAAGTGGCTGGTAGGGGCGTCGGGCCATCCCAGCCCGAGTCGACCGCCTTGGGGAACCGAGCGGGCGTGGACGGGGAGGCTGCGCCCGGCTCAGCCATGGTCACCACACGGCCCCTCGGGGTCACCGCTGCCGCCACCGCTGTCTCCTCCACCTGCTTCCCGGCCTGGGATGGGGGGTCAGGGTCAGAGGCTGCCCAGAACCCTCGGGGGAGCAAATGCGGCCCCGAAGGCCCGTCCCCTTCCCCCTAAGAGGACTCCCACCACCCCAAATATGGACGCACGTGTCAGTTAGGGAAGGAGTGGGTGGCTGGGCGCCTGGGCAGCAGGGCCAGGAACTCAAGGGGTGGAGTCGGGGTGCGCCCGGCAAACTCTGGAGGCGGTGGGGGAGATGGAGACCAACCTCGAAAGGCAGGGGCGGGGGCATGGCGCGGGGTGTCCTCGGGGGGCTGCGCAACAGCGCCAGAACCCAGTTTGGCAGGGTGGGCGCGTGCGCCGGGGGACGGTCGAGGCGGGGAGTTGGGGCGCCGGGAGTACGGAAGGCCAGGGGTGGGCTTAGAGCCAATGCGCAGGGGCGGGGAACAGGGTCAAGTCTTTTGTTTCGTTTTTTTTTTTTTTTTTTCGAGACAGGGTTTCTCTGTGTAGCCCTGGGGAACTCACTCTGTAGACCAGGCTGGCCTCCAACTCAGAAATCCACCGGCCTCTGCCTCCCAAGTGCTGGGATTAAAGGCGTGTGTCACCACTGCTCGGCTGTTTTTGATTTTTATAACCATAGGGACTTTTCTGTGACTGCGCGGCTCTCAGATATGTAGAGGTATATTTATTTATTACAGCTTTAGGCCTTTGCTTACTCTTGTTCCTGACTTGCTGTTATAACTTATTAACCCATTTATACTAATCTCCATTCTACCATGTGGCTCATTAGTTACCTCTCCTTCAGTGCCAGACTGGCAAATTCTGCCACTCCTGACTCTTCCAATGTTCTTATCTCCCGGAAGTTCTGCCTATCCTCACCTCCTTTGCTAATGTCCACCAGCTCCTTATTAAATCAACCAGAAGCTGAGGGAGTTTTTACAAAATGCGATGTAGCCAAATGAATAACAATATCCAAAGCCCAGTCTACTCTTTACCAGCACAGAAACCAGCATTTGACTAACACAATGACAACCTTTACACAGTGCACAAAAAGATCACCCCAACAGGTTTTTGTTGTTGTTGTTCGTGGTGGTGGAGTCCCTCCCACCCCTGACAGGGTTTCTATGTGTAGACTTGGCTGTCCTGGAACTAACACTCTACTTCTCTCTCTGTCTCTGTCTGTCTCTGTCTGACTCCACCAGGTTGACTTTGAACTCAGAGACCTGCTGCATCTGCCTCCTGAGTGCTAGGAGCAAAGGTGTGCACCACTACTGCCCAGCACTTGATGTTTATCTGGTTTCTGTTTGTTTGATTGTTTTTAGAGAAGTTATGTGTGTGTTAAACTGTAGCCCAGGCTGCCCTAAAATTTGTGGCAATGCTCCTGCCTCAGTCTTATGAATAATGAGAGTACAAGACATTCCATATTTGTAAAATCTTGAGCCAGAGCTGGAGAAATGACCCACCCAGTGGTTAAGAGTCTAGTGCTTTTTTAGAGAACCCGGAGTTTGATGCCCAGCACCCATGTCAGGATCTCACAGCAGCCTTTAATTACATCTCCAGGGGATCTGACACCTCTGGCCTTTTTGGCCACCCACACAGGTGTTTTACACACACACACACACACACGACATAAAAATAAATATTAAAAAAAAATCATGACTAAACCAGGCAAGATGTCATATATCTGTAATCCTGTAATCCCAGCAGTGAGACAGGAAGATCTTGAGTTCTAGGCCAACCTGGGCTACACCAGCAAGTTCCTCTCCCCTCTTAGTCCCCCTTTTTCCCTTTCTCCCATTCCCTCTTCTCTGAGACCAGATTGGTCTCCAGAGGATGATGGTGAACTTCTGATCCTCTCGCCTTCTGTAGTGGTTTGAATGAGTATGGGCCCAATAGACTGGCATATGAATCCTTGACCCATAGGGAGTAGCACTATTAGGAGGTGTGCCCTTGTTGGTGGAAATATGTCTCTGTGGGGCGGGCTTTGAGGTCTCTTGTGCTCAAGCTATGCCCAGTGTGGCACACAGTCTCCTCCTGGTACCTAGGGATCAAGATGTAGAACTCTCAGCTCCTCCAGCCACGTCTGTCTGCGTGCCGCCATGCCGTCTGCCATGTTGATAATGAGCTAGACCTCTGAAACCGTAAGCCAGCCCCCATGAAATGTTTTCCTTTACTACAGCTGCTTTGGTCATGGTGTCTCGTCACAGCAATGAAACCCTAAGACATCTTCCATGCTTGAGAGCTGGAGTTACAGTTGTGTGCCACCTTGCTTTGCAAATAAGGTGGTTCTGGGAGTCAAACCCAGGGATTTGTTCATGCTGGACAAGCCAAAAACAACAGCAATAGCAAACAACAAAACCCCTAAAAACCTGCCAGTTTTCCTCCCTCGGGAAACGAGTCACCTATAGTTAAGAATCTGAGAGAGTCCAGGTGGTGCACGCCTTACAAAGAGTGAGTTCAAGGACAGCCTGGGTCACTTACTGAGACCCATCTCAAAACAGAGAGTAAAAATTGCTCTGGAGATGAAGCTCAGTGGTAGAACGTTTGCTTAGTACGTGTGAAATCCTAGGTTCAATCCCCGGTGCTGCAAAAGCATAAACAAATAAACCTCACAGGCCGGAACTCTAAATGCCTTGTGCGGTTTTTGCCCTATCGGGGGCCAGAACAGAGACATCCACTAGAGGGCAGACTTTCTTAACTTTGCTCCCTGCCGGTCCAGTTTTCCCATCCCTGTAAATCTGTAAATCGCTCCTGCAGATTCCCAAACCCAGAAGAAATCCCCCTTCTGTCTTCCACCACCTTATCCTAGAATTAGCAAGAAGAAGTTTTCTGGGGTTTGTTTGCTTGTTTGTTTGTTTGTTTGTTTTTGAGACAGGGTCACGCCGGGTAGTGGTGGCGCACACCTTTAATCCCAGCACTTGGAAGGCAGAGACAGGTGGATTTCTAGGTTCGAGACCAGCCTGGTGTGCAGAGTGAGTTCCAGGACAGCCAGGGCTACACAGAGAAACCCTGTCTCGAAAAACCAAAAAACCAAACCAAACCAAAACAAAAACAACAACAAAAAAAAACACCCCAAAAAACAAACAAACAAACAAACCTCCCAAGAGACAGGGTCTCTCTGTGTAGCCCTAGCTGTCCTGGAACTCGCTCTGTAGACCAGGCTGGCCTCAAACTCAGAAATCCGCCTGCCTCAGCCTCCCAAGTGCTGGGATTAAAGGCGTGCGCCACCACTGCCCGGCATTTTTTTTTCTTAAGATCTGTTTTGATTATTTATTTTCTAAGGATTTATTATTTGTGCGGCTGTGCATGTGAGTGTGTATGCATGTGTGTCTTTGTGGGTTCACATGTGCTCACTAGGGTCCATGGGGACCAGAAGAGGCTGTTGGAACCCCTGGATTGGGAATTACAGGTGGCTGTGGGTCCTCTGCAGGAGCAGTGGGGATGCTCTTAACACCAGATAGCTCTATAGCTCTATCATTATTTTTTCTATTACTACTCCTACTCCTACCTTGTAGCTCTGACTGGCCTGGAATTCCCCATGTGGACCAGGTTGCCTTTAAACTCACAGATTCATCTGCCTCTGTCTCTTGGGTTCCAGAGTTTAAGGTGTGGTGTAGCATGCTCATCCTCCTATTTTATTTATTTATTTATTTATTTATTTATTTATTTATTTATTTATTTATTTATTTATCTATCTATTTATTTATTTATTTATTTATTTATTTATTTATTTATGTTTTTTTCAAGACAGGGTTTCTCTGTGTAGCCCTGGCTGTCCTGGAACTCACTCTGTAGACCAAGCTGGCCTCGAACTCAGAAATCCACCTGCCTCTGCCTCCCAAGTGCTGGGAGTAAAGGCGTGTGCCACACCTCCTATTTTTATTTTTATTTATTTATTTTTTTTTAAATTTTTTTGGTTTTCGAGACAGGGTTTCTCTGTATAGCCCTGCTATTTTTATTTTTAATATGTATATGTATGTGCGTGTGTGTCTATGTGGGGTATCAGCATGTCAGGGCAGGTTCCTACAGAAGCAGTAGTGAGCCACCTGATATAAGTGGGCAAACTTATTTTCTCTACACAAATTGTTTTCTACTTCCACAATATCTCTTACCCTGCACCAGTCAACAATCATCTTGAAAGTGACTTTCAGCTGGTTTGGTTGTCATTGTTTTGTTTTGAGACAAGATGTTATGTAGCTGGGGCTAGCCTCAGACTCATTATGTAGCCAAGGAAGGCACTGAACCTCTTATCCTTCAGCTTGCACCTGAGTGTACCTTCAAACCTAGTGTCCTGGCTGGTTTTGTGTGTCAACTTGACAGAAGCTGCAGTGATCACAGAGAAAGGAGCTTCAGTTGAGAAAATGCCTCCATGAGATCCAGCTGTAAGGCATTTTCTCAATTAGTGATCAAGGGGGGAGGGCCCCTTGTGAGTGGTACCATCCCTGGGCTGATAGTCTTGGGCTCTACAAGAAAGCCAGCTGAGCAAGCCAGGGGAAGCAAGCCAGTAAGCAGCATTCCTCCATAGCCTCTGCATCAGCTCCTGCTTCCTGACCTGCCTGAGTTCCAGTCCTGACTTCCTTTGGTGATGAACAGCAGTGTGGAAGTGTAAGCCGAATAAACCCTTTCCTCCCCAACTTGCATCTAGGTCATGATGCTTGTGCAGGAATAGAACCTTGACTAAGACACCTAGTTTTCCCTCCCCTTCCCTTCCCATTCTTTTCTCCTACTTTTCTTTCTGTCTGTCTTATTTTTTTAGGAGGGGCTCATTGCGTAGCCCTGGCTGGCCTGTAGTTCATGATGGAGACTAGCTCTAACATAAACACTTGGGCTGAAGAGGTACTCATTTGGTAACCTGTGTGTAGCACAAACATAAGGACCTGAATTAGAGCCTCAAGGACCTATGTTAAAGAGCTGGGTGTGGCCGTGTGTACTTGTAATCTAGTGCTCTGCAGGGGACTGGATGCTCCAGTGTCCTAGTTTGTTCAGCCTTGGAAGCGAGCAGCTTTTCCCAATGAGCCATCTTGATAGTCCAGTCGGGCATTCTTCTACATAATTTATATGTAGCATATCAATGTGCTCATACAGAGCCTGGGAAGTTCGTGTGTGTGTGTGTGTGTGTGTGTGTGTGTGTGTGTGTGTGTGCACATGAGTGATTGAAACAGTCTTAAGTACCTCATAAACTTCCCATGTAGATGAGAATGGTCCTGTCTTCCTAATTCTCCTGCCTTTACCTCGAGAGGGTTGGGATTCCAGGTGTGGATATGCACACTCTGGAGGTAGCACTGTTGAAGTCTCCACTTACAGATGGGGACACTGAGGACCTAGACTTTACCTTGACCAAGAACAATGGCGGTGGCTCAGAAGTGG
>CM052721.1:14560647-14613661 GCA_028551405.1 Uromys caudimaculatus
GGGGGCGTGGCTCAGTGGTAGAGCCCCTGCCTAGAATCCCCCAGTGAGGGGCTGGGGTGTGGCTCAGTGGTAGAGCTCCTGCCTAGAATCCCCCAGTGAGGGGCTGGGGGCGTGGCTCAGTGGTAAAGCCCCTGCCTAGAATCCCCCAGTGAGGGGCTGGGGTGTGGCTCAGTGGTAGAGCTCCTGCCTAGAATCCCCCAGGGAGGGGCTGGGGGTGTGGCTCAGTAGAGCCCCTGCCTAGAATCCCCCAGGGAGGGGCTGGGACTTGATAGATCTCTTGGTGATCATACCCTAGGTTTTGACCCCCCCCCCCACATGACTATCTGTACAGTTGCAAATGAAACCTGGTATTTCAGAAGGAGAAACAAGATGGCACAAGGGAAGACAGCACCATCATAAAGGGGTTTTAGGTGGGATTTTTCTGAAGCTGGGTAATGTGGGACCACGGGCAAGTATAAAGGGAGACCATAACAAGCATAGGAGGCAGAGGTCCTGTGCCTTGAATTTGTTCCTAACTCTGGCCTCTTTCGTTTGCTCCTGCCCTCCTTCATCCACATGCAGTCATCTGGGGACCTTGAGAACGATGAGCAGGCAGCCAGTGCCATCTCAGAGCTGGTCAGCACAGCCTGTGGCTTCCGGCTGCACCATGGCACCAACATCCCTTTCAAACGCCTGTCTGGTGAGCTCCTGCCTTCAGTGGGGGGTTTCTTCTAGAGGCCCCTCTGCTCAGGGAATTCCTGGCTCCATTCCACTGACTCCCAGTTCCTCCTGGGGTCCTTGGTTCACTACGCTTTCATGCTAGGTCTTTCTAGGATGTGTACAGAGCGATAGGGACGAGAAGGGGCTCTGTGTCCCATTTCAGCCAGTTTTGTTGTGACCCTCCATGGTGGCCGCTGTACCCACTAACTCTTGCTCCCTTCCCTCTCCAGTGGTCTTTGGTGAACACACGCTGCTGGTGACTGTGTCAGGACAGAGGGTGTTTGTGGTGAAGAGGCAGAACCGAGGTCGGGAGCCTATTGATGTCTGAGCTATAAAAGGCCCTGGCTGGAGAAGAGGACCGCCTCAGGGACCTGTGGCAGGGGACACCATCTTCTACTGTCCTTATGGAGCTGGGCTTGTGTTCACTACCTCCTTCCTGATCCCTACCCGGGGCACAAAGGCTTAGCGACTTCTGTGCTAAGGGACGAGGGACACTATGACTAGGGGGATCCCCTTTCTTCCCTTCTGTGTAATAAACACTAGTCCAACCCTTCCAGAGCTCAGGATGTGTGCACAGAATGGTTTATCTGGGTGGGGGTGAGGTTACACCTTGTGCCTGTCATCAGCCTTCTAGGGAGACAGCTATACCTCAGTGGGCCAAGATCACCACCAGGCATCATAAAACTGACAACTGGGGACAGGTGTGGTGGTGCAGAGCTGTTAAGTAAAACTAGAACTAAAGACGCATACATACACAGGAAGGCAGCTGTCTGCATGCTGAAGGCCATCTCCCCTGTGGTCAACACACAGACAAACTCATGCTCCCTCCCAAACAGCTTTTAATAGTTTTACTTCAGCTGGAAGATGTAGTCAGAGAATAAGTTACAGGAACAGACAAAAACAGAAAACAAGAAAACAGAACTTAAAGTGCTTCAGGCTGCCAACGTAAACATGAGGGGCAGAAAGAGGCCACCTAGCTATGTCCCCAACCCCTGAGACAGGAGAGTCATTGTCATTGCCGTGGGTCCCTTTACCACTACCACCCTCTAATCTCAGCCCTGCGGGTGGGTGCAAAGGAATTTCAGCGGCAGAGAGGCTTGAACACAAATGAGAGAGAACACTCTGTAAACTGGGGACAGTGTGAAGGATCAGGGCAAGGGAGCTCCTGCGACCCTTGCCCTGCTGGGGTGGGGCCAGCCCTCCCCTCCCCCCCCCCAAGAACTTAGGGAATACTGTTGGCTGAGCTGCAGCCACACTGCGATGTCACAGCTTCTGCCCTCAACCCTCACCAGCAGACACAGACAGGCAGCCCTTCAAGGCCTCTCTGCCCACAGTGGGAGGTGCAGCCTAGGAACAAGGAGCCCTCCGGGGGCTTAGGGTATCTGGTGTGTTGTGTCCGGAGCTGAGCTAGCAGACTGGTGCTACTTGACGGGCTCCACCACCAGGACTTTACACTCACGCTTGGCAATCTTGTCTAGAGAAAGCACAGCCTTGTCCGGGGGCAGGTAGAGAGGACGGCCGACAGGGGAGGCCACAGGGGGTGTGATGGCCCTGCGTTCCATCACACTGCCTGACCTGGAAGAAGACAGAGGCTGTGGGCTGACTCTGAGGGTTAGAGCACCCCTCTCAGTGGCCTGCTCCTGACCCCAACTCCCTTCTTGGTCAGACTGGCATCAATCCTGGTCCCTTACCTCATGAGGTGGCTACGGGAAGGCTGTTGGTGGGAGAAAGACTGAGAGCGGCCCAGGCTGGCCTGGTGTCGCTCCACTAGGTCCCGGACAGCAGGACTGCTGGGGCTGCTCTTTCGGGACAGCGGCCGGGCCTCAGGTGGAGGGTGGGACACACTGGCAGTGAACTGGAGCTTCAGTTTCATGTGCTGGCTCAGCTAGGTAGGAAGATGCAGACCTTCAGACCCAGGTTGGACTGGGTTTCCATTTTCCCCGTGCCCAGCCTTCTAGTGCTACCTAAGATGTTTACCCTCCAGAAGCAAGAAGCCCTGACTATTCTACCCAACACTGAGCCTACCTCGAAGAGCCCTGTCCTCAGGGCCTGGAAGGCTACACTGAAGGTAAGGGCGCTGCCCTTGCGGGAGAAGCCCAGGTTATTGAGGGGTGTGTGGCAGACGATGGAGTCTAGGGCTGCCTGCATGGCCCGACGTTCCTCCTCACACAGCTGCTTGCCTGGGGACAGAAGCGCGTACTCATGAACACTGGCCAGCTTCCCTCAGCCCGCACAATCTTTACCAGCACGGGGTGGGGGGTGGGGTTAATATGCAAAGTGCTCTGTGGGGTAAACTGAGTAAATGTTATCTTTTGCTGAGGGTTACAGGCAACAGTAGTTAATGCTGTGTGCTGTGGTCTGTTCTAACCCAGATGGTGTGTTAACTCTGTTAATATGCACGACAAGCCATGAGATGTTACTTACTCAGTTTTAGAGAGGATAGAAGTTCAGATGAAGTAACTTACCCAAGGTCACAGAGCTAGTAAGTGTGTGTGTGTGTGTGTGACAGAGAGAGAGAGAGAGAGAGAGAGAGAGAGAGAGAGAAAGAGAAAGAGAACTTGTACCAGAAAGCCATAGGTTGAGTGTCTGCCCACTGCCTACCTTGACTCTCCATCTGTGACCCTGATTGCCTAGCTAGGTACACGGGAGAGCCATCCAGGTACTGCAAGTCACCCACTGAGGTGGGGCTCGCATTACTTGGGAGCTGTCCTCACTGTCCTGCCTCTTCCTTTCCCTGTCCCTCCCAGGGGATAAGGTCTCGGCCTGGGAGGTGACCCACCAGCCTGTGCATGTTCCGGGGTCCACACAAGCCTCACAGCAAGGAAGTCTTGGAGGTTGTTGAGCAGCGTGTAGGTGACAGTGAAACGCTCGTAGGTCCGAACAGGGGACTCACAAGAAGCAGTCATCACAAAGCAGGGGCGGTCTAGGCGGACACTGGGCAGGCTAGGAGCAGTGAGAGAGGAGGCTGGATGTGTGTGTTAGGCAGGGGTGAGCAGAGAGCGCCTGCTGGGTCTCCCATATACTCACCGGTAGTGGGTGTAGATGCTCTGGGTGAAGGGCAGCTTTGGGGTGGACCACTGAACCACCGCAATCAAGGGGACTTCGAGACCCTGCAGGTGGGACAAAGGGAGACTTCCCATGTTCAGGGGCTCATGGCCTTTCCCTTCCATTCTCTCAGCCTGGACTGCTCTCCAACTCCTATATAGCTGGGGATGACCTTGATCTTCTGAGCCTCCTGCTACCTCCCAAGTGCTAGGATCCCAGGCACATGCCCCTACGCTGGATTTATGCAATGCTGAGGGTAGGACCCAGGATTCCGTGCTCGCTAAACAAGCACTCTACCTACTGAACAGTTGCCTCGGTTCTCATCACTTCTGTGGACACACCAGCTCACCTCCTTGGCCCCAGGAGGGGGCTGCTCACCCCCTCTCAGCTGGAACAGGAAGTTGTGTTCCTCCAGGGCGCTGAGTGGACAGGGGAAGCAGCCAGAGGTACCAGGAAGCCGACAGAAGGAGCCCATGGAGACTTCCCCAGACTGGTGACTAGTTCCGTAGAAAGGAAGGCAGGACATGAGCTTGCCCTGTCCCATCACTGTCCCCAGCAAGCCACAGCCCTGCCTCCGCCCAGAACCTCACCAGACATTGTCCACCAGCAGCACAGAGCCGTCAGGCATGACAGGTAGATAACTGGCATTGAAGTTGGGGAGGATTCGGATGTCCCAGACAGAGATCTCTTCCTGGGAAGAGCTGTTCAGCACTGTGTGGGGAACAAGGCCAGCTCAGAGGAGTGAGAGCCATCCCACCCCAACTCCACCTTTACCTACCATACTGGACCCATCACTGCCCTCCACCTATTCCCTTGCTGCTATTCGCGCCTTGAGCCAGCAGATCTGCTCACCCTTGAGCACGGTCAAGTGTTTTCCAGCCACAGTGAACTGCCGGCATTTCAGAACTGGAGGGGGCAGCAGCGTCAGTAGGGTGCTCACTGCAGGGAGAGGGTGAGGCAGGAAATCAGACCTCCTCATCACAGATCTCCCCTTCCAATGTGGCCCCCTCTAACCTACTCCTCTCCAAGCTCCAGCTTTCCCCCTTTCCCCCACCTTGGGCCTTGAAGGCGCTCTGTTCTCCACGGAAAGTCTCCCCAGGAGATCGAGTCTGTAGCAAGCGCAGGTAGCCTTGATCTCTGACTTCTGGTGCCTCGACCTCCCGCTTCCACACGGTCACTACAATCTAGGTACAGGAGCCGTCGGACCATGATCACGAGGAGTGGTAGATGGGTCTTGAAATGTCATCTTGAATTATAGGGCAACAGCTCCAGCTTTGTCATCCTACCTTGGCCTTGGGTGTCCCTGGGGGCAGTCTATCCAGTGAAACGGTGAGTGGGAAGATGACCTCATCTGTGGATACAATCGGTTCTTCCACAGGCAGCTAGGGGTTACGAAAGGGGTGAAGACGTCAGGAAGGCGTCAAAGATGCAGTCCTTTAACCTCTCTGCAGGACAGGGCAAGTCTTTATGCCCACCCCTCGATATCATCTGCCTCCCATCTTAGGTCCCTCTGCAAGGCAGGATAATGCTGTCATCTGCCTCCTGCATCAGGTCCCTAAGGAATTCATGCTCCAAACTTCCAGCAAAGCTCCCCTCAGCCCTTGTCACCCAGAGATCCTCACCGTGGTCGCTCCCCCTGAGGTAGCAGGGCCCGGGCCGTGGGTGAGAAGAGGGCTGCAGCCTCGAAACAAACCCCCGCCCCCCGGGTCCCCTCCCCCCGGCGGGTCAGCATCCTGGTCGCCGGTGCCGCTGCACCCTGGCAGCGCTCCTCCTGCGCTGACCGAGGCCAGGGCGGCCAGGGCAGTCGCCAGCTCGGTCCAGGCCCCTCGGGATGCCAAGCCCGCGCCGCCCCCAACGCCAGGCCCCCCGCCGCCCCGGCAGCGCAGCACCAGGAGGAAGCGGACCGTCTCCCCCAGGTACAGATGGTTGCGCCGGGGCAGCGCCCGGTACCGGCCCGGGTCCCCGGCCAGCTCGGCGCGTGGCGGCAGCGGCACAGCCGGGAAGTACATCGAGTAGTCGCATTGAGACTCCATTGGGTGGGGAGGGCGACGCGACCCGAGAGCGGGCCGGCAGGGAGCCACGGGACCGGCGGGAGCTCGGCCGGCGAGTCCCGACACCGGAGGACCGCGGCTCCGCCCGGCAGGCAGCGGGACACACCAGCCTGGCCCGGAAACCAGGGAAACCAGGGAAACCAGGGAAACGGACCCGGAACCTCGACCTAGCGGCGCCGGAACAGGGGTGCGGGGCTGAATGACTGGAGAAAAAGCGGAAGCGGAAGGAAGGGGGCGTGGCCACCGAGGCTTCTCGGAGGAGTCGAGGGGTGAATGCAGGCTGCAGAGGAACCTTTAAGGCGACTAGACCGGATTCTTTGGGTAGAATTTATTTTTACTTGGCTCTGCCTTCCTCCTTTCATTTCTTTCTCCTCTCTCTCTCTTGCTTTCTTCCCTGATTTTCTTTCTCATTCTGTTCCCTCCCTCTCACGGGGTTTTCTGTAGCCCCAGCTGGCCTTAAACTCCCTATATAGCTGAGGCTGAATTCAAACTTTTGATCCTTTTGCCTCCATTCTCCGGAATGTTGGCATTACAGGTCTGACTTATGCAGGACTGGGCGTTGAGCCCAGGGCTTCATGAATGCTAAGCAAGCATTCTGCAAACTGAACGACATCGCTGTCTTTTTTCTGGATTTTGTTGTTGTTATTGGTGGTGGGTGTGGTGTGGGGTGTGTGTGTGTGTGTGTGTGTGTGTGTGTGTGTGTTACTGGAGTGCCTGAGCCTTAACCTCATGCTAGCTAGTCGTTTACCAACGGCTACCACCAGGAAATAGTGAAAGAAAAGAAAGACCCCTTTCTAGCCTAATTTCTGGCCAATAAAAGATTCGCCATCCCTTCCCCTTTTAGAGCCCTATGTAAAACAAAGAACTGGGGGCAGGAGAGATGGCTCTTCGGTTAACAGCACTTGTTCTTGCAGAGGACCAGGGTTTGGGTCTCAACATCCATATGGTGGCTCACAATAATTGGTAACTCCAGTTCCAGGAGATCTGTGGGCACCAGGCATGCATGTGGTGCACATCATACATGCAGGCAAAACACTCATACACATAAAAGAAAATAAATCTAATAATTAAAAAAAAATAAGTAAACGTTTCATAGCATTTATTCATCCAACAAATATTTTTACAGTGAAATCAACACAGCTCTATAACAAATATTTCGTAGAGAAATGGACATATATCATGCCCCAAACGTTCGTTCTCTGTGTCGCTCTCATCTTTTGCCCCTCCAGGGGGCTTTGAAGACTTGCTACATGAGTCTGTCTTGAGGCTTGAAGTGGCAAAATTAGGGGTTGGGGGAGGAAACAGATGCTGCTGGGATTCCCCCAGAAAGTCCAGACAACGCCAGTCTCACCTTAGAGTAACCTTCCTGTTCCTTCCAAGGGAACTGCAGACGCATCTAGAGGTCCTCCACCTGCCGCTCATATGTGTCCTAATTTGTAGTCTGATACCTATGGGGGCAGTAGCCTTCAGGTCTTGAGAGGCAAGGAGACTGTAGGAGGAAACTGCTTAGCATCAAGTTTATCCTTATACTGTAGCTCAGGGGTAGCCAAGCGTTCGCACTCCTCTTGGTCTTTCTGGTTCAGTCCGTTCTGAAGTACATAGCCCAATACCTTAGCTGAACCAAACTGTAAAGGACGGAGCCTTGCATCAGCGATGTATTTGGGGTCTAAAGCCTCACCTCCCATCAGGCAACGTTTAGCTAAAGCTTCTCTTCGAGCCCGGAGCTCAGCCACAGCACGTTGCAGTCGACTCCGGCCATACTGTTCTATCCGAGCCCACAGACTACGGTTGAAGTGAGTATAAAGAGCCCAGTCTAGGTTATTCCAAGCTCGGGCCTGTTGGGTCAGCTGCTGATCTTCACCAGTCACCACAGTCTTATTGGCAGTCCTGATAATGCTCTGCTCTCTTCCAGCCTGGGCATTGTGCATGAAGCCTACCACATCATCCAGACTCCAGCACAGGGCATCTGCCAACAGAACCAACGACTCATCAAAGTACTCAGCCACCATGACCAGGTCAAAGACTGAGTCCAACCAGGCCAGGCCCCACTGGATAAAGGATGAGGGCCAAAACTCTGAGGAGGCCAGGTTGGCTGGCTGCTTGTAACTATCAGCAGCTGTGGTAATGGGTCGGAAGAGAGTTCCAGGGCTAGCACCGGAAGGTACAATATGTAGCTGGAAGGATTTGGGGTCTCTGGGTAGCAGGGGACTCTCTCTCATGGTCTTTGTCTCTGGGGGAAAGGGCAAACCAAAGTCAAACCATAGTAAGTTCCGGGCGTAGTGGTTGCCACGGGCCCCAGGTCTGTAGAAGGCTCGAGGATTGGACAGGAAGGCGGCCAAAGATGGTGCCTTTCGGAAAGCCGATGAAACTGATTTGTAGTAGGAGAAGGCAGAGCGGGCTAGAGCCGCTGGATCTCGGACAATGGAAAAGAAGAAGCTGTCAGAAGGCATGACCTGAAGTACCTGCAGAGGAAAGAAAGTCAGGAAGAGCTTGACTGAGGAGAAAATGAGTAGAAGCTGAGGCTCTGATGAGCCCTCCGGCTCGGCTGTCCACCCTCAGCTTCCCTCAGTAGCTCCAAGACCTTGGGGAAATGACAGAACAGCTGTGAAATTCAGTTTGCTTGTCTGCAAAAGGAAAGTAGTCAGAGGTCCCCAGGTGACCGAGAAGAATACTTGAGAAAACAGCTAGTCAGAAATCTGGAACACAGACAGCTCACATTGGTCATTAATTTCCTTGGGTCTTGTGTCTTCATAGGTTGGGAAAAACTCTTGAAGCTAGGGCTGGGGAGATGGCTCAGTCAATAAAGTGTGTGTGCCACACAAGCACGAGAACACAGGTTTATATTCTCAGTACAGACATAAGCTAGACCACAGTGGTGCTCACCCATCAACCCAGTGTTAGGCAGAGACGGGTAGAACCCCCGAGTGCTGACTGGTACACACTTGAAATCTCTAAGAACCAAACTTTTGTGTTCACCTCTACAACAAAAATCTATTTGTATTCATTGTGTGTGTGTGTGTGTGTGTGTGTGTACACTTGTGCATGTGGGCTCTGGGAGAGAACCTCATCCCTCAGGCATCATCTACCTTTGTTTTCAAGATAGGATCTTTCACTGGCCTGGAACTTACCAACTAGGCAAGGTTGGCTAGTCAGGGGGCCCCAGGGACTCTCCTGTCTCTGTCTCCTCAGTGCTGGGAACACAAGAGCCTGTTACCATGCCCAGCTGTTTTACATGGCTTCTGGGGATCAAATTCAGGTCCCGATGCTTGCATGGGAAGCATTCTACTCATCTCCCCGGCCTTTCTTCCTTTTGGCCTAGGGTCACACTTACGTATCACACAGTGACCTTGAACTCTTGCCTCAGCCACCTGAACATTGCAATTACAGACAGGTGCCAACATGGCTAGCCCAGAAACCTGTTAAATGCCTTTTCTGGGACACTCTTTTCTGGGTCACAGCTTCAAGACAGCAACTGGCCTTGAGGCTCCTCAGGATGGAAGGAGGGAGACACCATGGCAACAGCTGTGCTCTCAGGCCAGTCCAAGGTGGCTGCAGCGCAAGGCACTTCTGGAACTCTTGAGGAACTTGGAGAACAAAAGACACTCCTGAAGTAGGGCATGGAGGAAGGGTGCTGACAATCCAGTAGGACTGAAGTCTGGGGTGTATATCTTTATTTCTCAACAGGTACCTTGACAATCGGCCTGGGTTGGGCTGTAACAGCTCTTGCAGGCTGATTAACATGGAACCTAACATTTCTCTATCACAGTGTTCTTTGGTGATAAGCCTATCCTGAAGGAAATTTTAAGAATTACCATCCTGGGGTGGACAGATGGCTCAGTGGTTAAGACCTTTTACGCTGCACTTAATGAGAACTGGTATTCAGATCCCTGGCACCCAGGTAATGAACCAGGTATCTCTGCAAATGCCTGACAGCCTACCTCCAATGGCAGCAGATAACCTGATAACCTAACCTAGCCTCATGTTCAGGGAAGGGCCCTGCCTCAAAGGAATAGGCAGAATGACAGTGAGGACCCTGGCACCTTCTCCAAGCCTCCTTGCGCGCGCGCGCACACACACACACACACACACACACACACACACACACACACACACAATCTTGAGATGAAGAAAACAAAGTTTGGATTGATCTCCAAAATGCTAATAGGAACCCATTTAGGATTTAAGGCGTTATGTGCACCTAGAAACTGTATGAGCAGATGACATTTCATAGAAAGATGATTTAAAAGTGGGGATTTACAACAAAACTGACTAAAAACTACCGAGGAAAAAACCCCACCAATTGCCACTTTTAAAAGGAGCTATGATTGGCTGGAGAGATGGCTCCGTGGGTAACCCGCTGGGCAAGAGTGAGGGCCTGTGTTTGCATCCCCGTGACCCACTAGGTAAAGCCGGACGGTGCATGCCTCTGTAATCACCAATGGTGAGATGGGAGGTGGAGACACTTGTATCCCTGGAAGCCCACAGACCGGCTAGCCTGGAGTACGTGGCCACCAACTGCAAAAAAGGACCCTGTCTCAAACGAGGTGGAAGGTGAAAACCAACAGCAAGGTTGCCCTCTGACCTCTACACGTGCACCATGGCACACACAGGCCTGTATCACAGGAACACACACAAACGCCCTACACATGGGAGATTATTTTTAGAAAAGTACCTTTCCTTAACTGAAGATTTTTTTTTTCATTTTCTTCATTAATATGGGCATGCCCAGAAGGCGGAGCCTTGGAACTTTTTTTTTTTTTTTTTTTTTTTTAAAGCAGAAGTTAACTGTCTCTGGCATCCAAAATAACTTCCCAGTTCTACCATTTGTCCCTTGTACGACTTTGGCATTTCACTGATGCTCTTAGAACCTTCGTTTCTTATAGTGTAAGCCTGGATCAGTATATCTGGAAGAACGTGGAAGTGCCTGGGACATAGTAGGTAGTCAGTGGTGGTGACAAGGTCATCTCTCAGCTGTTAGAGGAACTCAGTCCAGCGATCCTTGTCGTTATGCTAAACTTGACAGTTGCCCCTCGATATTTCAACAGTGGCCTCTTGCTGCCTCTTATATCACCCTCAATCCTCAGCTGTCTCCTGCTCTGCCTTCAACAAGGGTGTGCTGGGTATGGCGGCTCACACCTGTAATCCCGAGGAAGAGGATCCTGAGAATTTAAGGAGAGCCAGGGTACATAGCAAGAGCCTGTGAGCCTTTTCAAAATAAAGTATTTTGGCAGTCGGCTATTTTATTCACGGCAATGCTCTCCTGATACACACGCGTATATTTTGTGATGGGTTTCTTCTCTAAGCATGCCCAATCTGAGCGGGGGGTATAGGTCAGTGATAAATACTTCTGACAGATAAGTATTGCTATAAGTTGTAGGACATTCTGGGTGACTTTCTCAAAAAAAAAAAAAAAAAAAATTCCCTCAAAAGAATGTCCGGCTGGGAACTACTCACTTTGTAGAGTGCTTGCCTAGCGTGCACGAGGTGCAGGGTCTCATCCCCTTTGCTTCGTAACCTGGTGGTGCATACCTGTACCCAGCACTTGAGAGACGGAGGCAGGAGCATGAGGACTTCAAGAACATCCTCAGTTACCTAGTCGGTTTGAGATCAAATACAAACACGGACAGAAGGGGACACACACACTAACATACACACGAGAGAGAGAGAGAGAGAGAGAGAGAGAGAGAGAGAGAGAGAGAGAGAGAGAGAGAGAGAGAGCGCTGAATGTGTAACATCTGATCTTCCTATGAGCTCCTTGCCCAATCTTTCTCTATTCTCCTTCCAAGTGCTCCTTATCCCTCATGATGCTAGGATTACAGTGTGAGCCACCACACCCAGTGCTGGTGTGCTTTCTTCTCTTTCAGACAAGTGTTCCTTATCCCTCATGATGCTAGGATTACAGTGTGAGCCACCACACCCAGTGCTGGTGTGCTTTCTTCTCTTTCAGACAAGTGTTCACCGGTTTAAGCTTGTGAGAGAATGTGCTATCTCTCCCAAAAGAAGTTTCTTTGGGGGGGGGATCAGAACTGGGGTCTCTTTTGTTGTTGTTTGTTTTTTTGTTTTTGAGACAGAGGTCTGGTGATGCAGCTCAAGCTGGCCTTCAACTATTTTGTTTTTAATTTCTTTAAGACAAGGTGTTTTGTATTCTAGACTGACTTTGAACTGACTGTGTAGCTGAGGCTGGCCTTGAACTCCTGATCCTTCTGCTCTCCTGCGTGATGGGATTAAAAGTGTGTACCACCACACTTGGTTTATATGGTGCTAAGAATTGAGCCCATGGATTTCTGCATGCTAGGTAAGCACTCTATCAACTGTGCTATATCCCTAGTCTGACCTCCAGTTGTCTCCTGTCTCACCTTCTCCAGTTCTGGGATTCAGAATGTCCAACTATTCTGTACTCTGTTGAGAGCTTAACACGAAACAGATGAGAAGCCTCGCTGTGGTGCTTACACATAACCACAGCACTAGGGAGATTGAGACAGGATCCTAGGGGCTCACTGGCCAGTCAGTCGAGCTGCATGAGCAAGTTCCAGGTTCAGTGAGAGACTGTGTCTCAAAAACTAAGATGGAGAGTGACTGAGAGACACATGGGATTGGCCTCTGGCCTCCATAAGCACACGTACCCTCCACACACAAATCTCATTTGAGAGAAGACTCTGGCTCCCAACACTACATCTGCTCCAGAGAAAGGACGTTTGTTGACAGCAATAGGATACCTCACCTTTATGCCCCAGGCTCCAACTTGCGCACGAACCCTCACACCAAGGCATGGAACCTCTTACAGATCTTGGCCACAAGCCTAAGGAGATCTTTTTCCTACTCTACCCTCACTGTACCTCCTCACCTCTTTCAGGTTGAATCTCATGTGATGACAGAGGATATGGAAAGGCTTCTGGGTATCCGAATTCTGGGGATGGTAGCCTTTGACCTTAGAGGCCTGGAAAAGCTTTGGGTAGCCAAACTGGTAGTGGTCAGGCAGGGCAAAACGTAACCCCTGCTGGTCCCCGTAGCGATGAAGGAGATTGAGCACAGAGCTGCTCCCAGATTTGTGTGTCTTCAAGAACACAAGTCGCTGTCGGGGTAGGCAAGACTTAACAGTTGGTCCCAGTGAAGGGATCCAGGACTGTCGGAGCTGCAGTCCAGGTAGCCTGGAAAAAAAAGATAGGGAGGGAAATGTCCTGCCGCTTAGCATTATGTGGAGCAGGTGGGTCCTTGTAATGAATAGACAGTAGGAACGCCCTCCAGTATTTACCCCCTAGAATCACATCACCAGGTAGGATCAGGGAAGAGTAGGTTGGGGGGGGGTGTATTCAGAGAGGTGGGACAGGACAGGGACTCACCTCCTCTGGAATGATCCCCCCAAGAACTGTAGGCCAAATCCGATGGTCATGAAGACTCCCAGAGCCACCCCCAGGCTCCGAGGCCTCCAGAGCCTCATGGTCCTAGCAGGAGACAGAGGGCCCATGTGTCACAAGGAAAGTGACATTAAACAGGGACAGAGCCAGGGCCAAGAGCCATGGGTGGCAGAGAGAGCTGGAGATGGCCGTACAGCCGTGGAAAGCACCTTTTGGAGATCAAGGGATCATTCTCCAGGCCTCCTCGCAGCTCTGGTTGAGTCTGCCCCCTGAGTTAGCAGATTTTTGCCTCTGTCAGCGTCTAGAAGGGAAATGAGGGGGAAGGAGAGGAGTCTAAGGAGCTTTTCTTCTTCTGCCACTGAGACCTGAGGCAGGGATGGGGAGTGAACTCTGTGTGTGTGTGTGTGTGTGTGTGTGTGTGTGTGTGTGTGTGTGTGTGTGTGTGTGTGTGCGCGCGCATGTTCTTTACACAGGACCTTTGTAGACAACCTGACATCTATTCCTTTTGCTGCCAACCTTGTTTGTCTCCTGCCACTTCCTAGCTCTCCAATTGTCCTCACCCCCTCCAAGCATTGGTCAGTTAACAGGGAAGGAGATAAAGCCAGGACCCAGATCTCAAATGAAACGGACAGTAAATGAAATCGAATCTGTTGGCTCTTGATGATAACCTGGCATTGTGAAGCCAGGTCCTGGCTGCCTTCTGAGCCCCTCTGTCAATCACAAATAGGAATGCAGAGCCTCCTTCCTTCCATAGCTAGTATAGGGAGAAACCTTAGGTAGGAATGGAGGACCAGCTAGGAACAGGTTGGGTAACCCAGGAGGAAGAATGGGGACCGGTGGACTTAGAGGAGTGCGTGGCGAGCCTCTGTTTCTGCTGGCAAGGCTGCTACCCATTCAACACAAGGAAAACCCCAAGGTCTACAAGGGGCTGATGGAGATGTGTCTACAGAGTCCCCAAATACACCCCATTCTACTTCGTAATCCTATCTATCAGCGCAGAGCAGAAAGGGAGGGGGGTTTGGTTGATTGATTATCTTTCCCTGACCTTAAGCTTCCTGATCAACTTGGAGTGTAACTCCATGTTTTCAGATCACACCCTGCGATCAAAGATCAAGATCCTTCCAACATGCTTAAACAGCCTCCTTCTCTGAACTAGCCAGGCTGATCCCAAACGGAAAGAATCCAAGTTTACTAACCAGAGATCCGCCTCCTGGCATTGTCCCTAGCTCCCTCCCTAGGAGCACAGCCACCGGGATTCAGCCGAGCACTCACTCCTCTATCCCGAGCTAAACTAGATTTCCTCCCATCCACCTCAGGCTCCTCTCATTCCCTCATCCCAGCTCGCCCTCTGCAGCTCTGGAGAGTGCTGCATCTATCTCCAGCCCTTTGTTAAGGGTCTTCTGTGAACCCCCTCAAGTCTCCTTCTAGAAATTCCAAGGCCCCTCCACTGGTTCCAGCCTCAGCTTCTCTAGGCACTCACCAGGCCATAAGGAGAGCAGTCGGAAAAACCAGGTCAGGCTCCCCAGCCACCGCCCGGCTCCTTGGATCAACTTGCCCCACAAACTTTTCTCAGCACCCAGACTCCTCCCCCTCCCCTCCCTTTGTCCCGCCAGTCCAAGCAGCCACTTAACTTGCTTGCTTGGGCATTGATTGTCTCTCTGGGTCTCTCCCCTCCCTGCCCCTTTCCCAGTCCTCTGGGGAAAGATCGCCTAGACTGCTTTTGAAAGATGCCATTTCTACCCTCCTTTCAAGTAGGAATCAATTACATCTTTTTCTTTTGGCTTTCCACAAAACAAGAGATTTATTCAGGTGAAGAGACGGAGAGAGAGACAGAGAGGCTGCCAAGAAGAGCAGCCCTTTCCCTGAAGGCAGGAGCAGTGGTGTGTTAATCTAGTAGGCCTGGTGTTCTGCACATTTTATAGGTACTTCCTCATGTAATTTGTTTGATCTCCAAATTGGTTTTTAATATACTAAGATACTCATACTTCAGGCTTGGGAAATATGGGGTTGTTCTTTAGGGCGCTTGCTCCCAAGGGACAGACTCCAAGAGGCAAGAAGCAGGTAGAAATTGAAGCATTTACAGAGGCCCAGGGGAAAGTAGACTGGAGGAAAGGCACTTGCTGCACATGCAGAGGACCTCAGTTCAAATCCCTTATACCATGTGAAGACATGGGCGTGGCTATAAGCACATCTCCCCTGGAATTCCAGTGGTGTGTGGGGATAAAAGGATCACTGGAGCTTAATGGCTGCCAGCCTAGCATCAGGTTCAGTGAGAATGCCTGTCGCGAGGGAGTAAGGCAGAGAGATATAGCAAGACATGTCCTCCTCTGGCCTCTGGGCGTCCACACCCACACCCACACCCAGAGAGAGAGAGAGAGAGAGAGACAGACAGACAGACACATGGTCTAATAAATTATTTATTTACCAGTAAACACTGATGTGAAGACTGAAATATAAAATGGAAGCCTTTGAAGGATGTGGATGGCAAAGGTCACAAGATGGGTTCCCCACCCCCCATACTTAAGAAACAGAGGATTTCAGAAGAGCCAATAAAACTCAGGTCCTACCCCCTCCTGTTCCACTGTCAGCACCTAGCTTTATTGGCCTCCAACTCTCAATCCTCCTGCCTCAGCCTCCCAAATTATAATGGGTTTACAGGCAAGTGACATCACTCTCAACTAGTTTATTTGTCCGTTTTCAATACCAGGTACCCCCATGCCAATAGTACCATCCCCCCCCACTTCCAGGTTCCTGTTTCCCACCCCCACCCCTGCCTTTCCCATCACTTAGCCCCAAGCCTTAAAAGAGCTGAACCATACTGCCTTCCTAAATAAATATCCCTGTTCCCAAATGAAAAAATAAATATTATGAACACCCATCTACCTCCCACCCCACTAATTGGAAACTCCTGGATTTGGGGCCCCAGCCATTCACCCACAAAGTCCCTTTCTGCCCTCTCTGTAGCTCCCTTCCACTCTTCCTCATGCCCAGCTGAGGGAGGCAGAAGGAAAAGGGCCATTAAGCCTCCTGACGCTAGGGCACCCCTCCCTCGTTATCGCAGTCCAAGCAGAGTCAGGGCTGAGGGAAGGAGGATGAGGACAAGAGGGATATGGAGGCCAACAGATGACCCCAGATTCCTGCTTCGGCCCTGGTTGTATCTGGCACTGCCACTTCCTCCTCTCACGCCAAGACCGTCCCTTCGAGGAGGACGAGGTGGCCTTGGAGGCCTGGCTGGGGGAACCACAGGCACTGCCCCAGCTTTCCAGTCGTCTGCATACTGCTGTCCCCCTCCGGAGCCACTGGCATCTTCATCTGTGCAGATGGAGAGGATCAGAGGTAGAAAGGAAGAACAAGAGATTCCAATGGAAGGGAAACTGAGGTAAGCCCTAAGCACGGTTTTATATATAGTCATGCATGGGAATGTCAAAATGAAATCCGTTACTTTGTGTAATTAATATACAAAAGAGCTAAAGAGAGGCAAGAGAAGGACACACAGCTGTGAGCCACGACAGGAATACCAGGGAGGAAGGAAACACATAATCAGACACCAGACAAAGAGATGGGAGAAGGCAATGAGACGGGAAAGACAGAGCAGAGCAAAGAATAAAAAGGGGAGATGGAGAGAAGCCAGAAAACAAAGGTAGAGAACCGGGAATGGGAGGAGGAAGAAGAGGAGGAGGAGGAGGAGGAGGAGGAGGAGGAGGAGGAGGAGGAGGAGGAGGAGGAGGGGGGGGCACGGGGAGGAGGAGAGAGTAGGCAACACAAGAAAAGGTGAATGTGCTCATTTCTCTTCTTGGCTAATTTCATGGGTGGGGGTTGGGGTGGAGGTGGGGCAGCCTAGTGACAGCACAGCTAGCTTCCCTGCCCCCAGTCTGCCCTTTACAATAAGTTTCCTTAGTGTTCTCTGTAGGAATGTGTGTCTCCTACTACAACCAAGGCTGGAGAACTTTGAGCCGGGCACTTAAGGCTTAAATGAATAGAAATGAATGAAGCTAATTAATGTGAGACGGGGTGAGGGGTGGAAGGGTGGCTAGTGGGGCAACGTGTGGGACTCGAAGGGGGATGGGCAGGAGTGGAGGCGCAGTGGGCGTGGTGTCAAGGAGCAATGGGGATTCCAAGAGCAGGATGAGACTTGAGAGGCAGTGGGCTGGGCTCCGGGGGCTGGCTCACAGCAGAGGAAGATTGAGGATCGTGGGCGCGACTTGAGAAGCAATGGGCCAGGGCCTGGGTCAAGGGGCCTTGCGGAGTGGGTTTCTGAGCCTCACCTGCATCATGCATGTCAAGGTCCTGACCCAGCGCAGCCGCCTTCATTCGAGCAGTAGCTGCTCGGAGATGTAGCCTCCGCCGCCGCGTCGGGACATCGGGACTCGAAGTATCCAACTCTGGGTTGTGGAGGTGCTCGTTCAAGGAGCCCACGACCACAGGCGACATATACCTGAGAGCACAGCACCCCGAGAGCTCCCGCTGCTGCTTTCCCTCCTTCTAGACTCCCATAGCCGCCAGAGCCCAACACTCACCGGCCTCTCCCAACTCCAGTCCAGCAGGGTGCCGCCTCCTGTGAGAGATCTGCGGCCATGCGGGAGTCCCCACACACCGTTACGGGCAGTCCTGCCCAGAAGCCCCGCACTCGGCTAAGTCTCTCCCGGAGCTCCCAAACCTGCGCGACAGAAAACAAAGCTGCAGCGCTGCGGAGCGGCTGTATTGCCACACCCACCAGCCCCCGCGGCTCCACGACAAACCAGACGGTGCAGATTAGTGCCCGCCGCTGTTGTGGGCCGTTCTTCCTCGGCCGAAGCCCTCCACGACCGGCTAGCCTCTTCTCGGGGTGCTGGTGCTCGCCGGTTACGGGACTGCACCGGATGAGGGGTCCCACATTCCTGAAACACCTATGTCCAGGGAAAGACCTCAACAGTGACTCTGAAGCAAACCAGTGTCCTCTGAAACTACAGTCCCCTACATGCCCTATTGTTTCTGACACCCACACCTCACCCCCACCCTTCCTCTCTATACCTTGGCTGACACCTTTACACTGTTTTCCTGCAAGTGCATCAAACCTTCTGAGATCTTCACCCCAATGGACTCAGCAGCCAGCTCAAAGGAAAAGGGTCCCTGGAGTTTCTCAGCCAGCAGCAGGAGACCATCTTGAGGGAAGGGGAGAAAAAGAAAGGGGGACAGCATGGATCTAGTATGCTCCCACACCTCTCACTGGGGCTTGTAGGTGGACTGTGTGACTGCATGAGCAACCCCCCCCCCCCCTTGTTCTTCCCCCAGTTTGGTTTTAGGCCACGCTCTCCTTACTCAAATGGCCCCCAACCTTCCTCAGGGCCCTCCTCCATCTAGGGCTTTCTTGAGCCCCCTCACCCAGATATCCGCCCCATTCAGGCTCCAGTCCCCTGCTGCTGAGGCAGCCATGGGCCACATTGAGGCAGAAGCCCCTGCAGGGCATAAGCGAGGGTACTCCCCGACAAAGTGGGCAGCCAATCAGACGCATCAGGGCCTGTCTGCAGCCTTCCAACACGGGTACCTGTGGGTAGAGAATGGATCTGGGCATCCATGAGCACCCAGGCTGTTCTTAGCAAGCCTGGTGCTGGGCATAGAGAGGTCAAAGATCCTGACCCACCTCCCCAGGGTATCTGTTGGAAGCTGGATGTGAGCAACTGTGGCTGGTGACCCCGTGTGGCACCTGGTGATACCACAGGACTGCCTAAGGGCTGAGAAGGGGGGTACTAGAGAAAAGGTTGCTGATTCTGCTTCATGAGAGGGGTCTGACTGTGTTACTGAGGAGGAGGTGGTAAGGAGAGATTCAGGGCCAAGAGTGAGCCCAGGCTGAGGAGAGAGGAAGAGGGCAGGGGGTGAGGTGGGGGGGGTCAGGACCAGTGATGAAGAGAGATCTTCAGCAGCAGGGAGGAGGCAGGGGCACTGAGGGTTCACTACAATCTTGAACTGTTCTAGAAAGACCAGCAGAAGGCATGTGGGTCACCAGAGGGAGGACCAGAAGTAACAGGAGATCATGTCAGACACCCTGGGGAGGCCTGACTCTGGCCTTCCTTCCTGATGTCTTCTGGAACACCAGAGCCCAGGAACAAATAAGGGACAGCTCCAGGCCTCTCCTGCCAGCCGGTCCTGTCTTCTTCACTCCCTGGGCTCTGTCCATATTCAGGTCCCCTCTAACCTTAAGTGCTTCGCTGACCACATTTTTTCCAGTCTCCAGACCCTGGACCAAGGCTCGGGCTGCCACTAGTGCCCTGGTTATCTGGAGGGAAAGAAGATGAGAAAAAAAGCCCCCACAAAAGTTATCAGTTAGTCAAGACTGGAGTGAGAGACAGAGGGAGGTTGAGTCTGTGGGATTAACCTGGGGTGGACACACTGTTGGGTGATATAGAGAAGGGGGTTCAATAGGCCCGAAGGAATTATGGTCTAGAAGAACTGGGTGTTTGGAAAGAGCTGGTGGGGTTTAGAGACAGACTGTGTGTCAGAACACTGAGCCGAGTTAGAAGACTGAGGGTGTGAGTCCCTGCATCACTACTTATTGACTCTGAGACTTGCTTGGGGGGCCCCATTTTTCTCCTCTGTAAAATAAGGATGCTCTTATTTACCTCAAACAATTATGATGACAATTCGATGTGATACTGTAAGTGAAAATGATTCCCAACTTTGGTGCCCGATTCTTATTTAGCTGAACCACAGGAGATCGCCATGTTAGGATTAGAGAGGTGTTGGCAGAAAATAGCTGAAGGTGGAGAGCCAAGTGTGTACGTAAAAACAGGGCAAAGAATGTAGTTAAAGGAGACCCAGGGGACGGGTCAGGCATAGGTGACCAAGGCTTGAGGTGGGGATCACCCAGTCAGAGAATGCAGGCCATGAGGTCAGAGGTGACATGGGCACAAAAGGGGGTGATTGTCTTAGAGATGACAGTTCATAAATTAGAGGTCACTAGGGTCAGAGGTTGCTGAATCTCAGGTTGTGGGGCCTTCTCACCTGTAGGCGGAGGCGGCGGGGTGAGTCCCCGAAGGGCTGCAGAGAGCCATCAGCAGTTGAAGTAAGCCGCGTGAGGCAGAGCAGGAAGTCAGGAGGGAAACTGTATTGTGGGTGCAGCAAAGGGAAGGCTCTCTCCAGGAGCTGCGCCCAGAAATCCGCCAAGGTGTCGTCTAACCCCTCGCCAGACTTCTCATAGTAGTCCCGCAGGCCGGAGAACAGGCTATTGAAGATGACGGCGTGCTGAGAATACAGGCGACCATAGGAATGCGAGAAGAGCTGCGCCAAAGAATGCTGGGATAGAGACAGCATCTCCCGAAAAAACTCTAACAAAGGTGGAGGGATGAGAAGAGGGAACAGAGGCAGGGAGAGCAGGGAGAGGGCAGAGGCAGGAGGGAATGAGGAAAAGAAGAGGCAAAAGGATTAGAAGCCAAGCAAGTGGGAGATCTGGCAGACTAGGAATGAGGACGGGCAGGGTTCTGGAGAGAATGTGGAGTGAGGATCGGAGATAAGCAGGGGTTCTGGGGTGGGTGGGGGTGGGCTACCTATGACTGCAGGAGGTGGGAATAGCAAACAGGGTGCGAGGCACAAGCGTAAAGAGCTGTGAAGCACATCTGGGGACCCCCAAAGTCCTCACCGTTAAACTTTCTGTGCCGGGCAGCCAGCGTGTGAATCAGGAAGGAGCCACTGTCCTCAACCAGGCCCCGGAATGTGACCTCAGCATCCCTGATCAACTTCTGTTCTGTCTCACTGGAACAGCAGGTGTACTCCTGAGGACAGATCTGAAGGTGCTCACCTGGACAGAGGAGACAGGGAGGAGTACTGGATGGTAAGAAGGGGTGTTAGGAATTTCCTCTCATCCCTCACCTATCTCTGGGGGCTGATTTTTCTCTTCCACCTGCCCGAGTGCTTTTTCCTTTGTTTGCCCCTTCAGCCCTTCCTGAACCCTCCTTCATTGTCCCTCACCCATCTCAGCTTCACTCATATTTGTAATGGGATCATCTATCGGACAGCTGCTTTGAGGGCCATATTAGTGACCAGAGGGTCTTCAGGTAACCCTCCCAACGCTGCACACCCCACGCCTCCAGGGACTTATGGGACATCCATAGAATGAAGAACGGGATTTGTAGGGGTGGGGCTACTTAGCTACTTAGTAAGCAAGAAAGTATTGTCGTAAAAGAAGCTCACAGGAATAGCAAGGCGATTTCTGGCTGTTAAAAAGACACTAACGGCTGTGCTAATTATTACAGAGAAGGGAATTCCTCTGGTGGGGATTGAATGGGAGCTATTATGTGAGCAGCAGGATTATTGTGATCCCGGTAAGGAAGTTACAGGAGGAGAAGAATGATGCCCCACGGACGAAACAATCACCGTAAGGGTCACTGAAAGGAAAGAGTTATTGAGATGGGGAGGATCCGTCCCCGCCCCTTCCCACCCCGACTCTTCCCTCTTTCTTCTCACCTGAGATGAGGGAAGGAGGGATTAGGTTTAAGCTATATCCCCGAGTCCCCAGCACCTGCCGAGTCTCTGCACAACTCCGGACGACCTTTGCCTCACTCCCATGTCCCGGTCCAGGACCGGGACACAGAGGGAGCAGCAAAAGCAGGAGAGGTCGCAGCGCGGACATAGATGCTCTCCTCCCTGGGACGGGGCAAAGTGGGTCCTAAGGAGGAAAGAAGAGTCCACGGAACTCTAGAATCCCGTTCGCGGCCGCGGGACGTCTCGAAGAAAAGAATAGGAGTGTGCCCCCCAAAACTGAACAACCCCAGCACCGTAGCTGGACCAGGAGGCATCTGCGGAGACAATGGGAGCCGGGGAGCGGGACAGGGGGCGGGGCCCGAAGCGGTAGCCCGCCAATGATAAGAAGAAACCGGCTCCGGGGGCGGGGGCAGGGTAGACAAGAAGCCAATGTGGAACAGCAACTCGGCAGGGGGCGGAACGCGGCCTGCACGGCGGAGGCTGGCGGGGTAGGGGGTGTGGTCTTGAGAAGGGGCGTGGTAGTCTTACTCGAAAGGCGGGGCTTGAGTGAAACTGAGCCTATTGCAATTGAGGAGCCGGCCTGAAGGCAGTAGCAAACGCTCAGCCAATGGAGGAGGACATAAGAGTAAAGGAGGCGTGACCAGGGTGGAGCGACCCGCACGCGCTAGATCTAGCCCACGTGACAGAAATGTACGCCACATGCCTGGTGGCTGCTCGAAGCCGAGCGTGCTGTGTGACAGGAACGTGGTCGGCACGAGCCCGCTCTGTGCCAAGTCTCGCGACACTTCTCAGCCGCGCGAAGAACGGTTAATCTCGCGCCTGCGCACGGCGTATCTCGTGCCTTCCCGCGTTTTTCTCTTACCCGCCGGTCACCTGAGGAGGAAGAGCCGCCGCAGCGGGGCGTCTCGAGTCAGAGGTGGGATGACCACTGAGACCTGAAAGGACTCCTGAGGTGGTGACCTTTCTTCAACCGTGGCCATCTAGAGGTCATTCTTCCAAGCTCAAACAGTGAGGTTGCCCCTTTGGACCCACAAATAGGCGCCATTCCAAACCCTGCTGCCCTCTTAGCCCTCCACTGAGGGCTGTAGCTCTGTGGCGTCCGCTGTGGAGGCCAGAAATCCCATCTTCTGACCCGGAGAGATAAGTAGTCCCATAAACGGAAGACCCCTTTCCTCCCCCCTCTCCCCCCAGTTCAGATAAGCTTCGGGGTCAACCTTACGTTGCGCTTTCTGGAAGTAGAGGATGCGCACTTAACTCTTGGGGATGTTTCCGGCCTGACTCAGACACCTCTACCTCCAGATCACTCAGAGCCTCCCATTTCCTGTATAGTCAGGGAATGACTTCCAGGAATGGAGATCTGAGGTGCGTCGCTGGTTCGGTTTTAGCAGCTAAGCCCTGATCAGCCAAGGTACCCCTCTTTGATTCCCCTAAGAGGGATTTGTGCCAGAAGCGGCTCAGAAACTGCTCAGTGTGTAAACCCTCTGTCCTTTGTTTGTTTACCTCTACTGAAGATTGGCCCCAGATCCTCTGGCCTTACTTATTTATTTACATGAATTAATTTACTTATTTAACTATACTGAAGATTGGCCCCAGGCCCTGTGGCCTTAATTTATTTACCCATATTGAAGGCTGGGTACTGCCCAGAGTCTTGGAACATGTTAGGTAACCCTTCTATAACCCCCAGGCCTCTTTTTACTGTTTATTTTGAATAAGGTTTCACTAAGTTGCCTAGGCTACTCTGGAATTCCTGGAATTTGATGAACATCCTGCCTCAGCCTCCCAGGTAGCTGGGATAACAGGCCTACACCATCACCCCAAGTTTCAGGTTTCTGTTTGCCAGCCCTTAAGGCAGTAGTGACTGTAATATGGTTAGGTTGACTACCGGTTTTGGTGCCCCATCCCATAGTACTAAGACCACATTCTGGGAGAGAAAGGTGATGTTCGCGAAAGGGATGGAGTAGAAGTAGGACCTCTTTCCTTTTTTCCTACAGCTGGATTAACATGCCTACTCTGTGGTCACCCTCCACCCAGTGCCATGGCTCTTCCTCAGGCAGTGTGTCCTCCCCACTTCGAAAGTCTGTGAGACGTACACAGATGGCCTTGTCTCCTCGTTCCTCTACCATCCTACCCTGTGATGACAGAGACTCACAGGAAACTGCAGAGTGGTGAGTGCAGTTGGTGACAGGTGGTTGAACTTGGGAGCCCCTTCTGTATCCCCAGAAGCTTTCCTCTCTGTTGTTTTCAAGCTTGGTTATATGTGGGGCTGTGTGACAGTATCAGAAATGCTCTACTGAAAGCTAGATATGGTGGCACACACTTGTAATCCCAGAATTTGGGATGAGGAGGCGGGAGGATCAGGAGGGTTGAGGACAGCTACATAGTGAATTCAAGCTAGCCTGGACTGCATGAGACTCTGCTCTAAAACTAAATAAAAATAAACCAACCAAACAAAAGTGGAAGGTAGAGAAGGGAAAGGGAGAAGAAAGGGAGGGAAAGAATGCTATACTGGTTCATATCCAGCTCCTCCCAGCTCTGTTGTTTCTTGCCTGCCACATGTCTTATAAACATCAAGAATAGCACATCAGCCTGGGCTACATAGCAAGACCCTGAAAACAAAATAGAGTACAGGTCTAGTTTTGGATTTCTCTTGCTACCTAAACCTATCTTGAACATGTAATAATGCTTAGCACTGCTGGTGGAAGTAGGGATTGTGAGAGACTATAAATAAAGAATGCTTTATTTGTTTGCTTGAAAATTTATAGGTATCTTTTAGTTGGTATCCTATAGTCCTCTGTTTCAGATTTTTAAAACAGATCCATGATCCTTATCTGTTACAGCTTTATGAGTTTATTCTGTGAATATCGTAATAGCATATCATGTTTTTGTAATCTTTCTAGAAAAAAAGTAATCTCATACACCATTATGCTCATCCCATTTATTTTAATTGGCCTTCTCTGAATCATTTGTTTTTGCCAGTGCTGTTATTGAAGACTAGATTATATCAGCACTGTAAACTTGAATCACTAAGATGAAGGTTAAATGTCAAGTTCCTCATTTTAAAAAATAGGTACAAAAAATGAGGTACATTTAATTACATATATATGTACATATGTGCCTGCCCCAAATATACATGGAAGTTGGAGGATAACGCTCAGGAGTCAGTTCTGTGTACTGTCCAGCCCTGGGAGCTGAACTGTGGTCCTCAGGCTTCGGTGGAAAGTGCTCTTAACTTGTTGAGCCATTTCACCTGCTTTTATTCCTCATTTTTCATCTATACTGCTTTGACATGACTTTTCTTGTCCCTTATCTCTTAAAACTTGAATGTTTTTCTCATATAGATGAGGCACAATTAGAGATAAATAGAAATTAGAATTAACTCTTTATGGGGAAGGAATGGGACAATGCTTAAGGGAAATCATATTCTCTTTATAGGGATAGTCCCTCAACTAATGAAGACAGTGACTTTGAAGACAGCTTAAGACGAAAAGTGAAGAAGAGAGCAGCAAAACGACCACCCAAAGCTGCCCCGGTGAGTCCGCCATTTTGTTTAATTCAGAATCTAGTCTGGGAATCAGCAAAGATAAACCTGGAAGGACTCAGGTGATGGAATGGAAGAAGAGAGAATGTTAGGATAGAGAGGTACTAGAATTCTTTAAAAAGAGAAAAAGTTAATAATAACAACAAATCTCACAACAATAAAAAAAGGTCAGTTACTTAAAATCTGAAACCATAATGGAAGCATTGCTGTGGAATTGGCAGCTTAAGGCTACCTAAAGTGATAATGATGAAATCAAATGTTAGCATCATTTTTACAGCTTTTGTACAGCTAATATTTTTACACTTAATAGTCGGCAAAACATCGGAAGAAGCAGTCCCGAGTAGTACCTAGTGAGAATGGCAAGAACGAGTCAGTGCCACCACCCAATGACCTTTTTGATGCCGTGAAAGCTGCCAGAAGTTGTGTGCAGGTAAAGAAGCATCTCACCTCTCCTCCTCTTCCTCTTGACATCAACAAGAAAGCTAGGTCCAGGAAATTTTTACAAGTTTATTAATAATGATTACAAAAGTTTGAACCGTTGAAACTTGTTTACTGAAATATTTTGACTTGCATTAATGCTTTATCATTTATGTTTATTAAAAATTCACATACAAATGAAAATAGAAACCAACTACCAATAACTGATTTCTGTCCCATAGTTTTCAACTATGTAATTCTGAGAATGAAATGTTGCCCCTCATAGTGGATTTGTGTGTTTTCCATGTATAAGTCATACTATCTGGATAATTTTAGGTAAGTTGTTAAACATTTGGCATAAATAGCACACAGGTTGGTATCTTCAAAATTGCTAACCAGATAGGTCTTTATTGCCTCCTTTAAAGCACCAATAGCTAACTACAGATCTATTTTGAAGTCCTGAACAATTTTCCACACAGACACTTGAAGGGAGTTTGAATCAGAAATTCAGTGGACTTGTGGTCTACTTTCACAAGAGGGTCACAGTATCAGGCTTGGAATGGTGACCTTTCTTTGCCTTGCCAGAAGAGGGCATACTCTAGCTAGTAGTGTCTGTAGCTAGTTGTTGGGTGCTTTCCCACCTATGGCTTTTCAGATAGTCTGCTTTATATTTTCATTCTATTGAGACCTTGCTTACTCTTCTCCGGTTTGAGCTCAGTGAGCAAAAGGCTATGCTGGATTTAGAGAGAGGCAACTGCAAACTTCATCTCTGTGTTGAGACAGTGTTTCTCAATGTATTCCTGCCTGGCCTGGAACTCAGTATGTAGGTCAGGCTGTTCTTAACTCATAGAGATCAGCCTGTCTCTGCCTTCCGACTTCTGGGATTATAGGCATGTGTCACACATCAAACTCACCTGCTTCTTGATACCATGTGATTCTTTGTAGGGTAAGACAATAAGGATCAGAATCTACAAATTTAATTTGTTGTTGGCATTTTACTGAGCATATGTAAGCCAATAAAGATAAGACAGTGGATATGAACCTCTACAGTGACAATAAGAGGGTCCTCAGAGGAGAATGTTCCTATTCTAAAGGTATCAGAACAGGATCAGTTCTGCCTTTCTAGAAGAGACAAGAAGAGTCACTGGGTGACCTAGAAAGAAGCTTAGATATGTCTCTTCTTAATCAGTTATATTAAATATTTTTCTGTCCCCACATTATTCTTTTGAATAATTTATTCTTATTTTATGTGCATTGGTGTTTGGCTTTGTATATTGTATGTCTGTGTGAAGGGGTTGGATCCCTGGAACTGACATTACACAGTTGTGAGCTGCCATGTGGGTGCTGAACATTGAATCTGGTCCTCTGAAAGAGCAGCTAGTGCTCCTAACTGCTGAGCCATCTCTCCACCCCACTCTTATTATTTATGTTTTTATTGCATATCATTTAAAAGTGTATAAAGCTTGGCAAGTCTGGTCTCACATGCCTTTGAATTCAGTACTTGGGAGGCCAGCCTGAATCAGTGGAAGGCAGAACTTTGTTTTGGGAACTTATAAAGGTCCTTTAGCCTACACAGCCTGGCCTCTCAGAGGACAGTCAGCTTTGTCACATTAACTGGTGAAAGCAGGTTCCTGTCAGGAATGTCCTCTGGGACTCTGAGGAGATCAAAGGATCAAGGGAATGCTGGCCAGAGTGGGAACTGTGGGGGCAAAAGCCTTGTCTTAGTCAGGGTTTCTATTCCTGCACAAACATCATGACCAAGAAGCAAGTTGGGGAGGAAAGGGTTTATTCAGTTTATACTTCCACACTGCTGTTCATCACTAAAGGAAGTCAGGACTGGAACTCAAGCAGGTCAGGAAGCAGGAGCTGATGCAGAGGCCATGGAGGGATGTTCCTTACTGCCTTGCTTCCCCTTGCTTGCTCAGCTTGCTTTCTTATAGAGCCCAAGACTACCACCCCAGGGATGGCACCACCCACAAGAGGCCCTCCTCCCTTGATTACTAATTGAGAAAATGCCTTACAGCTGGATCTCATGGAGGCATTTCCTCGACTGAAACTCCTTTCTCTGTGATAACCCCAGCTTGTGTCAAGTTGAAACACAAAACCAGCCAGTACATTGCCGTCTTGTTTAGTGAAGTTTTTCCATCAAAAGTCAGCTTCCTACTTCCTAGAATTGCTACCATCTCATTTTTACCTACATGTACTTCTACCTTCCATTGTAGTTCAGCAATATGTTTAAAAAGATGTTTGCATTTTTTATGAGAAATTTGTATGTTTCATTTGAGAAGATGGAATACAATATGTTGTGTCATATTGTTGGAATTGAAATCATCTACATGTTTCTTCTAGTCTTTGGTGGATGAGTGGCTAGAAAACTACAAGCAAGATGAAAATGCAGGATTCTTGGAGCTCGTTAATTTTTTCATCCGAGCCTGTGGATGTAAAAGTGAGGAAACTCCCCCACTTCCTGATCCCCATCCTTCATGTTTAAAAATCTACTTCTGTTTATGAATACATTTGAAATTGTCTAAAAATAGAAGGTAAGACATGAAGAGCTAGAGTATTTAAGTACACTTTGATGCTTACATATTGGAAGTCATTTCGTAGGGAACTCTGATGATTTTGAGGCATAACTTCTTGGTGGGGAAAAAAAATCTTCTGCCTTGATAACAATAGGCAAGGTTTAAAACTGGACTATCATATTATGTTTTGAGAAGCTTCACTATGTATCTCAAACTGGCCTTGATCCTGAAGTAATCCTCTTGCCTCATGAAGTCTTCTGAGTACTGGGATTACAGGTATGCACATGAAATCCAATGCTGTTTTAATTTTGTATATGGGATAATCTATTACTTGTTTCTATTTATCAGCTATTTCACCTATATTTTTCCTCGGCCTTCTGAGTGCTGGAATTTCAGGGGTGCACAAAACACCAAGTGCCTTTTAGCTTTTGCAGATGAGATAGTTCTTATTCCCCAACCACTGTGTTTTCTATCTGATCTTTGGAGCCCCCAACTCTGCATGCCAGGGTTTAGTTTATTGGGCCAGGGATGTCAAATCGTTTAACAAGAATTCATCATCTGGCCTAGTTTTGTTTTCTTTTTCAGTTTGTTTGGGGGTATTTTTTGAACCATAGTCTTTCACTACATAATTCCTTTGCATTTTTCAGAAGTTATTTCATAACAGTTGTACAAATGAATGATGATAGGCTTATAACTAGAAAGGATTCAAGTCCTGTGATTGTGCCCTCTAAGGTCTTCCCAATATTTCTTCTGGTTCATCCTTAAATGTATCTGTGTCCTATTATTTTCTTTTTATATCTCTTGTCTCCTTCCATTTTCAGGCACTGTGACTCCTGAGATGTTCAAGACAATGTCCAACTCAGAGATCATCCAGCACCTAACAGAAGAATTTAATGAGGTGGAGGAAGCTCATCAGGATCATGCTCTTCTTACTCTGAATTCAAAACACAAAGCTCATACCCCTTTATTTCTGATTCTTGGAAATAGCTTTTATAAGAAAGATCTCAGCCTTTTTGAATATAAAAGAGACTTACAGAGATTAGCTGACAGGCTTTGGGTTGAGGGATAATGTGAAATGAAGTACATAGAGTTACATTTTCATTATACTGTTGAGTTTTGACTTCTAATCCCTGGACTTTCATGGACCTAGTAATTTTCTTATCCTTTTCATAAACCATTTTTAGGACTCAGGCGACTATCCCCTGACAGCTCCAGGTCCATCCTGGAAGAAGTTCCAGGGAAGCTTCTGTGAGTTTGTGAAGACATTAGTCTATCAGTGCCAGTACAGCCTCCTCTATGATGGCTTTCCTATGGATGACCTTATCTCCCTGCTCATTGGCCTCTCAGATTCCCAGGTCCGAGCCTTTCGTCATACTAGTACCCTTGCTGGTGAGCACTCACACAACTCAGTGGGCTGTCCTGAGATAAGTGGGGCTTTATTGTATGTTCTGGGTTTTCTTTACCACCTTGATCAATGCTATTGTATCTTGTTGCTTTTATCCTAGACCCCCCTGCTTCTCACCAGTGACATAGGAAAGGGGAGACCACAGTAATGATTCCCAGTTTTTATATCTTCCCAGAGCCTACTCTTGGCAATTGACTGTAAAATAAGGCCAGAAAAGTTGCTGAGGAGGGCCACTCCAGGGCAGAAAACTTTAGGACTTGAGGGTCACCCTGCTTGTTTTTTTTCTTTATTCTTTTCCTGTTGCTTTTGCACTCATGCTCTCTCCTCTGACTTGAACAATGGCTTTCTTGTTTCCTCTGACTCAAAGCCATGAAGCTAATGACTTCTCTGGTAAAAGTTGCACTCCAATTGAGTCTGCACAAGGACAACAATCAACGTCAGTATGAGGCTGAACGAAACAAGGGGCCAGAGCAGAGAGCACCAGAGCGACTGGAGAGTCTGCTGGAGAAACGAAAAGAGGTAAGGACGATTCCTGGCTCTTCCCTTCTCTTCCAGTTTTCATCTTGTCCCCAGACCTTATTAGGTTTCATCACGTCTCTCAGTAAGCACAGGTCTTAGGCAGCCTTTCAGACAGGAATAATAGGGATGGCAACAGTTTTCCTGTGCTCAGCTGTCAGAAGTCAGTATGTGTTCCTTTTGGCTCACAGATGTTTAATTTGGAGTGAAGTTAGAGTTTTCTGTATTTCACTTTCATTCAGCTTCCATTGGTCTGTAAGCATTATCAGTAGTGTTTAGGTGTTGCACTGGTATGCCAGTTGTTTGCATTTCATGTTAAATGTACACTGCTGAAAAACACATGAGAAGGGAGGCCATGTTATTGGGCAGCAGAAAGAGCACACACCTTTCAGTCACCCCTGGATATGAATTTTGTCCTGGTAGTTGTTACTGTAGAGGGTCTTATGTAACTTCTAAACTTCATTTTCTTTTTATTTAAAAAGAGGGATAATTCTTATATGGGTAAGGAGTGGAGGATCTGGGAGTAATTGGAAGAAGGCAAGGACTATTACCAAAACACACTGTATGAAAATTTTTTAAAAGATATTATCTTCCAATCTATTTAAATGAAATAATGAGTGAATTGGCTACCTAGCCACACAAGTTTTGTTTTGTCTTCCTTGTGGTAGGCTTTTTATCATTCTGACAGATTCCTGAGAGAAACAGTTGAAAGGAGAAAAGGTTTTATCCTGGCTCATGGTTTCAGAGGTTTCAGTCAATATTCAGGTAGTCCTGTGGCTTTTTGCCTATGGTGAGGCTGACTATTATAGCACAGAGGTTCTGCTGCAGTAGGTTGACTCACATCATAGTAGACAGAGGAGAGAGGGGTCTGGGGACAAGCTGTTTTCTTCCAAGACATGACTTCACTCACCTACATTATCCAACGAGGCCATACCTCCTCATAGTCCATTTAGCTATGAACTCATCTGTGGATCAATCCATTGTGTTTAAGTCAAACACTGATATACCTGTCTTTTACTCCTTGCTAGTATCTGCTCTTCTCCACCTTGAAGTTGCTAGGTCACACTGTGTCTAATTTTATCTAGTGATGATTTTCCCAGTCCCCATTAAAAACAGTTGCTTCCCTGCTATGTAATAACAGAAGGAAATATTTATCGCTGTGTGCATCTGTCTCTCTTACTTGCTCACTTGTTATCTTTTTCTTTTTTTTTTAAAATTCATTTATTTATTATTATATGTAAGTACACTATAGCTGTCTTCAGACATCCCAGAAGAAGGCATCAGATCTCATTATGGATGGTTGTGAGCCACCATGTGGTTGCTGGGATTTGAACTCAGGACCTTCAGAAGAGCAGTCAGTACTCTTAACCGCTGAGCCATCTCTCCAGTCCCCTGTTATCTTTTTCTGTGGCACTGAAAATTGGATCCAAGGCCTTACACCTGCCAAGTAGGCACTGTTACTGAGCTGTATCAGCCTGAGAGGCAAACTCCATTCTTACTTGCTGTTTTTCATTGTCAGGGTGATTTTAAAGGCCTACACATAGTAATAGGGCTATCTAGGATTTTAAATTATGTGTGAGAGACTCTCATTTTATCTGCTGATTTACTTTCTGCATTTTCATTTTCTCACCATCAACAAGGGTTAAAATACCTCCAAAGTAGCTGGCTGTGGTGGCACATGTTTTTAATCTTAGCACTCGGGAGACAGGGGCAGGAGGAGCTCTGTGAGTTTGAGGTCAACTGGATCTACAGAGTGAGTTCTAGGCCAGACAGGGCTGAATAATGAGGCCTTGTCTCAAAAAAGAAAAGCTACCACTACCAACAAAAACAATCCAGTGACTATTTTGAGAGAGAAGGTGTGAGAGAAATCTAAGTTCACATAACATTATTTTTGTCACTCCATATAATTTACAAACGAGTTTCTGATAGATACCACACGCATAAATATGTAAATAGGTTGGTTGAACATCTTTAATCTAAAAACCTGAATTCTGAAATGCTCTGATAAACTTTCTGAGCATCAATATAACACTCAAAAAATTTTTAATTTGGTGTATATTTCCGATTTGGATTTAGAAATTGTATTTTCAATAAGTAAAGTCTGTGCAAATATTCCAAAATCTAAAAAACTGTAAAATCTGTACACTGCTGGTCCCAAGAATTTCATAAAAGGATATTTTTTAACCTATGTGCATGATATTTGATACCATCTGTACTTGAAGCATTGCTTGAGAGTCTTGGGATGTATTCTTTATAAAAAGGGAGAACTGCACTAGTATGATTCTTTTTTCTGATTTTTCTGGACTCTCCATCAGTTGTCTTTCTCCCACTTTAGTCTCCCTACCATAGTGTTTTCTTCTGTTCATTTGGGAATGTGTATCATCTCTTTAGTCTGCCTCTCTGTAATATACTTCCAGTACATCTTATCACCAGTGGTCTTTTCTCAGTTTCTGGTTCTGATGATATTTTAAATGTGAAAAACTAAAGACATCATAGAACACATCTATGATGAATACCATATTAACAGTGTATTCCATAACAATGAATATTTTATTGTATTAGCTTATCTGTTTTGATAGCTTATAATAAGCTGTCGGCGTAGTAGTTCAACCCTAAAGATTTAAGTATACCCTCTTAAAAGTAACATGCTTGTATTACCTGATACCATTTTTTCATGTCCCCAAAAGTCATGATTCCTTAATACTTTCTAATTAATCCATACTTAAAATTCCTCATCTGGGATTCAAGTAAGGATATTTGATGGTAGTGTTTCTAGAGCCTCTTTTAATGTTTTCTTCCTTGGGATAGAGTCTTGTTTATGTAGCCTAGACTGGCTTCAAACTCCTGCTTCAGGTTCCTTTGTGCTAGAATTAAATGTATTAATATCTGGCTTCCTCTTTTATTCAATTTTACACAGAATGTTAGCTTCCTCAGATTTTCCCCAATATATGAGTGTATTGAAGAAATAGGATTAGTTGTTTCAAAGATGTTTTCTTCTTATATTCTATTTCCTTAGTATCTATTGTTCATCTAGTCTGGGGTTTCTCAGCAGTGGCAATATTGACACTGGGAGGCTGCCCTGGCCTTGTATATTGTTTAGCAGTGTTCCTTTGCTTCTGTCTACTAGATTCTGATAGTACGTTGATACCAGCTCAGTCATGACAACCAAAACTTTTAAAAAATTTTAATTTAAAAATATTTTTATTCTCTGAGAATTTTGTTCAGTGCATTTTGATCAAATCCATCCAACTCTTCCAAGACCCACCCTACTTCTCTATACATCCAACTCTGTGTCCCTTCTTTTCCTCATCCATTAAGTCTAACTTGTACTACCCATATACTCTTGGATGTGGGGCCTTCCATCAGAGCACATTCTGCTTACTGGGGGCAGCACTCTCAAAGGAAACTGACTCTCCATTTACCAGCAGCTGTCAGTTTCTAGAGCTCCTAGGCTTGGGGTGTGGCTTAATGTAAACCTCCTTTTTTCATGCTGGGATTTGGCCTTGCTTGAGCCTGTAAGGGGCTTGTGCATGCTGTCAGAACCATTATGACTTAATATGTAGCCCTGCTGTGTCCAAAAGACAGTTTTTGTGAATTCATCTACCATTTCTGGATCTTTCACAATGATCCCTAAGCCTTAGGAAGAAGGGATTCTGTACTGGCTGGTTTTGTGTGTCAACTTGACACAAGCTGGAGTTATCACAGAGAAAGGAGCTTCAGTTGAGAAAATGCCTCCATGAGATCCAGAGATAAGGTATTTTCTCAATTAGTGATCAAGGGGGGAGGGCCCCTTGTGAGTGGTACCATCTGTGGGCTGGTAGTCTTGGGCTCTATAAGAGAGCCAGCTGAGCAAGCCAGGAGAAGCAAACCAGTAAGAAACATCTGTTCATGGCCTCTGCATCAGCTCCTGCTTCCTGACCTGCTTGAGTTCCAGTCCTGACTTCCATTAGTGATGAATAGCAATTGGAAGTGTAAACTGAATAAACCCTTTCCTTCCCAACTTGCTCCTTGGTCATAATGTTTGTGCAGGAATAGAAACCCTGACTAAGACAGATTCAGACACTGCCAGTTATCCTTTGGAGAACAAAATCGTCCACCCTAAAGTCACTTATCCAATCTCTTTTATCTTTTTACTGGTTATACTTTTATCAGAATGTATTTATTAAAATTTCATTTTGAGGCTGGTGAGATCATTTGTTGTGTAAAAACACTTGTTTCCAAGCCTGACTTCATTCTTAGGTCCCAAAGGTGGAAAGAGAACTGACTCCTGAAAGTCATCTTCTGACCTCTATACCTATATATACTGCCCCTTCCTCAAATAAATATATTTAATACTTTTTTAAAATTTTATTTTCCCAATTGATAGTAGTCAAAAACACAACTGTGAGTTAGGTATGGATAGAATAACCCAATCTGAAGGGATATTTTAAAAAAAGATTTGCATTTATTCATGTGTGTTGTGTATGTGTACAGAGTGTCTAGAAGAGGACCTTAGATCTTCTAGAGCTGGAGTGACAGATATTTTTGAGCCACCTGACATGAGTGCTGAAAGCTGAACTTGTGTTCTCTGGAAAAACAGTATGTGTTCTTAACTTCTGAGTCATCTCTCCAGTCCCCAGGAACATTAGTTTTTACCAACACAAAGCAACTGTTGTGGCATTAAACTATACTGCTTCTTCTGGAATTAGAAGGGAATATTGGCTGCCTGAGAGTTTACACTATGTCCCTCAATAAATAGGAAGTAGGTTGAAGTTGTACTTTTCTGTATCTGTGACATTATGCTGTTGAGGTACGAGAGGGATAGTCTGACCTTGTTCCTTCCTCCAGTTCCAAGAGAATCAGGAGGAGATAGAAGGGATGATGAATGCCATCTTCAGAGGTGTCTTTGTCCATCGGTACAGGTAAGGCAGTTGTAGGCTCTTACTGAAGCCATTGTCCTTGGAAGTAGCATGGGAAATGACAAGGCCCTTGCTGACTTATTTGGTTAGTTTCAGGACTTATTGCAGCTGGAATGAAAACTGACAGATATGTTGAATTAGTTAAGATCTGGTTTATCCCTACCTACAAAGGACCTTGTGAATTTTTCTGAGAAAGAAAATCAGAAATCAAGATATCACTGAGTATTCTCCTCCTCTTGACCTTGCCCAAGTCCTGATCCTGCCTCCTGTGTTTCTAGAGTTGGAGACTTGAACAGACATGGGCAGAGACCTCAAAGGTGGCTTTCCTGAAGCATTTCTGGCTTAGCAAGCCTGTGTTTTCACTATGCTAAGGGTCAGGGAGTTTCATAGTTTTTGAAGAACTGGTAAAGTCTTATCTGTTTTAGAATTATAGTATTTGTAGTAGTATCTCACCTTTGTCTAGATTTCAACTTCTGATTATCTATAACTTTAATCATTTCTTGAAGTGGAATTGAAAAATAGCACATTTTAGCTAACAGATAAGTGAATTTTTAAAATTGGCCTTTAAAGGAGTATTAAGGAGTGCAGTTGTATAAAGTTAAACTAGCTCATATGCTGGCTATAGAAAGAAGGTTTTTATTTCATATATCTTGTTGTTTACTTTGGAATAAGGAAATGAAAGTCTGAGTACCTGGTGTTTTGTCACAAACATAACTTTGTTGAGAGGGCTTTGTGGTAGGCAGAAAAGTAACCTTTGAGAGAAGGTAATATGTCAGTTTGTCTCTCTAAGGGACATCCTTCCTGAGATCCGTGCTATCTGCATTGAGGAGATTGGGTGTTGGATGCAAAGCTACAGTACCTCCTTTCTTAATGACAGCTACCTAAAATACATTGGCTGGACCCTGCATGATAAGGTACAGTTAAGTCAGTCTCCTCCTCCTTCCTGTCACCCACGTCTTCTAACCTATCCAGAAACACTTTACCTTTTCTTGCTCTGCCACTCAAACATTTCACACATTGAGCAGTTATCTCTCAATCCAGGTATTGAATCTTGAGATTACTTCAGTGCTGAGGAGTGTAAGATAAAGCAGAAAGGAGAAAAACATTCAGCAGTCAGAACTCCTTTGAAACCTCATGTCATAGAGGAAGGAATCTTTTAAACAGCGAGTTGATGATGATAACATAAGTGCCAGAGTGCCATCCAAAGGGATTCTTTTCATCATGATTGTCCAGGTCTTCTATGAGCCTTTTATGTTTTCAGTGAGAAGACAGCTCTTTACTATTTTTTTACATTCTAAGAGTCCTTGGTGTAGAAATCTTCCATGCCCAGAATGAAGAACAGTGAGGGGCACTTGGAGTCTGTGATGACCATTTGTCACTCATGTTTCTCTTCTCCTCTTTCCTTCAACAACAGCACAAGGAAGTCCGCCTAAAGTGTGTGAAGGCTCTGGCAGGGCTGTACAGCAACCAGGAGCTGAGCTCAAGGATGGAGCTCTTTACTAATCGCTTCAAGGTAAGATGGGACAACATTCCCAGGGTTGGGTCTTTGCTGCATTTCCCATTTTCCTACCACAGGTCTTTCCACTTGGCAAACTGATAGCTTTTCTGGATATAGCTCCCACTCCCTCTGTGTTAAGAATTTCAAATTTCAGGAGACTGTGATGTTTGGGAACGGGTGCAGTGAGAGATTGGATAATGTTCTTTGCATAGGACCGGATGGTTTCCATGGTCATGGACAGAGAGTGTGAAGTAGCAGTGGAGGCCATCAGATTGCTGACCCTTATTCTGAAGTGAGTTGTGGGAAGTGGGGAGACAGCCTCACAGACTTGCCTTGGAGGGTCAAACAAGACCCTCCAGAGTTCTGTCCCCTACATGTCATAATCGACCTGTCTTTCTGTACAGATTAGAAGACAGAGGGCATTCCTGAGTTGTAGGATAGAGGGGGACTTCCTTATTTTTAACTCTCCATACTTCTCTCTCTGACTTTTAATCATTTTCTGTGAGTCATATCCTTATAGGTATTGCCTTATTTTGTTCTATACCTTGCTGTGTGAGATTAATGTACACACACACACAGATACACACACACACACACACACACATACACACACATATACACTCACACATGCTCACATATGCACACCCTTTCTATTTTTTTTCTTGGCAGGAACATGGAGGGAGTGCTGACTAGTGCAGACTGTGACAAAATTTACTCCATTGTATACATTTCTAATCGTGCCATGGCCTCTTCTGCAGGAGAATTTGTGTACTGGAGGTAAGTGGTATGTGTTTGTCACATTGTCCTCTCATTTTCTCTCTCTCACCTCTCTGCTCTACCTATGGACTTACCAACATTATTGAAGTCTCTTGTTGTCCCCCTTTCTCTCTCAATCTTATGGGAGTTCCTTGGCTCTTCACTTGTCCTCTTGTCCTCACTTCTTCCCATGCTGCTCTTTCCATGTATCCATTCTACCAGGATCTTCCATCCTGAATGTGAGGCAAAAGCAGTGAGTGGCAGGGAGCGACGCCGGAGTCCACAAGCCCAGAAGACTTTCATTTACCTTTTACTGGCCTTCTTTATGGAGAGTGAGGTAATGTAGGAAGTAGAGGACAAGACAGGCAGTGGATAGGAGGGTCCTGCTTATCAACAGCCACTTGCTGGAGCAGTTTGATGTGACATTGGTGGATAACTTACTGGGAACCTTCTTTCACAGCATCACAACCATGCTGCTTACTTAGTAGACAGCTTATGGGACTGTGCAGGGTCTTACCTGAAGGACTGGGAGAGTCTGACAAGCCTGTTGCTGCAGAAAGACCAGAGTACGTGTCACATGGTAGCTGGGGCTGTGTATCTTGCACCTTCTCATGTGAAACTGAGAGGTTTGGGGATTTTTGTTTTGTTTTGTTTTTTGTTTTTATTTCTTTTAATTTTTAATTTTGATTTTAATTTTTGGCTGACTTGGAAAAAGCAGCAGTGATGTCCTGGGAAGGGAATGTGGAGATGGAGAGTGGTTAATCTGTGGTGTTTTATTTTTGATCTTCTTTCTATCCCAGATCTGGGTGATATGCAAGAGAGAATGCTGATAGAAATCCTTGTGTCCAGTGCCCGGCAAGCTGCAGAGGGCCACCCACCAGTGGGGCGCATCACTGGAAAGAAGGTGAGCATGAATAGTGGGTTAGTAGGTCAGTACTATTGGAGCCAGATGTTGTTGGCTCTCTTTACCTCTATATTCTGGGTTAGGGCCCTCCTTTCCCTCTAAGAGTCCCATCTCCATATAAAAGACATCTGAAGGGAGCAGAAGTGTGTGCAGATACACCCACACTCTGTACCCAGTATTTCTTCACAGTTTTCTACTCCCAATGACTAATTCCAGGGTCTGACCGCCAAAGAACGCAAGCTTCAAGCTTATGATAAAGTGAAGCTGGCTGAACACCTCATTCCCCTCTTGCCCCAACTCCTTGCCAAGGTAAGAGCTTCCTGTACAACCAGAGCATAAATGGGTGAGGGACCAACCCCAAGGCAGGATGAGGAAAGGATTCGCCTCTTGTCCCTTAATTAACAGGACAATCTTTCCACCATAGTTCTCAGCAGATGCAGAGAATGTTGCTCCCCTGCTCCGGCTGCTTAGTTACTTTGACCTCAGCATTTATTGCACTCAGCGCTTGGAGAAGGTGAGTAAGCAGTAAGACCTTTTCCTAGACCTTGCTGCTCCCCTGCTGAGGTTAAGGATTCTTCTAGTGTCTGGTTAATTTGTTTGTTTTCCACAAGGCCCTGGGTTCAGGAAGAACCTATAATGCCATACTTTTAAATAGATATATCATCTTTAAACATCACTGTTTTCATCCTCCTTTGTCACTCTTCAGCCTATAGTTCACCATCCCTTTTCTCCCTTTTAGCACTTGGAGCTGCTTCTGCAACAACTCCAGGAGGTGGTGGTGAAGCATGTAGAGCCTGAGGTGCTTGAGGCTGCAGCACATGCCCTCTATCTGCTGTGCAAGCCAGAGTTCACCTTCTTCAGCAGAGTGGACTTTGCCAGAAGCCAATTAGTGGATCTTCTGACTGATAGATTCCAGCAGGAGCTTGATGACCTAATGCAGGTGGTACTAAATGTCAGGGCGCCTCAGGGAGGGTGAGAGAGGGCTGGAGTTAAAGATGAATTCTTGAGAAACTTTTGCTGTGAGCTTTTTTGTTCCTTAGTCATCCTTCCTAGATGAGGATGAGGTATACAGTCTGACAACCACTCTGAAGCGTCTCTCTGCCTTTTACAAGTGAGCAGCTCTCCTCCCACCTTTCCTTTCTCCTAGTGTTGATGGAGCTGATTGCCTTGGATGTCTCCTGACATGTTTCCTTCTCTCTTTGAAGTGCTCATGACCTGACTCGGTGGGAGATCTCTGAACCGTGTTCTCAACTCCTCCGGAAGGCTGTAGACACAGGAGAAGTTCCTCACCAGGCAGGTGATGGGCTGGACACGCACAGGCAGGGCAGAATACTGTCAGAATCTGTGTTCTGGAGGCCACCTTGCTCAGGCAGTCTCAGTCCTGGGGTGTGTAGTGGACATAGGGTGGAAGGTCAGGTGGGGTTAATCATTTCTCTGAGGTGGACTAGGGGTTTCTGGGGGTTCCTGGGAGCCAAGGAGAATGTTGAGGAATTCTAAGAGACTGAATAAACCAGAAAGATATGACATTTCTGCCTAGGCTAGAAGTCTCTGGACATCCAAAATAATCCCTTCTTTTCGATTAGAAAAGAAATAGTTAGTCTGGTCTCATCTTCTCTCTTATTTGGGATGATGAGATTTGTTTGTTTTGCTTGCTTGTTTTTTGAGACAGGGTTCCTCTAGGTAACCCTGTCAGTCCTGGAACTTTCTTGTTGACCAGGCTGGCGTCAGACTCACAGAGATCTTTCTGTCTCTGCCTTCTGAGTGCTGGGATTAAAGGCATGTACCACCTCACTCCAGCTTCTCTCTTCTTATTGATTGTCTGCATGAGAGTACTGACACTCCATCACTCTTGTTCTCTAACCACCTAATCTGACATTTTGTGGTTACAGGTGATTTTGCCGGCCTTGACTCTGGTATATTTTTCCATTCTCTGGAGACTAACCCACATTTCAGAGTCTGCTTCTCAAGTGAGTGTGTGTTTGAGAAGGAGACTGGGAATGAAGGAACATGAGCCTTCATTCCTCTGTGAAGCAAGCTGCTCTTTTTACAGAAGCAGCTGATGAGTCTGAAGAAAGGAATGGTAGCCTTCTGTGAACTTTGCCAAAGCTGCCTCTCAGACGTGGACCCAGAGATCCAGGAGCAGGTGAGCATGTGTGTCTTGCAGTTTGAGAAGACTGTTCTCCAGGGAAATGAGGTATGTAATTATAGTCTTTGTAAGTATTCTGATTTTTTTTAATCATCCTTTTTTTCCCCCCTTTGCAACAGGCTTTTGTCTTACTAAGTGACCTGCTTCTCATCTTCAGCCCTCAGATGATTGTAGGGGGACGGGATTTCCTTAGGCCTCTTGTCTTTTTTCCGGAAGCTACTCTCCAGTCAGAACTAGCCAGCTTCCTCATGGACCATGTCTTTCTGCAGCCTGGAGAACTGGGCAATGGTATAAGAACTCTAGGCCTAGAGTTTAGGAAGGGTTTGGGATTGAGTCTGGCAATAGAATCTTGGGCAAGAGGCCTAAGCCTGTTACTGGTTCTGCTTTTGCTGGGCAGGTCAGTCACAGGAGGATCACGTCCAGATAGAGCTTCTGCACCAGAGGCGCCGCCTGCTTGCAGGATTTTGTAAGCTGTTGCTTTATGGGGTATTGGAGCTGGATGCAGCCTCAGATGTTTTCAAACACTACAGCAAGGTACAGTAGGACTCTGACATGAAAGATGGGCCAAGCTGAACACAGCCCTGGCCTCAAACACTGCACCATCTAAGGAAGGAAGTCAGTTTGGGGATAGTCTAAGAGGATCAGGCTTAAAAGAGAAGTAGGAGAGAACAGAAGTAGGGGTTTAGAAAAAGGACAAAGGAAAGAGATGTGGGTGTAAATATTTAAGAAGGAAAAGCTATGGAGACTTTCTTTGACTGGGAAATAACCCTAGTTTTCCAATTCAGAAATCTATTTTCCCTGCTTTAAACCAAATCTACAGGATGGAGCATTAGAGAAAGAAAACAGTGGGGAAAGTCAGGCCTCACAAGATAACACACACACACACGCACACACGCACGTGACGTACATACATACATTTCCTCAGCCTGCCATTGTATACCTGTCTGTCTATTGAGCATCTGCAGTGCACCAGACATGCCAGGTACTAAGGACAGAGCAATGAACAGCACAGAAACAAAACTCTATAGACTAGTGGGGAGGGGCGTGTAGGCTCCATTGTTGACTGAGAGTAGGTATTAGTGCCCTATTCATTTTCTCCAGTAGATAGATTCAACTAATATTTGCTCCTAGATTTTCTTTCTTCCTTCTTTCTTTCCTTCTTCCCTCCCTCCCTCCCTCCCTCCCTCCCTCCCTCCCTCCCTCCTTCCCTTCTTTCTTTCTTTCTTTCTTTCTTTCTTTCTTTCTTTCTTTCTTTCTTTCTTTCTTTCTTTCTTTCTTTGTACATCTGGTTTCTTTTGGACACTGCAGTATTTAGAGATGAGGTTTAGTTTGAGTTATTTATACTCAGGTAACTGTTTTTCCTACCTAAGGCTCATTGGAAAGTTGTGATTAGAGATGTGAAGGAATAAATCAAAGATTTCTTTCCCCGTGGTTAACTTTACCTTCTTTACTTCCTCTCTCTTAGTTCTATGAAGACTATGGTGATATTATCAAGGAAACATTAACTCGGGCAAGACAGATTGACCGATGTCAGTGCTCTCGAATCCTGCTCCTGAGCCTAAAGCAGGTGCTTTTGCCTAGAGGCATAATAACTGGCATACTCTTCCTAGATTCTCACATTACTCTCTAGCTCCAGCATCTTAGGGATACAAGGTTTTTTGTTTAGTTTTGTTTTTTTCAAGACAAGGTTTTTCTGTGTACTCTTGATGTGGAACTCACAGTGTAGACCAGGCTGGCTTTGGACTCACAGAGATCCGCCAGCTTCTCCCTCCCAAGTGCTGGCATTAAAGGTATACACCACCACTGCTTGGCTGCTGCAAAATTTTAAGGACAGAAATTTTTTTGACTCTGATTTCATGTGACAGGTTTCTTCACACCTTATAAACTCTGTCTTAGTCATTGTTTTATTGCTGTGAAGAAACACCATGACCAAGGCAACTCTTAGAAAGTATTTTATTTTTTAAAAAATTTATTTTTTAATTTTATGTATGTGAGTACACTGTAGCTGTCTTCAGACACACCAGAAGAGGGCATTGGATTACATTACAGTTGGTTCTGAGCTACCATGTGGTTGCTGGGAATTGAACTCAGGACCTCTGGAAGAGCAAGCAGCCGGTGCTCTTAATTGCTGAGCCATCTCTCCAGCCCTTCGAAGATATCTTAAATTGGGGCCTTGCTTTCAATTTCAGAGGTTTTAGTCTTTATCATCATGGCAAGGAGCATGGCAACATCCAGGCAGTCACTGGAGTAATAGCTGAGAGCTAAATTCTGATCCTTAGGGCAGAAATAGGGAGAGTGACACTGGGCTTGGCTTGGCTTTTTGAAACCTCAAAGCTCACCTCAGTGACACACTTCCTCCAACAAGGTCACACCTCCTAATCATTCTAATCCCTGGTGAGTAAGCATTTAAATCTGTGAGCCTATGGGGGCCGTTCTTATTAAACCACCACAGACCTTGAGATAACTGGACAGTTTCTTCCTTCCCCAAGTCTCATAGACATCAGTTATTAATACCAATACTAAAATGATAGGAAAATATTAAAATTTGTTTATATATGTAGGTGTTTTACCTGAATGTATGTCTGTGCACTGTGTGCCTACATAGCCAGAAGAGGGAGTCAGATCCCCTGGTACCGGAGTCATAGATGATTGTGAGCACCATGTGGGTGCTGAGAATTGAATCCAGGTCCTCTGGAAGAGCACCAAATGCTCTTAGCCACTGAGCCCTCTCTCCAGCCTCCAGGGAATTCTTGATTGATTTTTAGTCTGCTTTTTTACAGCCTCCTTCATTTATGACAGACATTTAAAAGTTTTTTACATTTATTTATTTTGTGTTTGTAGCTGGGGTGGGAAGGAAGCATGTACTACTGTGTTAGTGTGATGATCAGAGGAAAGTTTGGAAATTGGTTCTCTCCTATCTTGTGGGTTCTGGGGATTGAATTCAAGTAGTCAGCCTTGGTAGCAAATACCTTCACTCACTCACCCATTTCACCAGCCTGATCACAGATATTTATCTCTGCAAAACTAGAGTGCCGGGGATGGCGTTCAGTGATAAAGTACTTGCCTGCAATGTGTGAGGCCCTGTGCTTGATCCCCAGGGGCTCATTTTTAAAAACCCTCATGGAGCAGGGCTGAGGTGCTCTGCTGCAGGAGGTCAGGACATGGAAGATGTATCTGGGTAGGAAAAATAGTAGATGGCATTCGACACCCAAGCCTTGTAGGGTCTTGAGTAGAGAAGAGAGTTAAGCTTTTCTTGAGCTCCCTTTTCTCCTTTTCCAAATGTGCCTCGTCTCCTGGACACAGCTCTACACAGAACTGATGCAGGAGCAAGGGCCCCAGGGTCTGACAGAACTGCCAGCCTTCATTGAGATGAGAGATCTGGCCCGGAGGTTTGCCTTGAGCTTTGGACCTCAGCAGCTCCATAACCGGGATCTTGTGGTCATGCTGCACAAGTAAGGAAGTGCTGGTTGGAGGTTGGGTACAGGGAGAGCAGGGAATAAGGTCTTGATGGGAAGGATAACCATGTGCAGAAGTAGCAGGCAGGCTGGTGGTGAGTGTGCCTGGGCAGCAAGAATGTAGGGATGGTACATTTGGTGTTTCAGACTCTTAACTGAAATAATTCTCCCCAATCAAGGGAAGGCATCAAGTTCTCATTGTCTGAGCCTCCTCCTGCTGGCTCTTCTCGTGAGCCTCCAAATCTTGCATTCCTGGAGCTTCTTTCAGAGTTCTCCCCCCGCCTCTTCCATCAGGACAAGCAGCTACTGTAAGTTAGTGGTTGAATAGAGACATGGATTTGCAGAAGAATCTGGAGAGGGCTCAGTTCATTCTGTGTACCATCCCTTTAGACTATCATACCTGGAAAAGTGTCTACAGCGTGTCTCCGAGGCACCTAGCCATCCCTGGGGTCCAGTCACCACCTACTGCCACTCCCTCCACCCTGTAGAGAACACAGCAGAGGCCAGCCCTCAGGGACCCCCCCACTCCAAGAAGAGGTGTGTTGAAGGTAAGGGGTCAGGGTTGAGGTTGGCATCAATTCAGCACCACATCCTAGTTGCCTTTGCCCTAATAACAGGAGATGGGTTTTGATCTTCTTCAGAGTTGTACTTTGTCAAATATCTCATCAGGCATCCACTTTCATTCATTTTCTTCATCATTTACCTACCAATGTAAAATATCAAACTTGAAAAATGATATAGAAACTAATGATAAAGCCAAAGATTGAATCAAGCATTCTTGTTGCCTTGACAGCAAACAATACATTAATTTCTCAAATAACTTTCAGATCACCACTTATCTTAAAATTTACCTAGTATCTTTAATTTTCTTTTTTACATTGTCTCAAGTAATACTCTGATCTGTTTCATATGCTAATGTGCATTTGCTAATATGTACTTTAAAATGTAACTTTGAAACTTTCACAGCTTTAATGAGATATAATTTACAAACCAGAAAAGTAAAAATTATCCTCTTAAAGTGTGTCTTTAATGGATTTTATGTTTTCTTAGCAAGTTTTAATTGTGGATATAAGCGTGTGTGTGTGTGTGTGTGTGAGAGAGAGAGAGAGAGAGAGAGAGAATGAGAATGAGAATACAGGTACCTGTGAACTGAACTGAGATCTATAAGAGCAGGACATGCTCTTAACTGATGACTGTCTCTCCACTACTTTTTTTTTTTTTTAATTTTAGTACTCAATTTTGTTTGGTTGGTTTAAAAAATTTTTTTTCCTTTGAGATAGGGACTCTCTGTTTAGCCCTGGCTGTTCTGAAATTCACTTTGTAGTCCAGTTCTTAATCTTTATGTAAGACTTTAACATTTTAATTTTATTAGTCTTAAAATTATTTTAAGTGTGTGTAATGTGTATAGCGTGTACTTGCCATGTTGTGCATGAGGAGGCTAGAGGGCAGTGCTATGAAGTTGACTCTCTCCTTTACATGGAGTCTGAGTGTTGAACCCAGGTTTGGAGTTTTTCCAGCTAGCACTTTTACTTGCTGAGCCATCTTGCCATCCCACCAGTCTTTAATATTCAGACGTTTTCTCTGCTCCAAAAGAAGCCATGTCTCTGTTACACTTATGGTTCTCCCTGTCCTCTCAGCCGGCAGGCGGCACTGTTACTGACCTTCCTCTCTCTGAATTTGCCTCTGGCAGATACTTTATCTAAGCAGTGCCAATATATTATGAGGCTTTGTGTGTCTGTGTTCTTTTGCTTAGTCTATTTTTTGGGTTCTTTCTATAGCAGAATAATAGTCCATTGTATGGTCATTACCTGTTTTACTCACTCATAAGTTGATTAACATTTGAGTTGCTTCCATTGTTTGACTGATGTGCGTGTCATCATTAAAATTCACATACAAGGTTTTGAGTGGACATACCTTTGAGATATATTTGGGAATGGAATTTCTAGCTAGGTCATATGGAAGCTCTACGTTTAACTTTATAAGGACCTACCAAACTGTTCTCCAAAGTGCCTACATCATTTTATATTCACACTAGCAATGATTGGGTGTGGTTCTGTTTTTCCGTTTCTTCCCTTGTGGTGTCCGGACATCACCAAATGGGGAAGGATGAAACAGAACCAAGCTCTGTGGTCCACCTCTTCTCTTGGAGTGTCCAGACTTCAATACACACCAGTTGGGAAAGAATGAAGCAAAGTCTGTAACTGGTGGGTCAGCAGGATCCTGGTCCTGCAGTGAATGCTGGGGGCAAGAAGGTTTCCTCTGGAGAGTTTAATGTTACAGCTCTTTTAGACTACATTCAATGAAGCAGCTCTTTTAGATGGTATTAAAGAAACAGCTTGTATGCATACACTTTATTCAGGGTGAATCAAGGTTATATAGTTTTGGGGAAGGAGTGAGAATATTCAGGGTGGGCAAAGGTCATTGGCTAAGGTACTGAGATGTCTCATTAGCATGGGGAAGCATTCCAGGATTTTCAGGTGTGGGGCTACACGATGTTCCTCAGGTAGGTGAGGTAGGGTCTGAGATCCCCCAGGTAGAGAAGAGGAAGCCCCACTGACAAAGGGAGTCCTCCATTTTGCATTGAGCTCAGAGCTTTTTGATAATGTCAGACTTCGACCTTAGCAGCAGGATTTCCAGACAATTGGGAGCCCAAGTTCTTCTCTCAGTATTTGTGACTGACTGGGCTTCTTGTGTTTATCTTCTAGTGACTGAATTGGTATCTCATTCTTTTCAGTTTGTATTTCTTTACTAAGGAAATTGAGTTTTTTACTTCATGTTCTTATGGACAGTTGATCTTTGGTGAATTGCTTATTAAAATCCTTTGTTTTTCTTTGACACAAGGTCTTGTGTACGCCAGGCAGGACTTGAATTCTGTATAGTAGAAGATGACCTTGAACTTCTGATTTTTCTTTTTCTACTTCCCAAGTATTAGGTTACAGACCATAGCCACCATGCTCACCTTCTTTTGTTCACTTAAAATTGAGTTGTCTTTTTATTGTTGAGTTGTTTACACATTCTAGATAGATGTTTATTAGGTAAAGAGATACAAAAATGTTTTCAAATTCTGTTGGTTACCCTTTTATGTTGTTAGTATTCTTAATTATGATGAATTCCACTTTACCTATTTTTTATTTTTTTAACTTGTGCTTTTCATGTCATGTCTTAAGGAACCATTGTCTGGTCCAAGTTCACAAAGATTTACTTATGCCTACAGCCTCTGCTGTCTATAATCCTTCCTATAGGTTAGTAGCAGCAAATTTTGGGTTTGTCTCTGTGTAGATCCATGGTCACAGAGGAGGAGAGGGTCAGTAGAGCTGTGAATGCTCACCACTGGCAGATGGTGATGTATACTTGTTGTTTTAAAATCACATCACCTGAGTTTCTTCAGGGAAAGAGAGCTTTAGGTGTGGACACCTCAGTTGGTGGCATCTTCCTTCTTTTCCCTCTGTAGGTGGCAGAGGAAGGACCTGTACTCAGCCTCTCTAGTTAAGAAGACACTAGAATTGCCATCCTTTTATCTTCTGACTTCAGAAAACCCTATCTCCCTGGCCCTTATGTATCTGCTCCAGTCTCTGGTCCAAAAACAGTTACCATGAATCTAGAATGGATAGGATTTCAGAATTCATTGCTTAACAGACTTTTTAGTTTTAGGGAATCAGTCACCTCCTGCATTTGTCATCAGATGTTTATGTTCTCTGTGAAGTGGGTATTTGTCTCCGTCTGTCCTGTTTCCTAGGTAGGTGGTATTCTCTAGGGTAGGAGCTGTATGTAATGGTACAGCATTCCACTGTAGCAGTATTGTTATGTAGGGCTCTGCTCTTTCTTGAGGAGGAACAAAATAATGCTACATAGATTTTTCATTCTCTTCTGTTTAACTTTCCTTTGAGAAACAAGGGACAAGTTTATAAAAGTAGCTCTTGCAGGTTCCTGATCTATTTGATATGTGTATCTGCTTCTTTGCAGGCTCCTGCAGGCTTCAGGAAGAAGAATCCTCATCCCATGAAGAAAGCCTTCAGCTGAACAGTGGCCCCACAACACCTACTCTCACCTCCACAGCAGTGAAGAGAAGGCAGTCTCTGAGGACAGTGAGCAAGAGACAAAAAGGTAGACCAGGACCAGGACCACAACCAGGACCAGAGCTGATCTGCAGGTGAGGCCAAGGGAAACCTTGGTGTTTCTGTTCTTCCCCCTGCAGTACCTTCTGATCTCTGGGTACTTCTGATGCTTTTATAGCTGCAATGTCTCCTCTATATTCTGTGCTGTTCTCTCTTTTTACAAACCTTTGCTTTTTATCAAACCCAGTCACTGCTTTTTTCTCAATAGTCAGCAACTCTCAGGCACCCAGAGGTTGAAGATGTCAAGTGCACCATGTTTCCAGATTCGGTGTGATCCTTCAGGCTCTGGCTTGGGCAAGCAGCTGACCCGGTGAGGTTTCCCTTCCCATGCTGATATTACCCACTCTGACTTCTCACCTGAGCCATTGCTTCTTGGATTGTCTTGGTCCCAGAACATTATTTCCAGCATAGCATGTCTTTCCAGTGTGCAAAGGACTATTCCTCCAGAATTAGGAGTGGGTACTAGAGCCTAAATCCTGCCCCTCCTGCTGCCAGGCCCTCTTTTCCCATGCCTATGAGAAGAAACTCAGGGAGCCTGAAAGAACTATCTGAAAGCCTCTGCTCTTTGCCACTACCACAGACTCAGCCTTATGGAAGAAGATGAGGAAGAAGAGCTAAGACTTCTGGATGAAGAATGGCAACAAGGAGACAAGGTGTGGACCCAGCAGTCCCTTCTCCTAGAACTTAGAGGCTGAGACACCTGTTCTCAGTCTTCATGATGACCTTCTTTTTCAGAGCTGCTAGAGGTTGTTGGAAAGAATCATAGATGGAAAAATTGCAGACTTAGTTCAGACTTTACTTTTATTAAATAAGGAGCTTAGGAATGACCAGAGGTAGTCATTTACACTCATAATCTCAGCATGTAGGAGACTAAGGATTGCTATGAGTTTAAGTTTACATAGTGATTTCCAGGCCATCCGGGGCTGGACAGTGAGACCCTGCTTTTGAAAAATTGGTAAGAAAAGAAGTTAAAAATACAAAGGCTAGCAAGATAGTTTAGTAGATAAAGGTGCCTGCTGCTAAGCCTGAAGGCCTGAGTTCAGTTCCCAGACCTCGTGTGGTAGAAGGCAAGAAATTATTCCCAAAACTTGTCCTGTTCTACAGTTCATGTGCGCGTGCACGCACCCCCCCCCATGTTTTTTAAAAAAGGAAAAGAATTGGAATAGCACATTCCTTCACAGTCTCCAAATAAGTATTGTTGCCACTGAATCTCTCAGTAGTTGGAAGAATTGCCTAGAGCCAGGAGCAGAATACTCTGTCTACCCCAGCTACTTCCTTCCTTCTTTCCTCTTTCCTGACAAGGCTGTCTATCCCTGTTCCTCCACTCACTCTATTCTCCCCTGGCTGCCAGAATTTTAGGTGGATGATCTGATCTAAACAAAACAGGAAGCTCGAAGTAAGGTCACCTGAATATGAGTCCTTAGTTTCATACGAAGTTAGCTGTTGCTTGTCTCACTTCCATTTCCCCAGCCTTACAATGGAGCATTGACACATAGAGTACAAAGCACCTTACACTGCAAAGGATTATACCTTAGCTCAGAGAAGCATGGCTATAGGCTTATAAATGGCAGACATTTATTCTTTCAGCTCTAGAAGCTAGAGATCTTGAGTTTTGGTAAGCACAGATGGGTTCTGGTAAGGGCCCAGTGCTAGTTGCAGGCTGTCTCACATGCAGACAAGGGCAAGCCAACGCTGGCCTCTTGTGAAGGTACTAACAAAGTTCTAAGGACTCCACTCTCACCTAATCACACTCCTAAGGTCACTTCTTACTTTTATGGGCTCCAAGGGTTACGATCTCAACATACATATCAGGTAGGTCTTGCAGGAGGTAGAGGGGAGGAGAGGCTGCAGACATTCAATCCACACTAAGCCAATACTGTCTGCTATTTTATTGTCGTCTTTGGGTAGGGAAAGAAAAATTCAAACAGCACCTTCGTACTTCTGTTCAAATAACCTGTCCAGAGGGCTAGGGTAATCCCATTCTCTGGTTCCAGAGCTTCATGCATGTAAAGGGGTTAGCTTGGAGGCCAAGGGAGGGACTTGTTTCTGTTGGTAGGTAGAATTTCAGATCAGTTTTTCTAACTTTTGACTCTGTTTGCCTTAGCTACTTCATAGCCCTTCTTCTCCCAGTGAGCATGGGCTGGATCTATTAGATACAACAGAACTGAACATGGAGGTGAGTGTTTCAGGGTTAGCGTGTGTGTCCTTGGAAGTGAGGGTGGCCAGGTGTCTATCATTCCAATAGACAGAAAGATCAGAACCCTCAGACAGCTCTCTGGTGGTCTTTAGGAACCTACATGGGGAAATAGAATGGCTACCCTAAAACACACAGCCTTCTGTTTACCATTTGGTTTTCCCACCATAACGCCATGTCTTCCATTCTCCTTCTTGTTGCAGGATTTCTGATGTGACTTTAGGCCTTTCCCCTTCTCCACTTACCACCCTGCAAGGCCATGAGTGAGCAGAAGGAAGGAGTAAAATGGAGCAATCTTTGGGTCCCAGCTGAGTATTTTAAAGGAAAAGAGAAATGACCTTATTTTTCAAACCTCCATTTCTTTCTGAAATGGGTGCTGTATGTAGATGCCATGAGCCCTGTCATCCTTAATGCACCATAGCTTTATGGCCTGTTTGCAGTGGTGGCAGTTGGGTAGAGGGGCTTTACCTCAGCACTGAAATTTACTAAATCTTCTATTTGGTATTTCTTCCCTAAACACTGCCAAGCTCTCAATAAACATGTTCACATCAGCTATTTCACAGGTATGGTTTGAGATTGTCGTGCTGATGGAGATTGGGTTCTTTGGCTTCCTGGTACCATGGCCTCTTGCCTTCATACCCTCAGGTATTTTGTGTATATGCTTTCAAGGATGGATGGATCTGTCAGTGAGGTGAATGGGACAGATGGTTGAGGAGAGCTTAGCTGTCTCTGAGCAGTTGCACTGATGGTGATAGTGAAGGCCAAAGTGAAAAAAGATGGCACTGATGGGCAAATAAGGTGGAAACTTTTTGAAATTTGTTGTTCTACCCACTTAGCCTAAGGAGCATGGGATGGTGGCTATCACCCAATGGTTCTTTTCAGAGTAGTTTCATGCCTTTATTCCAAAGATGTGAAAGTTGTCAGATTCACAGTACCTGAGAGTAGAAGGATACAGAAATTACTGCACATCTCTAACCCCAAATATAAGAACTGGAGGAAAGTGACTTTACCAGTTCTTCCCTAGCCAGTTCCTCACAAGTCCTGTTGCAATGTTCTCTGACACCCATCTCTGGTCTGTTCTCTACTATATCTCTCACCTGATTGCTACAAAATTGCCTCAGGATGCCGTACTCTCTCAAATTGGGGGAAGTGCGCGGGCGAGTCCCCGGGCTCCCGGTGTTGGGTCCGAGAGCCCTAGGCTTCAAGGCTCACCACAGCAGCCCTCCTCGTCAGGACGTAGCATCCAGGGGGGTGTGGTGTGTGTGTGAGACACCGGGGTCGAGCAGCCCCGGCCTGAGCGCAGCTGACCACGGCCAGCATGCGCCAAGATGTGGGGAGGGGGCGCGGATAGAGAACAGCCGTGGGCACTCCCTGGCTCCATTGTGCTCAGAGCATTCACCACCCTGTGCCCCCGCTGTTAAACCCAAGAGTCACAGCTCCCTTAGACAAAAGTTCTCTGACGCCAAAATAGTTTTTATCTTTATTCGTTCTGGATAGCGGGCAGTGCTTCCAGGGCAGGCGGGTGGAGAAGGAGGGGGGAGAGAGAGAGCTACTTGGGTCAATGTGTTCTATTTATAGTTCTGAGAAGAGACGGGTTTGGTGGCCGACACTTTCCATTGGCCAGCTTGGGGGTCCTATTGGAGTCTCATTTGTTTTGCCCAGGACTCAGGGTTGCTTTCTAAGTCGCAAGTCTCACACGCCAGGCCTCTCTCTATACAGGGGTTGTGAGCCATGAGAATCTCCCAGGAGCGTTGGCCAGAAGCATGAATTCTGGCCCCTGGTGTAGGTTCCACTGTTCCTGGAATTTTTCACCAGGTCTCCCAGGGCTTCTAGCCTATGCTCAACCGGGTGTCCATAGATCACTGCCCCAACATCAGGAGACCTGCCTTCTAGAAACAGGACTTGTTAATTCTTGCTCTGCGTCTTGGAGCAGCATAGAACCTCTGTATTGTTACCAGATAGGCTGTCACAAACATGAAGACAACTGGGTGGCTTTCTGATGTCACTACTTTTTTCTGTGACTTAAGGAGCTCTTCAGCAGCTCTGTGGAAATATGATTCAAGTTCTTTTCCACCCTTTATTATGGATCCTTTCTGAGCACCACTATCCAACCATTGGTAGTGTGGAAAGAACAGTCTTCCAATGATCAGGCCACCTAGCCAAACCATTTCTACTTGTCCCTACCTTGCTGGTCTTGCCCCACTTCCTCTCCCATCCCAGATAAAAGAAGAGATTGGAGTGAGTCTCTTTTTGGAAGGCACCCTGGTGGTTTCCTAGTGCAGTAGATTCAGGTAATCTATGGAATCTGGAAGCAGTTTTGAACACTGAGGTAAAAATATACAGGGAATATGAGGTAGAAGAATCCAGGAGGGAAAAGATCCCTGAGTTATTTAAATACTTGCTAAGTTAAGGATACTTCAGAAATGAAAAGAGGAACTTGGCGACTTTGTAAATGCGAACATCCAGATAACACAATATGCTGGATCGATCAATCCCTGGCCTCAGAATTTAGAGATGTTACACCTCCCACCCCTCATATCCCAATTTTTTGTCACTGTGTTGGGAGATTGGGCCATCTTCCCTTTAAATGTGGGCTGTCTCTTAGGGATTCTATTACAGTGATAAAACAGCATCTGAAAAGCAAGTTGGAGATTAAAGGGTTTATTTGGCTTTCATTTACATTACTACCAATCGTAGTCTATTGAAGGAAGTCAGGACAGGAACCCAAATAGGGCCAGGAGCTGATGCAGAGTCCATGAAAGTATGCTGCTTACTGGCTTGTTCAGCCTGCTTTCTTACAGAACCTAGGGCCACTAGCCCAGGGATGGCACCACCCACCATGGGCTGGGCCCTCCTACATTGATTACTAATTGGATGCTGCCCCGACCAGCGGGACCAGTTATTGGAGGGAAACCCGAGGAGACCCCATGACCTGTGGGAGAGAATGGGCGAGAGAGAGAAGAAGGAGACCAAGCAAGCTCTTTGTCAAGGTCTCGTTTAATTTTCAAAACTCATCTACTTTTATACAATACTCAAAAAGGGGGAA
>CM052721.1:14613761-14637324 GCA_028551405.1 Uromys caudimaculatus
ATCCTTGATCTTTGTGGTTTCATATTCAGCTTTGGAAGTAGTCATAATATTTTCCTGTTCTTCTTGGCTTCATTTTCTCATGACCTGTAGAGATCTCAGCATCTGGGGGGTGGCGGCTCCCAACAGGATGCCTTACAATTGGATCTCATGAAACATTTCCACAATTGAGGCTCCTTCCTCTCTGATGACTCTAGCTTGTGTCTAGTTGACATATAAAACCAGCCAGTACTGTGGTAACTACGACAGATCCTGAGAGTTACATCAATCCAAAAGTTTGGCAATCTTTGTCATTTAATTATTTTTCCTTTTAAGCTGGGTGACACATACTTGTCATTCCAGCACTAGTGAAGCTGAGTCAGGAGACCACAAATTTGAGGCCAGCCTAGGAGATATGGCTGTTTTTGAAACATACTATTTTAAAAATAACTACTTGTAAATGATGTCATTATAATTCCAAAAATAAACATATAAATAAAATAATTATGTCACTATTCCCTCATTTTGTTAATTACAATGCACATTTAAATATAATAGGTGTATTAAGTATCTATCAGTTACTTTTCTGTTGCTGTGTTAAAATACCATACACAAAAACAACTTCTAGAAGGAAGAGTTTATTTTGCTTACTGTTCCAGAGAGACAAGAGTCCATCATGGCAAGGAGGTGTGGCTCCTGGAATGAAGCAGAGAGTGAACTGGAAGTGACAAGGCTTTGAACTCTCAAAGTCTGTCTTCAGTGGCAGCACCTCCCCCTAAAAACAGTACCACCAACTGGGATCAAGTGTTCAAAACCTTGAGCCTATCTATATAATGGGCATTCTCATTTAAACCACCATAGGATTTAAATAGTTGGTAGTTAGAAGTACAAAATATATCTTGATGTTAAGAAAAAATGATTTAGAGCAAAGAGAAACTTACTTTAAAAAGACATGGTTTAGCATTTTTTGAAGTTCTTGTTGAAAGCTGTTTTGATAAATAGTTTTAACCATCTCTTTAACTTCAAAAAAGAGTTTCAACATTGATCCAAATGGCATAGATAGCTCTTTGTATTTAGTGCTTCAATAGAGAAATTCAAACCCCCAAAAGTCTCCATTTTGGGAAACTTGGAAACATCATAAAATGATGTCCAAGGACAGATAGCATCTTCCTTACAGGATAGTTCAGAACTGACTTTCATTTTGAATGGCAGTCTGGGAGACACTCGGACCTGAGAGCTAGAAGTATTCCCTAAAGCACATCAGCTACTCAGTGGTGATGCCTTGTGGGTTTGGCCTGCTTCCCTTCCTGCAGAAATGCTAGTGTTGATGAGAGATGGTCTGTGACATGTAGGTCCCACTGAAAGCACCAGAAGAATAGCTTTGCAGTTTGTACATGTTTCTGTGTGTACTCACATGTGTGGAGGGCAAATGTTGATATGCACTATCTTCCTCAGTCACTGTCCACCTCATCTTTTGAGACAGAGTCTCTCACTGAACTTGATGTTTATTGGTTCTTCTAGACTGTCTGACCAGCTCCCAGGGATTCTCCTTACTCCTCCTCAACACTGGGATTAAATGTACATGTCCAGCTTTTTGTTCCTATCCAGTGTACATGGACAGCACTACCAACTAAGCCAACTTCCTACCCCATGGATTTTTATTTTTTCATTTTTATTTTATGTCTTTGGATGTTTTGCCTGCATGAATGTCTGCACCAGCTGTGAGAAGTGCTCAAAGAGTCCAGAAGAGGGCATTGGATCCCCAGGAACTGAAGTTACAGACAGTTGTAAACTGCCATGTGGATGCTGGGACTCAAATGCAGCTGCTCTGAAAGAGCAGCCAAAGCTCTTAACCTCTGGGTCATCTTTCCAACCCCAAGATTTATTTTTATATATTATGTGTTTCTGTGATATGCATGTGTGCAGATGCCCACAGAAGCCAGAAGAGGTCATTGGATCCCTTGGAGTTGCTGCAGTATGTCAGTGTGTCACACTGTATACCTTTCTGCCCAAACAGCTTTACTTGTGAATGTTCTTTGCAGTGAGTCATTCGTGTGGTTTGAGGCCTCTGGTTTCTACTACACCGTCAATACTGGGTCCTCACCAAGCTCTTCTTGAATATCCTATTGTTGCCCTGTGTCATGGGGATCCTGTAGCTTTGGTTCTTTGGAACTTGCCTTTTCACACATTCTGGGGTAGATGTGATGGTGGGCCAACTCAAGGCCCTAAATCAGCCTGTGTGGTGGCTCTCTTGTTCAGCCAGTTCTCTTTCACCTGTACCACCAGAGCCAGCTCTTCTACTTTGCCCAGAAGGGCAGGGCCAGCTCTCCTACTTGTGGCAGCCAGCAAGAGGCAAATCTGCCTCACAGGCATTCACACCGTGTGAGCCAGCTCTCCTGCATTCATGCCACCAGGGCCAACTCTTCCGTACTGCCCCTGCTAGGGGCAGGGCCAACTCTTTAGTACTGCCCCTGCTAGGGGCAGGGCCAGCTCTTCCACTCACATACTCAGGCTAGCTCACCTATGACACCAGGGCCAGCTCTCCCATGCTGCCCAGGCAACTGGGGAGGCTGGCTCCCCTGAGTACTGCAGCTGGTGAGAGGTGGGCCAACTTTGCCCAGCCCTAGGACATCAAGATAGCTTCAGGAGGCAGCCCAGACCAGGGACATTCTCATGGCCTTTGGTGGTAACATGGGCCACATACATAGACCCTTGCTGCTGCAAGTCCATGGCCCTCAGTGGCAGCATGGGCCGGAACCTTACCATGACCTCAGCTGGCAATTATGGGCAACTCACATCAGGCTGATCCTCACCCACCTCGAGTCTCCAGTTCTGCCTTTCTTCATAGTGCTCATCCCCTTCTCTTTCTCTCCCATCTCTTTACCACATACAGCATGGTGGCTGGAGTGTCTTTGGGAATCTTTCATACCTGCCATCATGTGGCAGCTGCTGTGTCTCTTGTTCCTTCAGTGCACCTGCCTGCCACTGTCAGTTCTTTTCTCCTGAACATCAGTGGATGACTTAGATACCACTGGGTCTTACCGCCCATCTCTGTCAGCTCAGCTTTGCCCAGGTGGAACTCTGTCAGCAATATTTCAGACTGGTCAGGCCTAAGCTAGGCTGGGCGCTTAAGCAAAGGCTGTCTTCAGAGGTAGATATGGAGGCCTTTTGTGAGTTTATAAGTAACACTAAACAATGTCTTTTGGGGCTCTAACTCTATTCTGTTGGCTCAATATTAAATAATTGTTTTTCATTAATTTATTCACTTTATTTCCTGATTGCAGACTCTTCTCCCTTTCCTTCCAGTTCCACCCTCACAAACCCCTTCCTCTACCTCCTCCTCTTTTCCTAAGATAAGAAGTCCCTGTGGGTACCAACCCACCCTGACACATCAAGTTGCAGCAGGACTAAGCAGTCTCACCTACTGAGGCCAGATGAGACAGCCCAGTTAGGGTAAGGAGATCCAAAGACAGGCAGAGTCAGAGACAGTTGTTAGGGGACCCACATGAAGACAAACCTGCACATATGCTACAAATGTGTAGGGGGCCTAGGTCCAGTCCATGCATGCTCTTTGGTTGGTGGTTATATCTCTATGAGTTTACATGAACCCAGGTTAGTTGACTGTAGGTCTTCTTGTGTCCTTGGCCACCCTATCTCCCTCAATCCTTCCTTATACTCATCTACAAGATTGCCTAATCTTCCTCTGCCCTAATGTTTAGCTGTGGGTCACTGCATCTGTTTGCATCAGCTGCTGGATGAAGCCTCTCAGAAGATAGTTATGCTAGGCTCCTGTCTACAAGCATAGCAAGAGTATCATTAATAGTGTCACGGGTTGGCTTTCTCCCATCGGATGAGTCTCAAGTTGGGCCAGTCATTGGTTGGTTATTCCTTCAATCTCTGCTCCATCTTTATCCCTGCACATCTTGAAGGCAGGACAAATTTTGGGTTGAAAGTTTTGTGCATGTGTTTGGTGTCCCCCTCCCTCCACCGAAAGTCCTGCCTGGCTATAGGAGGTAGCCACTTTAGTCTCCCTATATCCAGCTGCTAAGAGTCTCAGCTAGACACCTCCCTCCCCATAGACTACCAGGATCCTCCCCTGTCCTAGGTCTCCTTATCATCCCAGAGATGTCTTCCCCCCCCCCGCCCCACTGAATTGATTTTACTTCCAGCCCTATCTCACCTCATCTCTCAACCAGTTCGTTCCCTCCCTCCACCTCTGATGTCTATTTTATTTCCCCTTCTGATCGAGATTCAAGCATCCTCCCTTGAGCCCTCCCTGTTACTTAGCTTCTTTGGGTCTGTGGATTGTAGAGTGGTTATCCTCTACTTTATGGCTAATCTCCACTTAAAAGTGAGTGCATACCATGTTTGTCTTTCTGGGTCTGGGTTACCTCACTCAGGATGATCTTTTCTAGTTCCATCCATTTGCCTGTAAATTTCATGATGTCATTGTTTTTAATAGCTGAGTAGTAGTCAGTAATTATTGCTTCTCAGCTATTAGAGATTTAAATCCTCTGTTTAGTTCTGTATCCCATTTTTTGATTGGGTTATTTGGTTTGTTGGAGTCTAATTTCTTGAGTTCTTTATAAATTTTGGATATTAGCCCTGTCAGAGGGAGGGTTGGTGAAGATCCATTCCCAATCTGTAAGCTGTATTTTGTCCTATTGTCAGTGTCCTTAGTCTTATAGAAGCTTTTCGTTTTCACAAGGTCCCATTTATCAATTGTTGATCTTAGAGCCTGAGCCATTGGTGTTCTGTTCAGGAAATTGTCTCCTGTATCAATGAGTTTAAGGCTATTCCCCATTTTCTGTTCTATTAGATTTAGTGTATCTGGATTTACATTGAAGTCTTTGATCCACTTGGACTTGAGTTTTGTGCAAGGTAATAGATAAAGATCTATTTGCATTATTCTACATGAAGACATCAGTTAGACCAGCATTATTGGTTGAATATGCCTTTCCCTCCCATTGTATGGTTTTGGCTTCTTTGTCAAAAATTAAGTGCCTGTAGGTATATGGGTTCATTTCTGGGTCTTTGCTTCTATTCCATTGATCAACCTGTCTGTTTTTTTACCCATACCATGCAATTGTTATTACTATTGCTCTGTGGTACAGCTTGAAATCAGGAATGGTGATACTTCCAGAAGTTCTTTTATTATACATGATTGTCTTAATTATCATGGGTTTTCAGTTTTCCACATGTTGTTGAAAATTACTCTTTCAAGGTCTATAAAGGACTATTACAATTTTGATGGGGATTGCAGTGAATCTATAGATTGCTTTTGGTAAGATGGCCATTTTCATTATGTTAATTCTGCTGATCCATGAGCATGGGAGGTCTTTCCATCTTCTGATATCTTCCTCAATTTCTTTCTTCAGAGACTTGAAGTTCTTGTCATAGAGGTCTTTCACTTACTTGGTTAGAGTCACACCAACTTGGTTAGAGTTATATTATTTTTGGCTATTGTAAAGGGTGTTGTTTCTTTGATTTTTTCCCTCAGTTTATCGTTTGTATAAAGGAGAGCTACTGATTTTTTTCTTTTGAGTTAATTTTGTATCCAGCCACTTTGCTGAAGGTGTTTATCAGCTATCAGAGTTCTCTAGTAGAATTTTTAGGCTCACTTATGTATACTATCATATTATCTGTAATAGTGATACTTTGACTTCTTCCTTTCCAAATTGTATCCCCTTGATCTTTAGTTCCCTGATTGTTCTGGCTAGAACTTCAAGTACTGTGTTGAATTGGTAGAGAGAGAGTGGTCGGCCTTGTCTTGTCCCTGACTTTAGTGGAGTTGCTATAAGTTTCTCTCCATTTAACTTGATGTTGGCTAATGGCTTGCTGTATATTGTCTTTATTGTGTTTAGGTATGTACCTTGATCCCTGATCTCTCCAAGAGTTAACATGAAGGGGTGTTGGATTTTGCCAAAAGCTCTTTCAGCATCTAATGAGATGATCATGTGTTTTTTTTTCTTTCCGTATGTTTATATGATGGATTACATTGATGGATTTTCATATATTGAACCATCCCTGTATCCCTGGGATGAAGCCTATTTGATCAGGGTGGATAATGTTTTTGATGTATTCATGGATTTGATTTGTGGGTTATTTTTTTGAGTATTTTTGCATCAATGTTCATAAGGGAAATTGGCCAGAAATTCTCTTTCTTTGTTGAGTCTTTGTGTGGTTTAGGTATCAGGGTGACTGTGTGAATAATTGTTTTTAAATCATTTAATATATCAAGAATCAACAAATGGGACCTCATAAAATTGCAAATCTTCTGTAAAGCAAAGGACACTGTCAATAGGACAAAATGGCAACCAACAGATTGGGAAAAGATCTTTACCAACCCTACATCCGATAGAGGGCTAATATCCAATATATACAAAGAACTCAAGAAGTTAGACTCCAGAGAACCAAATAATCCTATCAAAAAATGGGGAACAGAGCTAAACAGAATTCTCATTGAGGAAATTCGAAGGGTTGAGAAGCACCTAAAGAAATGCAAATCAAAATAACCCTGAGATTCCACCTCACACCAGTCAGAATGGCTAAGATCAAAAACGCAGGTGACAGCAGATGCTGGCAAGGATGTGGAGAAAGAGGAACACTCCTCCACTGTTGGTGGGATTACAAGCTGGTACAACCCCTCTGGAAATCAGTTTGGTGGATCCTCAGAAAATTGGACATAATACTACCTGAGGACTCAGCTATACCATTCCTGGGCATATACCCATAAGATGATCCAACATGTAATAAGGACACATGCTCCACTATGTTCATAGCAGCCATATTTATAATAGCCAGAGCTGGAAACAACCAAGATGTCCCTCATCAGAGGAATGAATATAGAAAATGTGGTACATTTACACAATGGAGTACTACTCAGCTATTAAAAACAATGACTTAATGAAATTTGCAGGCAAATGGATGGAACTTGAAAATATCATCCTGAGTGAGATAACTCAGTCACAAAAGAACAAACATGGTATGTACTCACTGATAAGTAGATGTTAGCCCAGAAGTTCAGAACACCCATGATTCAATTTACAGCAACTGTTGGACTGAGGGTGGGGTCCCAGATGGAGGAGTTGGAGAAGGGACTGAAGGAGCTGAGGGAGTTTGCAGCCCCATGGGGAGGGAGCAACATTGTCAACTGGTCAGACCCCCCGGTGCTCCCAGAGACTGGACCACCAACGAAAGAATGTATATGGAAGGACCCATGGTACTGGAGAGACTCTTGGGTCTGAGAGTGTTAGATGCCCCAGTATAGGGGAATGCCAGGGAGGGAAGACAGGAGTGGGTGGGTGGGTGGGGGAATACCCTCATAGAGGCAGGGGGAGAGGGGATGGGATAGGGGGTTTCCAAAGGGGAGACCTGGAAAGGGGAAAGCATTTGAAATGTAAATGAAGTATCAAAAATTAAAAAAATCATTTAATATTCAGAAAGGCCTGTGTGGGGTGGGGATGAGTGGTACTGGAGACAGAACCCAGGGCCTGTCCTATTCCAGGCAAATGTTCTACCACTAAGCTCTGTCCCTAGCCCCTTTTATTTCATTTTTGTTGAGACAGAGTCTTGCACTATAAATTCTAGGCTGGTCTTGAACTACAGTCCTTTTGCCTCTGCCTGGATGCTATGATTACAAGTTTTCATCATTTTTGGTAAGATTCCCTACTCTACCCCATAATACAAATTTAGTTCTGTAAGATCCTCCAATGTTGGAATAATTCATTTACTTTAAAATCTAAGGCATTTTGTTGACTGTAAACATGTATAAAACCAAGAAACAATTTATTGGCTAGGGAAACCTGAACCTATAGAACCCAGGTAAATTGGGATGGGATAGTGTGCATCTGTAATCCCAGTGCTCCTAAAGTGAGCTAGGAGGCAGAGACAGGAGTTCCTGGAAGCTCATGGGGCTGGTTAACCTGGCATACACATGGACAAACAACAAGAGACCCTATGTCAAACAAGTTGGGAGGTGAGGACATACATTCAAGACTGTCTTCTGACGTCCATAAGCACTCAGTGGTACCTGCACACCCACACAAACACACAACAATTTTTAAAAACACAGATAGCACAGAATAAACATTTTTATCCTAAAATGGATAAATATGGGCATAGGAAGAAAATATGGGAACAGAATCTAGTAGAGCACCTGGCAACTCCATGTCTAACATTTGGGACTTGTGGGATCACAGTGAGTGCCCTCATTCCTATTACCAGTTTTCTGGATTGACAACATTTCTCATCACTGATCAATTACCTAACAAAAAGTGTGTGTGTGAGCACATTATTTTGGCTCACAGTCCAGAGGAATACAGCCTATCAGGGTGGGGAAGGCAAGGTAAAGGGAGGTTTGGTCTATACTACTTCACAGGAACCAGACACAGGGGGGTTCCTGTGTTCTTCTCAAGCCTTATCTTTTAAAACTGTTTCAGTGGATAAAAGTACAAGTGTAAGAACCTCAGTTCTGATACCTGTACCCATATGAAAAGCCAGGCATGGCCACATACCTGTAACCCCCAGCACCATGGCAAGAAGGGAGAGGTGGCTGGTTGGATCTACCTCTAGGTTTTGTGAGAGACCCAGTGATAGAACACCCAATATCTTCCTCTGAGTTTTACACATGTACTGGTGCACACGCCTGTACACACATGGACATAGCATACACATACAGACATCTATAAAACATCAAAAATGGTGACAAAACCCCAAACTGGTATTATTGCCATAAATTCTGCCAAGGAGGAGAGTCATTGGTGCTACATCTGAATCACAAGGTGAAGAGATTTTTCTGGATTACTCAAAGTCTTTGGGTATTCGGTAAAAGTTACTCCACCTCTAAGCCCCAGGTCTCTGATTTAGAGGTTATAGAATGAGAAAGTAATCTTTCTTAAAGTGAGGGGAGGCAGTAGCAGGAAGACTCTCTAGAATCAGACCTGGAAACAGGATGAAACACTGCACTCCTAGAATGCACAAAAAATCACTCTAGAGCAGGCATCCTAAGAATCCTGGGTGTGTGCAGAATCAGAATAGTCAGAACAGATAGCACTAAGGGGCTGTGGCTAGGAAGAAGTGAAGTACCAAAATTAGAAAACTTTACTAGTCACCCTGGGAAGTTAGAGACTTTCAGTATGCAAGTCTCATATTCAGTAGAATCAGCAAAAGAGCTGGATGAAGTAGTGCAAACCTGTAATCCCAGCGCTCAGGAGGTGAAGGCAGGGGGATCAGAAGCTTAAAGTCAGTCCCAGCTACATAGTTTGAAGCCAGCCTGGGCTACATGAAACCTTTTCTCAGGCAATCTTAAGTAAGTAAAAAGAACCAGTAGAGAATTATGTAGAAGTCAAACAAGTGTCCTGAGTCATTGCAGTGGCATCTTTTGAGTTCTCATGGTGAGGTGGTCTGGCTCAGTGATTAAGGGAGATAGTTTGGGCCCCAGCTCTCCGCTGATGCAGCCTAGGACTATTTGCTATTTGTTGACATGACTTTGTAGTTCATTTATGCATTCAAATTTGCTTATTTACTTGGGTTTGTAAAAAGAATTTATTTTTTTAATTGTGGGAATGGACAGGGTGTATGCACTTGGTGTAGATGCCAGAAGAGAACACCATGAAGTCCAGAAGAGAACATCAGATTTCCTGGAGCTGGAGTTACAGGTGGTTGTGCGTGATGGACATGGATTTAGGGAACCGAACCCAAATCTACAAGAACAGCACATTCTCCTAAGTGCTGAGCCATCTATGCAGCCCTTAATTGTTCTGGCTTTTGTTGTTTGTTTGTTTGTTTGTTTGTTTGTTTGAAGAGTCCCATACTGTAGCTGAGGATAGTCTGGAACTTACTATGTAGCCTAGGCTGGTCTCCAACTTAAGGATAATTCTTCTGCTTCCCCCTCCCAAGTATCAGGATCATAAGTGTGAGGCACCACATCGAGCCATTAAAAAATATTTTAAGTTCAAAAACAATTTTCTTAGCTTGAGAGAAAAACAACAGAGTAGACAGAGAAGCTAAACAGCTGCTAGGAGGAAGGAGATGAAGCTGAAGAGAAAGTCATGTCTATTGCCAACAGAGATCAGCAAGTCAGCTTCGTGGCAGAAGGATGCTTGGGAGAAAGGGTAAGAAAACCCAGATATTTCTATTTTAAATTATCTGTGTGAGAGGAAGAAGCAGCTCTTTGTAGATCATGCAGTGGTTTTGAGAGGGTGGTAAAATTTTTGTCAGGATCCAGAAAGTCAGTTCATTAGGTTTTGACCCTGGGCAAGTAGTTATATCCTTCAGATTGTGTGAGTTGACCTGAACAGATTTAGTGTGATAGTATACACCCAGCTGCTTATCTCTCACTACTTATATTAATTTGATAAAGGGTAATAAAATGTGCACTAGGGAGATGGCTTAGTTAATAAACTGTTTGCTGAACAAGGAGAAAGACCCAAGTTTAATGCCCCAGAACTTACATAACAAAAAGCTAGGCATGGCACGTGCACCTGTAATCTTAGCCCTAGGGAGGTAGAAACGGGAGGATCCCTGGGACATGATGGCCAGCCACTTGGGCCAACTTGGTCAGCTCCAGGTTCAGTGAGAGAACGTGTCTCAAGTAATAAGATGGAGAGTGACTAAAGAAGGGATGCCAACCTCTGGCCTCCACATGTATAGACCTGTACACATACCTACACATGTGCTTACACAAGTACATACATACAGAGGAAACATATGTGAAAGTAAAACAACAATTACCAGCCTTAGTTCATAAGCTCAGGCAAGCAGAAATATAGCTTCATTTTTCTCTGACTTCAAACCCTTCTGCCCAGCGAGTGGAAATTTTAACTCTGGGTCTCCAGCTTCCTTCATTTTCCCTAAGGCTGTGCCAAGGCATGTGCATTGTGGTGCCTCTGGGCTTCAGTCCACACAATATGAACAGAGCATGTGCCAGACATGGTCTCAGGAATCTGCTTAGCCTCCCCTGACTTGTGGCACACGTTCTTCCCTCAAATGCTATTCTGAGTTGTGGCAAGAGCTCACTTCTTTCCCTGGCCTCTGACAGGCATTTTGTCTGAACCACAGATTCTCTAGATTTCCTTAAGGAATCTGTTTGAATCAAGAGCAAGAGCTAGGCCAACAATGTCTGCTTCATTCTCACTCCAGTCCCAGCAGTCCTAAAGTCACAGTTCTTGCTTGGACATGGCTCTGCTTAACAGGAAGAAAAAAACAAAAAACAAAACAAAAACCCCCAAATACAAAAAAATAAAAAAATAAAAAAATAAAGGAAAATCACAATTGGATATTACCTCAAAAACATCCGGGAGCTGGCAATGTAACCCAGTTCAGAGAGCTTGTGCCAGACACGCATGAAGCCCTGGGTTCCAGCCCAGTACTACAGAAAAACTGATGTGGTGGCACATGCTTATAATCCTAGCCCAGGATAGGTGGAGGCAGGAGGATCAGAATTTCAAGGTCATCCTCAGCTATGTAGTTCAAGACTAGCCAGGTATACATGAAACTGGCATAGAAAATAAAGTCATAAATTTAAATTTTTAAATTATAATTATTTTGTATGTGCGGGCACATGCATACATGCAACAGCGCACATATATGTTAGGTCTCAGGAAGTCCATTTATAGAGAAATAAGTTCAAGCAGGACTAAATAAAAGCCAGCATTCCCTAGGAACTTGTGAAATGGGTTCATGTCCATATGGCTATTGACAAGCACCCATGGCATGAACCTCCCTCACTCCCTATTCACAAGTACCTATTGTCCATTTCAAAGCCCCACACCAAGCTCCACATGCTCTTCACCTCAGATCCCTGCTTTCTTTATACTCCATTTTTCTTACTGTTCTCACTATTTCCTCTCTTGCTGTTCTCTTATCTCTTGCTTTCTCATTGCATTCTCTCCACTTTCCTAGTCCTGGCTGTGTCTAGTCTACTGCTTTCTCTCTGCTATAAATCTTCCAGATGCCTCTAGATATTTTCTCTCTTTTTGTTAATTCCACCAAGCAAGGATAAGACCACTACCATAGTTTTTGAGCTACATTTGAAGTAAGTGTTATTAAATACTGGCCAGGATGATGGACACCAGCCAGGGCCATGCCCAGGATTCCCAGAGAATGGCTGTGAATCACATTAGGAGTTTATAAAGGCAAAACCCACAAGGCCACATACTTCCTGCCTTTGTTCAATTTGGGGAAAGTGTACATCTTGACATACTTCCTGCTGTGTACCTTCCATCTATGTGTGATCAAGCACATCCTGTGCAGTATGGGCATCCAACCTCGTTTACAGAAGTGAAAATGCAAGGCTTGTTATCTTACATAAACAACAGCCCCCAGTATTCCAGAAAGTTACCTGGGCAAGTGGAGCTTACAGGTTTATCTGTTCTTTGGCAAGTGAGGATAACAGATTAGAGCCGTTTATTATTTTTGTTTTTGAGACAGGGTTTCTCTGCGTAGCCTTGGCTGTCATGGAACTCACTCTGTAGACCAGGCTGACCTCAAACTCACTGAGATCTTCCTGCCTCTGCCTCCTAAGAGCTTGGATTAAAGGTTAAAGGTATGCACTACCACTGCCTGGCTTTTTTTATAGATCACTTAAACAGAGTGATTTAAACTTAAACCATAAATTTAGCCCTCACATCTTACCCATAATAAAAACCTTCCTTAATAAGGAAGGGGCATTTCAGCACTTACTTTCCTATGCATCCTCACATTCAATATAGGACTCAGAGGACAACTTGCAGGCATTCTTTCTCTCCTACCATGTGATTGAACTCAGGTCATCACCCTTGGTGGCAAGTACCTCTACCAATTGAGCCCCAAAATTCTGGATTTTAATGGACTGGGCCATGCAGGGACCTGCGTTTGGACCTCAAGAACTGGGTCTTGTTAGAATCGCTGCCTGATTTTCTGTCTGTATTAGGCCAAACCAGTAGACAGAAAGAATAAGGAAACCCAGTGAAGAGTTGGTTACTTCCACAAGGAGGCTGGGATATGGAGGTCAGGACTTCTGGGGGAAGAAGTACCTGTGTGAAGACTTCCATGCCTGAACTGAGGAGGCTGATATTTATCCCATCTCCACACACCAACAAACCCCTTACCCCAGTATCCTGGAGAGAGAAGCTTCAAGGAGGGTGTCAGACCATGGCCACTAACCTTCACTGAGGGTACAAGTCACACCCAGCTGAGTGTCCCAACTATACTAACAGACTTAATCCTCTAGCTACACACAGCTACTTGGAAAGGTATATTAGTTATTTTTCTAGTTGTTATTGGTACAGGAAAGACTAGGAGTAATAAATTGATGTTATAAAGAATTAAGAATTCAGTTGAAGGAGCACTGCCTCTAATATTACTCAAGGCTGAGTAGTACACTAACCAGATTGTTAGAATTGTAGGAAGGGAAATTTTGTATCTCTTAACTAGTGTAAGGAGCCAACCTTGACTGACAACCAGCCATCAGGCCCATCTGCATATCAAAGAACATGTCTCTGTCCACCCTAAGCTTTGAGCTAGCTGACCTGAAAGCATCCAGGGATTCTACTGTCTCCACCTTTCATCTCCCCACAGAAATGGTGGGATTACACATACAGCTATCAAGGTCAGCCTTTGCATGAGTTCTGAGGATTCAAAGGTCCTCATGCCTCAAGGTTTTTTTTTTTTTTTTTTTAAACATTAAGCCTCCTCCATAGACTTCTGAGCTGAGTTTTCAGTTTCCTCTACATGTTGCTAAATGGTGTCAACCAAAGCAGAGAGGACTGCCCCTTCAGGACTTGGAGTTAGCCTGTCCACCACTGCTGGTGACACAGCTTGTCTGCTGTGACAGCCATTTAAGTAGGAAGTGCCACCCTAATGCAGCTACCTGGAGGTGGTAGCTCTTGCAAAGTAGGCAGGATCTCAGCAGGTGGGAGATGGAGTCTTCTGTACCCTGGTGATGAAAGTTAGCAGCCCCTAGTGCCCCAGGGATTGTCGATTGAAAAAAAAAGAAACACAACTCTCACTTCAAGGATGAGAGTTTATTCTGGAGCCAAGGTTATGGCCTGGGGACACGGGTTGACATTGCCCCAAATTCCATGTTCCAACATGGAAGCAGGTTCGTGAAATCTTTATAGTAATGGAACAAAGAAAGTCAAATCAAGATACTTTAAAAATATGTTGGTGGAAACATTAGGTCAACAGTAGAGGTAGGCAAAGGGTGGAACCTTGTGTTGCTAGATCTCAGAGGTGATCTGACAGTATTTTAAGCATTTGGTTGTTTGACAAGCTAGCACTAAGTTTGATCATTCCAAATGATTTACCTAGTGGTTCCAAATCTAAGGTCAAGTACTGAAGAGGGCAATACGTTTCTCTTATGGTGGCTAACAACGGCCCAAGTTCATTTACCTCTGGATTTAAAACACTCCAAACTGTCAACTGTCTCTGATGTTCCAATCAGCTAATTAATCTTGCAGTCGTTCAGTGGAAGGCAGAACTTTGTTTTGGGAACTTATAAAGGTCCTTTAGCCTACACAGCCTGGCCTCTCAGAGGGCAGTCAGCTTTGTCACATTAACTGGTGAAAGCAGGTTCCTGTCAGGAATGTCCTCTGGGACTCTGAGGAGATCAAAGGATCAAGGGAATGCTGGCCAGAGTGGGAACTGTGGGGGCAAAAGCCTTGTCTTAGGGTTTCTATTCCTGCACAAACATCATGACCAAGAAGCAAGTTGGGGATGAAAGGGTTTATTCAGCTTACACTTCCACACTGCTGTTCATCACTAAAGGAAGTCAGGACTGGAACTCAAGCAGGTCAGGAAGCAGGAGCTGATGCAGAGGCCATGGAGGGATGTTTCTTACTGGCTTGCTTCCCTTGGCTTGCTCAGCTTGCTCTCTTATAGAACTCAAGACTACCAGCCCAGGGATGGCACCACTCACAAGGGGCCCTCCCCCCTTGATCACTAACTGAGAAAATGCCTTACAGCTGGATCTCATGGAGGCATTTTCTCACCTGAAGCTCCTTTCTCTGTGATAACTCCAGCTTGTGTCAAGTTGACACACAAAACCAGTCAGTACAGGCCTGGAGACCACACTGTTAGGCACCTGTGAGGAAAAGTTTATATGCGCAGAGGCAAGGGTGAAGAGACAAAACAGGCTTCAGATAGTATCCTGGGTTCTGGTGCAGACCCGGGATTCAAGTTCTCAGTACACAATGTTCTGATCCCTGGACAGGGTCACCTGTCACCACATATGCTACAGCATCCTGATCAATTTGTGGTGTTTTGTAAATGACCTCATACAGGACAATGATCTGTAGCAATGCCTGTGGAAAGAAAAATAATTTGGTGGGAACATGTACTGCCTCCATGACAAAATTCATGGGTAAGGGCCAACCTGCCCTTGGAACCTCCCAATGCAATATAGCAATGTCACATAGCAATATGGCTTCCAGAGAAATAGGGAAGGGCAAGCAAAGGAGTGACCTGTGCATTTTGGGGGTCTCTTGGGCTGCCGCAGTGAAGCCAAGGTTGATGTGGGGTAATCAGCAAGTCAACTTGTTATTTTGCTATTCCCAGCAGACGATGTTAATGGGTAGATAGTGGTAGGGGAGGCAGAAAGAAATCAGTTGGTCAGAACGGGAGTCAGCAGGATGGAGATGAACAGACAGCCTCAGGTGACCATGTTTCAGGACGAAGCAGCTTGAAATCAAGTGCCAGCAAATAGAGCTCTGCATGGGGCAAGTGAAAACTACCCTTGGTGTTATGAAATATAAAATATAAATTGTGGTATAATATGGCAGGAGTAATACCTGGGGGGGGGGCAGTGCCGAGGTGTTTCCCTGAGGAATAATGCCATGCAACAGATCTAGTATAAAGATTTATTGTGGAGATGGGAGCAGGAACCTGGAAAGGGATAGAGGCAGAGAAAGGAGGGAACAGAGGACAGAAAGAGAAAGAGAGCAAGAGAGGCCAGCCAGGTTCACATGGGAACTGAGTGGAAAAGGGAAAAGGGAGGCTGGGGTAGTGAGCAGTCCTCTTTTTACAGTGCTGCTGCGCTGCCACACATCTGGCTCACGCCTGGTGGGACGATGACAAGCTGTTGCTAGGTAGCTGTTGGGCAGAATTGCCTGTAAGCCAATATTTGGGTTTCCAGGTGAACATGGGACAGGAGCTGGGGAAGGATGGTAAGCTGTAGATTCAAACCAGTATGTAATAATGAGAGCACACCTTGGAGAGTGTTGGTCACTCAGGCTGACTCCAGACTGCCTCCCCAATGGCTTTCCTGATTGGAGGATTTTACAATCTCCAGTTGCTCCGTTCCCTGCCCCCTAGCTGAGTAGGGCTGGATGGGATAAAGGTTAAGTTTCTCAGGAGCAGCCATGGACCCTCCTTTCTCTAAGGCACAGAGATGACTGACCTCAGTAACCCCTGCAGCCTTCCCCACTACTGCAGGTCTAGGAAGTGGCAAACAAGGCTTGGTACTGTAACTTTTAAGAGGGAGAATCCATTACCCTGAGTTCACTACCATGAGGCCTGCAAAAAGGAAATAAGGTTATGTTGTGGGAAGCCACTACAGAGCCTCTAACTGCTGACAGCATGAAAATCCTCAGCCATGAGAACATGAACACACAGGCTGTCCCTGCAACAAATATGGCCCAGATGCAGACCCTGGTCCTATTCTCAACACTGCTGACCCTCTGTGTGTCTGCAGGTGAGTGGAGAGGCCAGAGAAGTGCAGAGCCATGGGGGTAGACAGTGTAGACACAGAGCCTCTGACCTTCCTGTCTTCATTCCTCAGTGAGCCCTGAGGTGTGGGTTCAAGTCCAGATGGAGGCCACCAACCTCCCATCCTTCTCAGTTTGCTGTGGGGTCTTAGGATGTAACCTCATCTCCCTGGTAACAGTGAGCTGGAAAGGATTTGTTGATGCCGGAGGGATCAAACTAGCTGTGTTACATCCAGAACTTGGTGCCCAGCAGTGGGCTTCTGCCAGCCGGGCCCACTGGGAAACCCCAAACAGCATTTCTGCCACTCTGATCCTGGAACAATCCAAAACAAGAAACTCCCTGGCCAACACCACATTCTGCTGTGAGTTTGTTACCTTCCCTCATGGTTCCAGGGTTGCAGTTGCCTGTAGAGACCTGCATAGCTCAGATACAGGTGTGTCTGGGGAGAGGAGGGAGACGGGGGGGGGGGGCTTAACACTGGCTGCCCATCTGACACTTTTCTCTGTGTGTAGGACTCTGCCCTGACTCCAGCCCCTATTCTTCAAGCAGACCTGGTGGGGATCTTGGGAACCTCAGGGTTTTTCCTGTTTGGTTTCATCTTTATACTATGTCTCCGGTGGTGGCAGAGGCATTGGTGAGAATGGGTCCAGTAATATGCCCACACCACTTGGTTAGGTGCCTTCTGCCCCTAACTCTGCCTCTTCTGTCTCACAGGTGTTTCAGTAAATCTCAGCCATCACTCACCAGCACTCAGGCACAGATGGAGACTCAGGTAAGGCTTGAGGGGTGGTATCTGGAACAGGACACCAGGAGTCCACAGGTGGACAGGGACTTGGAGTCTCATCTGACTCTCCTTTATCCCCTACAGCCCACCAAACCATCTCTGGCCACCGGGGTGGATTCACCACCCCAGTCCCTTCCCCAACAACCACCCCCCACCATCCTGTTGCAGCTCTGTATGAGGCTGTAGTTCATTCTGATCAACACATGCCCCAGTGCATATCACTCATCACTAGTGACCCATGCCAACCCCCATGTCTGTCTCCTCAGCTTCCCCACTTGGCCTCTCCACATAGCAGCTTCATCTCCATTGAGAATGGACTCTATGCTCTGGCATGAGCCAAACTTCCCCGCACTCTTCTCAACTTCCACCGACTGTCTGGAGCACAGTACCCTGGAAAAATGCTTGGAAGTTCAATGGCAGGCACCCCTGGTCCACTAGGCCTCTGGGACGTCTGTCTACTGGTGTCTGAATCCTGGGCACCAGACCTCTTCAGGAATCTTGCTCTATTCTTAGGCCTCCGATAAGTGTCAGCAAACCCTGCTAGCTAGGATGCGGTTAGCGCGTGTGCATGTATGGACACAGGTGTGAGTGGAAGCGTATGATGAAGGCCCAGTTACATCCTGTTTTGCACACATTTCCAACCGCCCAGATGATGTCTTTAATAATGTCATTAAAGTGGTCCTTCTGTTTGGGACTTTAGCCTTGTTAAAGGCAGATTCAGTCCCTTGGGAGAAAGGAACCAGGTTAGAGCCAAAAGAGACTGGGACTGAGACCCAGGCTGGGTTGGAAAGACCTGAACCTGTGGGTCTTGCTGAGGGACATAAGAAGGCCCAGCTCTCCTGGACCTTCAGTCCCTATTATCTGACCTGGACTCCTCATGATGGACTCTCTGTGTAGCTGGGGTGGAGCCCTGGACCCCTCTTCCACTGTGCAGCTGTTCAGAAGCAGAGAAAGGAGAGGGGACAGGGAGGCCTCTTCCGATTCCCATACTTGTTCCTTTGGCTCTCCTTTTATGATCAGGGAACCAGACTCCCCACTGGCCACTCAGAGGCACGTCGTAGGGTGTTTTCTGTTAGCTCATGTTTTCCCTCTTTGCCTCAAGCTCCCAGAATAACAACTCTGAGACTTAAATATATTTACAAATGCCTAGGCCAAAGCTTGGGCCTGTTCTTTAATTATCTCATAATTTAATAACCTATTTGTCCTATTCTTTGTAAACCACATGGCTGGTTACCTTTGCTCAGGTTCTATACATCTGTCCCTCTTAGAGTCCCCAGGGTGAATCCTCCCATGCTTGACTCTATCCCAGAGTTCCTCTCTCTGTACTGGAACTTCCACCTTCCATTTCCTGCCTAAGCTAATAGGCTAACAGCATTTTTATAGACAGGCAATGCTTCCATACAGTACCAGAGATTCTTTCTACAGAGGCAGACAGAGAGGCCTTGCAGACATAGGGGTTGAATCATCCACATGAAATTGTTCTAGCTAGAAGCTGCACTCCTCTGCAGGAGACAAGCTCCCTGGGCTCCTGCACCATCTGCAGAGGTGAGTGAGAACCTTGTGAGCTGTAAGTACCCTGACTGGGTTTGGGTCACTCTAGCATGGCAATCCACATAGCTTGAGTGCATGAGAGGCTCCCCTTGCTTATGGGGGCACATCCGGAGGGTTAGGAGCATGAGGATTGCAAGTAGGGAGATTGAGCTATTGTATGGCCTGTGTAGGCTTCAATACCAAGCCTGAAGGACAGAGAAGCTGGGAACCTGTACAAGGCAGAGAATCCGGAGATCTCTTAAGGGAAAAACTGAGCATAAGCATTCCTGGTGGGCAGAGGCTTCCATGTGTACCCCTGTATGCCCTGTTAGTGGTCTTGTCCCTACCAGGTGAAAACTAGCCCCACTGCTGAGGGGCCAAATGGTCCCCATGGTGCCATAGCACAAGAAGCCCAGAGGCCATTGGCAAGGGGATAACCTCAAAGCAGCTCTGAGTCGGGGAAGGGTGACCTGGAATTCATAGCCCTGCCCTCTGCTGGGATGGAAAACTTGGACCATCCCCAGCCACTATCTAGAAGCTGCCACTGGTTGTTTCTTTTCCCAACTACTCACCTCTGGGAGGACCAGCAACTAGGCCCCCAAGAATCCTCCACAGACTCCTTCTGCCTCCAGTCACCCCAAGCCTGCCTGCCTTGGTAAAGTCTCTGCCACTCCCAGCCTCATTACCTTGACAACTCTGCTTGTTGTGTCTCTAGTCTCTCACTTCCCCTATGTCTGCTGCATGTCCTCCTGCAGCTTGCATGTAACTCTGGGTGTCTGTACCCCAGCATAGCCATCCTGGTAGTCTAGATTCATAACTGCCACATCCCAAGAAGCCTGTACCACATTCTGAATTGGCCCAAGATCTTTTCTTCCTAAGTCCAACCCAACCCCAACCAGTGACAAACCTATAGGAACTGTGAGACTGAAGGGGTTGTGTGACCTCAAATCAATGGCTAGCCTTTAGACCTCAAACCATTGCGTAGTGCGTTGTTCTCACAGTCCCAACTCCAGCTTCGTGGGGCTACCATGCATAGGAGGTGTCCAGAAGACTGCCAACAATGACAATGACAACGGAATATGAAAACCAAGTCAGGTCTAAGAGCTTGGCCAGCAGGGCCAGGAAGAAGGCCCTTGTCAGGATGGTGTGGTGTGGGAGGGGTCTGATTGTATGGGTGGGGCCCTCCCCTCCTTTCTATTGCATGAGATTTTCCAAAGCCCCATGGGGGAATCACTTTAACCATAGACTGACTGTGGCCATATCCCCAAAAGCATAGGACATTAGGTCTGTTAGCAGAGTTATGGTAAAGAGGGACAAGGGTTTCCAAACTGAGCTTCCAGCCAACCTCTGCAGAACAGGGGTCAGTGGCAGAAAGGATTCTGTAGATCCACTCTTAAACAGATTCAGCATCTGTGAAATAAAATAACTTGCTCACAAGACAGAGATGGCTGCAAAGAGTCCAGGGTCTGAGAGCTGCCACAACCACCATCCGGAAGAGTGAAGGGGACAGCATGGGACATGTGAAGGATAAGATAAGGCAGAAGGTCAAAGTGGGAGAGGGGAGGATGAGCCAGCTATGGTATGCCTGTTGGTGGCCAGCTCTGGTGCCTTGTCCTCCGTATCCTCCCTCAGGGTGTCCAAGGGATGCATACTGGGCTGGAAAGATGAAGCAGAGTGCAGAATGGGTGTGGTCTACAGGATCCTGGTCTTGCCCGGCTGGGAGTGAGTGCCAGGGGGTAGAAGGCCTTCTCTGAGGAGTGTAGTGTTACAGTTCTTTTAGACATTACTCAATGAAACAGCTCTCTTACACACTCTTCAGTGAAACAGCTGGTGTGCATACACTTTATTTGGGGTGGACAATGGCTGTATATGAATCTTGGAGAGTGGGAAGGAGTTTTAAGGTTGAATGTAAAATCACTGGCCAGAGTTTAATCCCAGGTTCTTGCTGGGTGGGTCCTTATTTGGAAAGAAGTTGAACTTGTAGGTTTGCAAACTTCCCCAAGTAGAGGGTGTGGGAGTCAGGCTCCTCAGACAAGGTCAGAGAAGGGGAACCCATGCTAGAAAAAGGAGTCCTCCATTTTACACCAAGCTCAGATGAGCAAGCTATCTGGACATGGTAGACTTTGACCTTAAGTAGCAAGGTTTCCCAACATCTCCTGTTTTATTTATAATGGAGAGCTGTCATAGTAGCCCTCAGCCTCTATGTTGGGAACAGTTTGGTACTGAGCTAGAACCCAACTGGCAATGATTTTTGTAATGCTACTTATCTGCTGTTTTACAAGTTGCATGAGGCAGGGTGGCAGGAGGAGGGCTCTGATGGCCAGTAGAGGGCCAAGGAGGGGAAGAAGCCAAACCATAAGGGGTTGAGTACCATGAGGTTGGGGTGTTAGACACATAGCATGCTTGGAGACTCCCAGGGGGATAAGCACTTGTATGTCTTGTTCCACCACACAGATTCGTTAACATAGAAACAGCATTCCTTTCCCAACATTGGCAGGTCCCTCACTGTTCGGCAAACTCCACTCCAAAGCAACTCCCACTAGGAAGTTTATCTGTTGTTGAAGGTTGAAGGGACTCTAGACATTCCGCAGTGGAGGCCATTGCCTGGTCAAGCTTGACCTGGAAGTCTCTGGCCAGATGTTGTGTCTGGGCTGTTCCAGCTTCTCCTGTGGCACACAGTGAGACTGCAAGACCCAGTCCGATGAAATCCCTTTTCTTTTGGTCTTCTCCCAGCTGCAAGGCAGGCTCTTTAGGCTCCTAGAGATAAGCCTGAGGAACAGTCATTATGGAGGTGCAGAAGCCTTGGAAAGGGGGTTTAATGCAGTAGTCAGTAGTGTTATTGTACCAGAGAAGAGTGAGGCAGGGAGGAGTTGGCAAAAGATCCATACATGAGGATTTTGTGGCGATGGAAGAACTTCCATGGGGAATTTATCTCCAACACCATCCTGCCATATATGAGTATTTCAAGAACCTAGTCACCCGAACTGGGCACAGGTCAGACATCTGCCTTCCTTGGAATCTTGTACTTGCAGGTGTGCTTCTGCCAAGTTCATCTGAACACATGGAGAGAAGGCATGAAGGATGGTAGCCATTCGAGGGGACAGAATTTATCATCTTCAGGGAGCCTCATCAGCTCAGGCTTTGGTGCCCCTGGATTTCTTGTCCCCTAGAGGGCACCTCAGGCTCTATGCTCTGACCATGTCAGGTTCCTCTCCCTTGCCTCTGCCTTTCCCCAGACCTCTGCCCTTACCTCTTCTCTTCCCTATAATCATCCCCAAGTCTCAGCTGCTTCCTCTGACCTTGCTTCTTACTCTGCCCCGGGACCCAACTGCACTGCGCGTCCAAGTTCTCCCCCTTCTTGTTTCAAATTGGCACTATTACCTTGCTCATGATAGCAGCATCACTCAGACCTTCTGTTCATAGTGTTGGTGGCTGACCTATTTTCTTGGTTTTTGCTTGTTCATTCGTTTGTTTTGTTTTGTCTTTTATTGACTAAGTTATTTATTCACTTTACATCCAGTTCACAGCTTCCTCTCCTTCCTCTCTTCTGCATCAGCTTCCAAGAGTTTCTGGGTGAAGTCCCTCTGATGGGATTTGGGCAAGTCTTCTTGTCTTTCTACTTGTCTTTCTGCTGTACTATATCACTCAGGAGGATCTTTTCTAGTTCCATCCACTTGCCTGCAGATTTCATGATGTCATTATTTTTTTTATTTTAATTTTTTTGATACGTTATTTAAATTTCCTATGTTTCCCCCTTTCCAAATCTCCACTTTGGAAACCCCCTATCCTCTCCCCACTCCCCCACCTATATAAGGGTATTCCCCCACCCACCCACCCACCCAACCACTCCAGTCTTCCCACCTTGACATTCCCCTTTACTGGGGCCTCTGACACCCTCAGGCCCAAGGGCCTCTCCTTCCACTGATGGCCAACGAGGCCCCCCTCTGCCACATATGTGGTCCAAGCCATGGGTCCCTTGATGTGTATTCTTTGGTTCGTGGTGCAGCCTCCAGGAGCATGGGAGGAGGAGGGTCAGGCCAGTTGACACTGTTGCTCTCTCCATGGGGTTGCAAACTCCTTCAGCTCCTTCAGTCCCTTCTCCAACTCCTCCATCTGGGACCTCACTCTCAGTCCAGCGGTTACTGTAAAGTGAACCTTGGGTATTCTGAACTTTTGGACTAATATCCACTTATCAGTGAGTATATGCCATGTTCATTCTTTTGTGACTGAGTTACCTCACTTAGGATGGTATTTTCAAGTTCCATCCATTTGGCTGCGAATTTCATGAAGTCATTGTTTTTTTTTTTTTTTTTTTTTCGAGACAGTTTCTCTGTGTAGTCCTGGCTGTCCTGGAACTCACTCTGTAGACCAGGCTGGCCTCAAACTCAGAAATCCGCCTGCCTCTGCCTCCCAAGCGCTGGGATTAAAGGCGTGCGCCACCACTGCCTGGCTGAAGTCAATTGTTTTTAATCGCTGAGTAGTACTCCATTGTGTAAATGTACCACATTTTCTGTATCCATTCCTCTGCTGAGGGACATCTAGGTTGTTTCCAGCTTCTGGCTATAATAAATATGACTGCTATGAACA
>CM052721.1:14637824-14659578 GCA_028551405.1 Uromys caudimaculatus
TTCTATGTTTCATGGTCTCTGGTGAGAAGTCAGGTGTAATTCTGATAGGTCTGCCTTTATATGTTACATGACCTTTTTCCCTTACTGCTTTTAATATTTTTTCTTTGTTTTGTGTATTTGGTGTTTTCACTATAATGTGATGGGACAAATTTCTTTTCTGGTCCAATCTGTTTGGAGTTCTCTAAGCTTCTTGTATATTTATGTTCATCTCTTTCTTTAGGTTGGGAAGTTTTCCTCTATAATTTTGACGAAGATATTTGCTGGTCCTTTAAGTTGGGAATCTTCACTCTCTTCTATACCTATTATCCTTAGGTTCTGTCTTCTCATTGTGTCCTGGATTTCATGGATGTTTCAGGTTAGAAGCTTTTTGCATTTTGCATTTTCTTTTACTGTTGTGTCGATGTTATCTATGGTATCTTCTCCTCCTGAGATTCTCTCTTCTCTTTCTTGTATTCTGTTGGGGATGCTTACATCAATGGTTCCTGATCTCTTTCCCAGGTTTTCTAGCTCCAGGGTTGTCTCCCTTTGTGATTTCTTTACTGTTTCTATTTTTAACTCCTGGATAATTTTGTGCATTTCCTTTGTCTGTTTGATTGTGTTTTCTTGAAATTCTGCCTGTTTGATTGAGGTTTCCTGTAATTCTTTAAATGGATTTTCAAATTTCCTCTTGACAGTCTTCTCATTGTTTATCTCTGTTCTCTTGTATTTCTTTAAGGGTGTTATTCATTTCTTTCTTGAAGTCTTCTACCATCATCATGAGAAATGATTTTGAATCTGTGTCTTGCTTTTCTGGTGTGTTGGGGTATCCAGGGCTTGCTGTGGTGGGAGAGCTGGGTTCTGAGGGTGTGGAGTACTCTTGGTTTCTGTTCTTTATGTTCTTACCCTTGCCTTTTGCCATCTTGTTGACTCTGATGTTAGCTGATCTTACTCTGTCTGGTTGTGGCTTGCCCCTCTTGCAGGGCTCTGTGTCAGTACTCCTTGAAGACCAGCTCTCTCTGAGAGGTGTTTGGGTTTGGAGAGCTGTCCCTCAGGGTCCTCTCTGGGGTGCAGAATGGAATCAGAAGGATCTTGTCCCTAGCTGTCCCTTGGTTCCTATGCCCTGATGGCTCTGTAAAGGTCTCTCTTGATCCAGAAGTGGTGGTTTTGCCTGTGCTCAAAGGTGTGTCAGCACTTCTGGGATTCCCTGTTCTCGTGGAGCCTTGTGGCCCAGGCTGAGGTCCCCAGGCCCAGGTGTAAACCGGAAAGTTCACAGTTTTTCTGTACCCGGGTTCTCAGGCCCTGGATCCCTGCAGATCCGGGTGGTTCTTTGTGAGAGGTGTTGTTCCCCTTAACCCCACTCATGGCCTTTCCAGGCTCCTGGGAGGCTACCCCTCTCCGGTGCTCGTTGGCTACTGACTCCTGGCGGCCCAGGCAGAGGATTCCACCCACAGGTGCAATCCGGAAGTTTCGGAGTTTTTCTGTCCCCGGGTTCTCAGGCCCTGGATCCCGGCAGATCCGGGCGGGTCTGGGTGAGAGGTGCTGCTCCCCTCAACCCCACTCACGGCCCTTCCAAGCTCCTGGGAGGTTACCTTTCTACGGCACTTGTTGGCTAAGGTCTCCTGCTGGCCCAGGCAGAGGTCCCCAGCCTGTGTGACTTTTGAATGTCTTTCTCTCTGTTCCCTTCTTGTTCAGGTGCTCTCACCTACTAAGTGTTGGTGATTGCAATAGCCATGTCACACCCACAGACCAAATACTATTTTCCTCCTCCACATCTCTGTTCCCTTCTTGTTCAGGTGCTCTCACCTACTAAGTGTTGGTTATTGCAATAGCCATGTCACACCCACAGACCAAATACTATTTTCCTCCTCCACATCTCTATCTATTAGACCTTTTCCTTGTCATTTTCTATCAGATGAGACTTACTATTTTAACATCTTGTTGGAGGATAAGCATTAAAAATTCTTTTTAAAAAAATTTTGATACATCATTTATATTTCAAATGTTTCCCCTTTCCAGGTCTTCCCTTTGGAAACCCCCTATCCCACCCTCCATCCCCCTGCATCTATGAGAGTATTCCTCCACCCACCCACCCACTCCCATCTTCCCTCCCTGGCATTCCCCTATACTGTGGCATCTAACACTCTCAGACCCAAAGGCCTCTCCTCCTATGGATGGCCAACAAGGCCTCCACTGCCACATATGTGGCCAGCACCATGGGACCCTCCATATGCATTCTTTGGTTGGTGGTCCAGTCTCTGGGAGCACCGTCGGGCCTGACCTGTTGACACTGTTGTTCCCTCCCCATGGGGCTGAAAACTCCCTCAGCTCCTCCTGTCCCTTCTCCAACTCCTCCATCTGGGACCCCATGCTCAGCCCAACAGTTGCTGTGATTTGAATCAAGTGTGTTCTTAACTTTTGGACTAATATCTGCTTATCAGTGAGTACATACCATGTTTGTTCTTTTGTGCCTGAGTTACCTCACTAAGTATGATATTTTCAAGTTCCATCCATTTGCCTGCAAATTTCATGAAGTCATTGTTTTAAATAACTGAGTAGTATTCCATTGTGTAAATGTACCACATTTTCTGTATCCATTCCTCTGTTGAGGGACATCTGGGTTGTTTCCAGCTTCTGGCTATTATAAATATGGCTGCTATGAACATATTGGAGCATGTGTCTTTATTATATGTTGGAGCATCTTCTGGGTATATGCCCAGTAGTGGTATAGCTGGGTCCTCAGGTAGTATTATGTCCATTTTTCTGAAGGTCCACCAAACTGATTTTCAGAGTGGTTGTACCAGCTTGCAATCCCACAAGCAGTGGAGGAGTGTTCCTCTTTCTCCACATCCTCGCCAGCATCTGCTGTCACCTGAGTTTTTGATCTTAGCCATTCTTACTGGTGTGAGGTGGAATCAGAAGAATACAAATTTATCCATTCCTATCTGCCTGTACAAAGCTCAAGTCCAAGTGGATCAAGGACTTCCACATAAAACCAGATACACTGAATCTAATAGCAGAGGAAGTGGGGAAAAGTCTTGAACACATGGGTACAGGGGAAAAGTTCCTGAACAGAACACCAATGGCTTATGCTCTAAGATCAAGAATTGACAAAGGGGACCACATAAAATTACAAAGCTTCTGTAAGGCAAAGGACACTGTCAATAGGACACAACAGCAACCAACAGATTTGGAAAAGTTCTTTATCAATCGTACATGTAATAGAAGGTTTATATCCAATATATACAAAGAACTCAAGAAGTTAGACTTCAGAGAACCAAATAACCCTATCAAAAAATGGGGAGCAGAACTAAACAGAGAATTCTCAACTGAGGAAACTTAGAAGTTCTGTGAAGCACCTAAAGAAATGTTCAACATCCTTAGACATCAGCGAAATGCAAATGGAAACAACCCTGAGATTCCACCTCACACCAGTCAGAATGGCTAAGATTAAAATTCTTTTATTATTATCACTTTGACCAAATTCGAGTCAATGTTTTCCCCTAAACTCTAACTATGAAAATGCATTATATGTCTGCCTACAGCAGAATACTGAGGTTTCTTCCTCCTAAATGATTTTTTTCTTCTGTCAGGATGACATAAACTCTCCAGCACAATCGGCTCTGTGCCATCGTGACACACAAACACATTGATGTTTAGCTACAACCTTTCCTTTCATTCATTCCTAACATCTCACATTAAAATGGAAATAACTTTTTAATTTACATTTTTTTATATTCAACCACATGAAATTTTTAGTTTCTTTAAAATAGCCATCATCTTTTAAAATCTAACATCTTTTAATATTCTTTCTCTCTCTCGCTCTCTTTTTTTTTTTTTTTTTCAAGACAGGGTTTCTCTGTGTAGCCCTGGCTGTCCTGGAACTCACTCTGTAGACCAGGCTGGCCTCGAACTCAGAAATCCGCCTGCATCTGCCTCCCAAGTGCTGGGATTAAAGGCATGTGCCACCACTGCCCGGCAATATTCTTTAAACTGGGGCCTCATAGAAAACTTAAAAGATTAAATACTTTCTTCCTTCGAGAGTAGAATCAAGGCAATCTGAGCAGAACAAAACAAAATTTGAAAAGTGTAAACAACTCAGTATACAATTGTCTGGGATTCAGTCATGACTTCTGGGTTCCTCCAAGGACCATGGACCAATTCTCCAGCTCTGCTCTCTGCAGCACACATGAATCATCTTCTGCTCTCTGGCTGACTCTGGTCTACTGCTGTTCTTGTTGTTCATGCCATGGTAACAGAATCTCTAAAACTGCTGGATTCCCTTTCTGCAGCTGGGCTAAAATTTCTCCAATAGTCTCTCAAGAGTGATTTTTAAGGACTTTAGCCCTGCCACACAGTGCCAAGCCTCAGCCATTCTCCATGACCCCTTTATACCTTCAAACCAACACTACCTTGAGGATGCTTAAATTTTCACATTTGGTTTCCAGAACACTGTCCAAAATTGATCATGTCTAAAACATAGCTTCTGTAGGCTTGCATTCAGAAAATACTTTCCATTAGATTTTTCCTCAAAAAATTAAGGTCTCTTCTTAATCAACACTAATTTCTCAGCTCAAGCTAAACAATATCTCAGCAAAGCAAATGTTTTACTTTAGTATTTCTAGTACCTTGTTAATCAAAGCTGGCTCTTTGGCCCCAAATAACCAGAACTGTAGATTTTTTCACATGAAAAACAATCAGTCTTTGTTTTTCTCTAAAATTCCACAAGCCAAGCCTCTGTTATATGTACCCCTTTCCATCTTTTTTATATTTCCTTCTCCTCCAGAACAAATATCAAATCCTATTCAAAACAACATTCTCAGGTCTCTCAAGGTAATAACCGACTACACTCGTTCCAACTTGCCTTAGTATTTAATGGAAAATTTACACTATTTAGTTGTATATGCAGGTGTAAATGTAGATATAGCATATATGTATATGATGTATTTATGTATATTCATCAGGCAATGAGGATCTTCCACTGTGAAATCTGTGTAGATACTGGGGAATGCAGAATACCAGCACTGAACCTTGTATAAAAGAGCTGACCCTCATTTTCTTGAACACTGTGTGGCATTGTTCTCCATATATGTAGAGAGACCCTTCCAGGACGGATAATTTGTTCACACATCTAACTCTGAATCTTCAGGTCTATACTAATTTCATTTTATCAAATGGTGTTCATGCCAATAGCTTATGGAAACCTGCCAGATAGCCAATCTTCCCCATTTGTGTTGGTTCTGTTTTTTATTCTTGTAGTGGCTTTTGTTATTCTTGGACTTGGATGACATAAGAATACTACAGATTACTACCAGAGACATGAGATCAGCCATATTTTCTCAACATGTGTTTGTCACTTTTAAGAAGACCTCAGCTGTGAAGCCTGAAGGTACAAAGTGCTGACATTTTCTCCAGGGGACTGGAGAAAGCTCTCTTCCAATGACTATGTAGCTCAAAGGACTCCTATGTCTGTAACATTTATAAACCCACAGAATGGCTCACACATTCAACTGCTGAGGTGAGCACCTGGCATCACGGCAGGCTATGTTTGTGCTCAAAGAAACCCTCACAATGCCTACTTTGATTATTTTCTTTTTTACCCTCAAGCTTCCTATGCTCCTGTGCAAATTCTTTGCCTCTGAGTGTCTGGTTTCTGTCTTCGACAATGTCTACCAGGATGGAGATATGGTGATCAGTGCATTCTTACCCCTTTATACCTACCAAACCTTGCAACACACTAAAGGGGCAGAGAACACAGACATCAGTCCACGGTAAGTCTCTCCTGCCCGATCTTCCTAACCCCATTCTCCAGGGTGCACCGTTAATTGATCTCATTTTTTATTCTCAACAGAACTTCTTCCATCATAATAAGTTTTTCTTAACATCTATTATCTTCTATTTTTATGGGTGTAGTCTGAGAAGAAAATCAATCTCGAGCCAGTTCTAACACATCTGTTGCTCTGACAGTATGAAACTTATCATTTGGCATATGTACAGTTCAGTCCTTAAAGGTGACAAAACAATGTCCATTCTATAAAGACTTTCCCTGAATGGTTCTTCTGTGCACTTCCTAATGTTGGGACAGTTGGTTGGGACTGTGCTGTGTGTGCCACATTCCTTGTTTGACTACCTACTTATTTAGTTATTTCAAACTCTTTGAAGATCATTATTCCCTTCCAGCTGTCTTTCCACACATTGATGTTCCATGATAGATAGTCTGGGGACTATGAGAAGACAGCAGTGATATTTAAATTCTCTCCAGGTACTGATTATCCCTGTATAGGAACATTCTTTTGACTCTTAGCAATATAACCACAGCAATTAAAGAACTGTTCACTAAAAGAATGAAACAGACTTGCACAGACTTTGAACAGGTGGCTTCTGGTGCTGTGAGCAGAGAAGATGCCACTGAGAGCAGTTAATTCTCCTGCTGTCAGACACAGGTGTGTCAGGTGTTGCCTGTGTCTGCCGTGCACACTAATGAAGAGAGATAGCAGGAAAGAAATGCAACTTACATGCTTAGGATCTCTGATCTTCCCCCACAACACCTAACTTTTTGCTGAAATATTTGCATTCTCTTTTACTTTCTCATGTCTGTTTCCCTTTTACTATCTGGAATTCTGCCAGTGGCATATGTATGCTATTGTCACTGTGCTACTCTGTTTCTCTGACTAAGAGAATGATTAAGTCATTCATTTTAGCCTTAAGTGAGATGTGCTTAATATCTTTACTGTGTGTGTGTGTGTGTGTGTGTGTGTGTGTGTGTGTGTGTGTGTGTGTGTGTGAGAGAGAGAGAGAGAGAGAGAGAGAGAGAGAGAGAGAGAGAGAGAGAGATAGGGAGAGAGTGAGATAGAGATAGAGAGAGTTAGAGAAAGAGTCTGTGTGTCAGTGAGGACACATGTCTGCCACATCTCACATGAGGACACACTTATGATTCCCTGATTTCCATCCTCTTTGAAGCATTGTTTATTACTCTATTCAGTGTTCTGTGGATAGCTGACCAATGAGGTTTGCCTATGTCCCCATCCCATCTGCCTGTAGAAAGGCTAGGTGACAAAAGCCTGTTCAAATGACCACAATTTTGATGGGACAGGGATAAAAATTCATGTTCTTATATTTCCACTGCAACCATTTACCCATTGAGCTATGTCTGCAGCCCTGTATTCACCTTTAATTCATATCCATGACCAAACTTTCCCATTTACCCAATACTCCATTCATATTTAAATATATTTTATATATTACTATGGGCATAAATTCAGCCCATTAATTCTGTATAATGTTATCGTATTTATATTTGCAATGCTGGCCATGAAGTATTACCTAATCAGTCGATATGCTGTCTCCAGGGGAAGAATATTTCTCTCATTCTCATCATTCTTTATCTGACTCTAGTTATCAGTCTTGGGTTGAGATCTCATGAACTTTCCCCTGTCACTGTCTATTGCTGTCATCATATGTTAGGTCATGTTTAGTCAGACATGAGGTTTGTGTTCTGGTCAGAGGCTAACACTGTAAAAACTGAGCTAATTTCCAATCCAAAATTATCTTTAGTATATTGCTCACAAACATTTCAGCCTCACAAATAATGCATGATACTTCTTCTCTATATTTAGTTTGGTGAACCCTATACTTTCTACAATGCCCTGTGATCACCTTCATCCCCAGCACACTCTCATCCTATTTCCGAGCCCCTCCACTGCATCTTCCCACACTGGTCCCCTCTCATCACACTGCCACACCCTTCAGCATCCAGGGTCATTCCCCTTCATCCCCTACCTTACTCCCACCTTTTTCTTCTTTTAGAGTTCTTCCCTGCATGTCCTCAAGACTCTTTTATTAGCCTGAATAAGTTCTCTTAATTTTCATAAGTCAGCTCTTTTAAAATCCATTCAGTACTGTTTGAAATTTGGATTTTCCTTCCTTAAGAACCATGTGAAAAATCTATTGTCATAATTTTATAATTTTCCATTTTGATTTTGCATTGGCTAATTGTATTTGTAGTGTAAAAGAAATTTAACACTGAAATCAAGGGAGGAAATTTCCATTTTCTCTACAAAACCTTCAATGTGTATTTTTTGTAACATACTCTCTTTAAATACTGGTTTCCTGAAGTAAATTTCTTCATAGTTTTTCTAGGAATTGTTAGTAGTTTAATGTTTTTTTTTTTAAACTTGATTTGTTATTTTTTAAAAAGTATTTCATGTTTTTCACTAATTTATTGCCACTTTAAAAAAATCTTTATGAATGTGTGTGTGCATGTGTGAATGTGTATACGCAAGTTAGTGTGTTTGTGAATGTATGTAGGAGAATGTATGTGTGTGTGTGTATAATGTTACCTGCATTTGTGACATGTTATGGTATGCAAATGTATATTTGTATATGAGAATGTGCATGAGTGTGAATTGTGTACCCGTGTGTTTTTGAGAATGCATAAAGTGTGAGTGTGTGTGCATGTGTGTGTGCATTTGTGTGTGTGTGTACGTGCATATCTGTGGGTGTGGATATCAGGCTATATGTGGAGTTCAGAGGAGAATTATTATTGTTGTTCGTTTCTCATCATATTTGATGCAGAGATTTTTGTTTTTCACTGAAATGCATACAATGCTGACAGGCCCACGGACTTCAGTAATTTCCTTAAATCTTTGACGCTTTGTTCCAGAAGATCATTAATATAGCAAACACCATGCCCTGGGGACAGATATCTAGGTATTCAAATGTGTGACTGGTCAACATTTGCCTTCTCACCTGCTTCTGCAGCTCACATCCACAGTCTGGCAGCTTGACCAGGTTCAGATTTATGTATTTATTATGGTTTATTAACCTGTAAGGTATAATTCCAGGCCCATATTCTCCCTTTCATTTGTCTTCAAGACTTGAGTGCCATGTTTAGACCTCATGTAGGACAACTGTTCCATTCACCACTTTCCTACTCCAATTTCTCTCAACAATCCTTGCAACTACATTGGAACATTGATCTAACTTCCATTTCAATGTCAAAGGATTTATCTGCATGCTTATTATTTTATATGTAACTTGACTTACATAACTCAGTTTTCTACTTAATGAAGATTGTTCTTTGCATGGGACTTAACAAATTGAGTGTAAAGCACACCTGAGCAATGGATGAGGTCATCAACCCTAACCTCTGTGACTGAGTAGAGTTCTCTTATTTAATAATGTCTTGAGTTATGCATCATGGAGATGTTTCTCAATAAAAGATGACAGATTTCTGTTTACTAATAAATGCTTCTGTGAATTTAGGGTTCTTCTGGGTTCTGTGTGGGAACCCTTCCCCCCAAGGCCAAGATACATAATGCTGACTTGCAGTTTTGCATCTAGAAGACTGTAAAAATCAATAATGACTAGTGGGCAAGTTTAGTACAGCAAGAACATACACAGAAAATGGAGGGGGAAAACCTTGCCTTTTTTCTAATTTCTTTTTCAAATCCTACTCTTGTGATAAAATTCTGAGCAACTGTCAAATCTCCATAATCTCCTCTGCATTGGCAGGACTAAAAGATAGTGGAACAAACAGCTGTCCATGTGGTCTGAAAACCTGTGAGCTGAAAAACATTTTTACATTTTAAAGATAATTGTGTATTTCTTTTTTAAAAAAGTGACAAGTTATTAATGTGTGCACAGGCTTGATGTTTAAGAATCAAGTAGTAAGATCAGAGTTCTCCATGGTTCCACTGTGAGCCTGTTTTGTTGGACAGCCTGGGAGTACGTTTATCCTTCCTATCAAAGCTGCATATTGGTTCTTTTTATAAATATTGCTAATACTTTATTTTATATGTGGATCTATACTAATGCTGTTTTAATCTTCAGTTTCATTTCATTAAAACATCTTAGCTTGACTTTCTACACTCTCTTCCACATTTCTTATTTCAGAGGTTGATATTCTGAAGGAATGGGACTCACTTTACCTTGGATGGGGATCATGGTGGTTGGCCAAGATTCAGTGAATTGTCCTATCCACCTACATAGTGGCTGCACTAAGTGAACTTAGATTTTTAGGTAGGTGGTCTTGAAGTCATAAGAGGTTGGGGTAAATCACCTGGTAAAAGTTAGAATGTAGCAAAGTTTATTACATGCATGTGTTAAATCATCCCCAAAACAAACAAACAAACAAACAAACAAACAAAAAAGCATGTTAAACCTGAGATATGCTTATATGAGCATTCACATGAATATTTCATATTTATCAGTTGTGCCTATTTGTGGGATCAAATAATTGTGCAATCAACAATAATACTCTCTTACCTTTTCTTTCTCCTTTAGTTGGTTGTTATCATCCACGTGGCATTTTTAGAATATTTGCATTCAAGTATATAATTTTATTTGCCCATACATGAGTGCTACTTCAAATAAGATAGAGTCACCTAGAAAGAATGAACATCATTTCAGAAAATGTCACTCCTAGATTGGCCTGTGCAGAAGCTTGTGATTCAGTTTGATAATTTTGATTCATTATCGGTGTGGAATTACTGAGGGCACTGTGTGTTGTGCACCCCTAGGCTGCTAGTCTGGATATAACATGAAACAGGCGGAGGAAGGCACGGGGAACTAGTCGTGTAAGCAGCATTCCCCATGCCCTTTGTGCTAGTTACTGTCTAGATTCTCCTCAGATACTGGATGTGACCTGTGCATTGTAAGCTAAAGGAACTGCTTCCCTCCTCTAGTTCCTTTTCATCACTGTGTCCATCACAGCAATGAAAAAGTAAGAAAGACATTATTCTTACACAGGTATACCCTTTCATCCTATACTCAGGTCTTCTGTTTTTCTACTTCAAATATGCTGTACTATACACATTTAACTTTCACAGGCAGATAAAATTATGCAAGATGCATATACATATATGATCTAATTCTTTGAGAAAATGTAATATTTGTCTTTTGGGGAATTCTGTAGTTATCTCTTTTGCTTGTCTGCCAGTTAAACTCCACTTCAACAGGAGTCAAATCAGGAACCTTAATCCATTAAAACACTTCTTTTTTTTTTCTTTTTACAATCAATCTATGTTGTTTTAATTTGAAGTTTTTCTTTTCCTTTTCACAATATTTTATTTTGTTATATGTGTATGAACATTTTTTTCAGCATGAATATGTATTTATGGCACCGTAACAGTGCACCCAGAGACAAGGAAAATATTTTGTATTTATGATGTTAGGATTACTGTACAAGAATTTTGACACAAGTCCTCAAGAAAAGTGGCCAGTGCTCTCCACTGCCCCACCATCTCTGCAAATACAATATGAACTTTTCAGTTTCTAGGGTTTCAAATGTTTGTTTCTCCTGTAAGATAAATTTTTTGCCTAAAAATTTGTGAGAATAGAGTAAAACAGTATGCATCCAATCACTAAAAGTTTACAATATTTATATTTCTTTCATTGCTTCCATCACTTCTCTAAAACAGTGAAACGTGCTATAGGCACGGTCATGTGTGGAGATGCCAGGGTCACTGGGAATCCCACACTCTGAATTTCTGATTCAGTAGAGCCTATGTCATGCCATCACTGGTACCTAGCTATTTGTCAAATTACAAGAAATTAATCAAATTAATGGATTAAATGAAAAGGATGATTTCTTTTCTCACACACTTTGTTGGCAGTTGTAATTAATTGTCCAGAGAAAATGGTTTGATACTGATAATATACTTCAGTTTCAAAGGATTGTATGACTCCATAGTCCATAGTCAGACTGCAGAAATTTTACATTTCTCACTTTTTAACATTTAGTGCTCATAAATCCCCAGGTAGCTTGTATTTTATAATTTTGCATTAATTTATAAATTTGAATAAAGATAATTCTGCAAGACATAACCATGTGAATGAATTCAAGTAAAAACCACGACATTACTCAGTATAAATGGCTGACAGTTATAACAACTAGTGACTTGTAAGTTGATTCTCAAGAATTTCAAACTCTTGGGAGATCATATATTTACTGAGAAAGAAAGAAATGAAAATATTGAACCTGGCATCATAAAATTTGAAAGCGATTCACAAGGTAATGTAGTTTGTCCTGGAGGAAATGATGATAAACCAAATCTTCATGTTTCATATTGGGTAAATCTAATAAGGACAACCTTGAAATCAAAGATAATCAGACAGCCACGGAAATATAGCATTGTTCACTGACATGAAGGAAACACACTTAATATGAATTGACAGAATTAACTTCTAAGCCCCCACTTGTGCAATGGACAACATACAAAATACAGAGTGAGGAAACAGAACATTTTCTCATGGAGACACAAAACTGTATCAGGACTATTAAGGTAGAAAAAAGATTTAAAACTGCATAGGCTTTCATATCGTACCATTTTCAGATCTAAGCATTTGGTATAGGAGGACCAACTTCCTGGAGAAGGCTATGTGCCCTGTGCTCAGCTTTTCTCATTCACCTGTGCTGTATGTTTTTGAAGCAGAAAACACATTTACTATTGCATAGGAATCGTACTCCAGTTAGGTCACTGACACTAACTTGACTTTTTTTTTTTTTTTTTATATGTACCTGCTAATATTTACTTCTTTTTTTTTCTTTTTTTGTTTTGTTTTTTTGATACTTTATTTACATTTGAAATGTTTCCCCCTTCCAGATCTCCCCTTTGGAACCCCCACATCCCCTCCACCCTCCCCCTGCCTCTATGAGGGTATTCCCCTACCCACCCACCCACTCTCGTCTTCCCTTCTTGGCATTCCCATATACTGAGGCATCTAACACCCTCAGGCCCAAGGGCCTCTCCTTCCACTGATGGCTAGCAAGACCCTCCTCTGTCACATATGTGGCCAGCACCATGGGTCCCTCCATGTGTATTCTTTGGTTGGTGATTCAGTCTCCAGGAACATAGGGAGGTCAGGTCAGTTGACACTGTTGCTCCCTCCATGCAGCTGCAAACTCCTTCAGCTCCTTTAGTTCCTTCTCCAACTCCTCCATCTGGGACCTCACGCATAGCCCAATGGTTTCTGTGAAGTGAATCACGGGTATTACGAACTTTTGGGCTAATATCCACGTATCAGTGAGTACATACCATGTTAATTCTTTTGTGACTGAATTACCTTGCTCAGGATGATATTTTCAAGTTCCATCCATTTGCCTGCAAATTTCATTAAGTCATTGTTTTTAATAGCTGAGTAGTACTCCATTGTGTAAATGTACCACATTTTCTGTATCCATTCCTCTGATGAGGGACATCTGAGTTGTTTCCAGCTTCTGGCTATTATAAATATGGCTGCTATGAACATAGTGGAGCATGTGTCTTTATTACATGTTGGAACATCTTCTGGGTATAGGAGTGGAATAGCTGGGTCCTCAGGTAGTATTGTGTTCATTTTTCTGAGAGTTCACCAAACTGATTTCTAGAGAGGTTGTATCAGCTTATAATCCTACCAGCAACGGAGGAGTGTTCTTCTTTCTTCACATCCTTGCCTGCATCTGCTGTCACCTGAGTTTTTGATCTTAGCCATTCTGACAGGTGTGAGGTGGAATCTCAGGTTTTAATTACCTGTGCTGTATTTTATCTTCTTACGTTATCATGGCTTTTTCTCTGTACACATTAGCATGTTTATTGTTTTGAATAATGCATACAGGAAACATTATACAACTGAGCAGATTAAGTTTTTTACATTTAAGCATATAGATATAGATAAATATATAGAGAAAAAGATAGATGAGAATATACAATAGATACCAAAGAAATGCATGTAGGTGAAAGAATATGTGAAATACGGAATACATAAAAATTAATAATTATGAACCAAATTACCAACTTACTAAAAAAAAAAAAAACCAACAAAGCACAAAACTAACCATTTAGATCTTAAAGGTTATACAATTAGTCTGAAAACAAAAACATTGATGCAGACCAGAAGTATAAGTGGTAGAAAATATTGGTCAGAAACCACAAATCTGACTCATGCGTATTACTATCTCCAGCCCTAGACAGGCCTTGACAAGTGTAACCTTGGACAACGGCCTAAAATGTTTTTAATTTATTTTATTATTTTTTTGCTTTCATCAGGACTTCTTAGTCTGTATTGGTTCTGTCTGGCCTTCCACAACCTAGACACTCTCCATCTCTCAAACCACACAAAATATACTTTTCAGTTTTATAACAGGTAGACATCCCATGCTAAAGACAAACATGTGGTTTCTGGTTGTTTCATGAAAGGAATATAGACTTGGTGATCTATGCTCAAATATTTAAAAAGGGATTAGTCCCCATATGAGCTGTTAAACATGACGACAACCTATGCTGCTGACACCTGAACAATCTCAGGAAAGAAGATGCAGTTTGAACATTGAAGCTATGACGGGGTCTGTTCACTCAATACACGATAGTGAATGGGCTCAGATGCACCCCACAATGGTGATTTGAGATTACTCTGTAATGATCCCTACGTCTTCTACACAGGATCACCCCGAACAACTATCAATTTGTGATGGCCTTAATTTTTGCCATAGAGGAGATCAACAGGAACCCCATTCTTTTGCCTAACATGACGCTTGGATATAATATTTATGGTGCTGGACCCACTGACATTGAGACAGTGACAAGTTTCCTCAAGTGGCTCACAGGACACGACAGAGTCATTCCAAACTATACCTGCAAAACAGAGGAAAAATCTGTGGCTGCAATCACAGGAACAACATGGGAAATTTCTTCCCTAATTGGCATATTTTTGGGTCTTTATAAATATCCACAGGTGAGATTATATGGATGGGAAGAAAGGAAAATATTCTCATTTGAGTTAATAATTTGGGTACCAAGAAAAATCATAAGGGGGATGATTCTTTTTTGCATGATTCAAAATAATAGTATTGGGCTGGAAGTTGGCCCAAGAGTCAAGAATGATTTCTATGCAATCAGGAAGATAAAAGTTCAGATGCCAGAGTCACCCTTATCTTCATGATAGCAAAGCAGACACAAGATAATCCCTGTGGCTTCTTATCTTCTATCCAAGTCAAAAGTCATGAAGCCCAGTAATGAAGAGAGACCTTACCTCAGGTAGAATGTGTGGAAAGAGGTAGAGAACACTTGATGCCCTCTTTTAGCCTCCGCATGCATACATATGCTGTATGCACTGTAGAAAGCTGGGCACACACACTTTTATGCATGCATACACACACACACACACACACACACACACACACACACAGAGAGAGAGAGAGAGAGAGAGAGAGAGAGAGAGAGAGAGAGAGAGAGAGAGCAGCCATTCTTTTAAAATACCTAGTTTTAAAGCTACATACTCTATGATTTTTAAATATATTTACATTTCTTCTGTTTGAAATACACAAAGGGGCCATATGACCTACACATGTATTTACAATAGAAATGAGTATTTCAATACTTTTTCCAGATCATCTCCCAGTACTAGAGTTGACTTTAAATACAAATTTGGCTGTCTAAACTTTAAGTTACTGTTTTATATGCAATGATTCTGTGATTTCCAGAACCTCATTAATGTCTTTCCCTGTTTTCATTTTTACAGCTGAGCATTGGACCATTTGAACCAAGTATGAATAACTCTGTGAAATTTCCTTTTTTGTATCAGATGGCTGCCAAAGAATCTTCTGTGGCCTTAGGCATGGTCTCACTGTTTGTCCATTTCAGATGGAATTGGGTGGGGCTGGTCGTCTCAGAGGATGAGAATGGTGTTAACTTTGTCACAGACTTGATTCCAGAGATGGAAAGAAACACAGTCTGTGTAGCCTTCATGGAATTTATCCCGGTTTCTCACACGGTGGACCTGGGAAAGGCTTATGAGTACCCTAGGCGGATTGTGAGCAACCCAGCAAAAGTTGTTATCATTTATGGTAACACTCATTCTTCCTTAGGAGTGATGTTTAGAAGATGGGAAAATATACTTCCATGGAGAACATGGGTCACCACTTCACAGTGGGAAGTCATCACGTCTATGAGACATTTCATTCTTGATTCCTTCCATGGGACTCTCATCTTTTCACAACACCATGGTGAGATTTCTACTTTTAAAGAGTTTGTAAAGACAGTGAGCCCTTCCAAATACCCAGATGACATTTTTCTTGCAAGACTGTGGGAGATTTTCTTTGAGTGTGAAATGTCTACTGCTAACTGTAAAACATTAAAAAATTGTTCATCTAGAGGTAGCTTGGGATTGTTACCTTGGTACCACTTTGACACAGCCATAAGTGATGGCAGTTACCGTGTTTACAATGCTGTGTATGCTGTGGCCCATACCATCCACAAGATACTTACTCAAGAAGTAGACATAGAAGGAATGAAAAATGACAGAAGAATGAAATTTCCCCCCTTGAAGGTAATGGTTTTTCTTTTGATCCTGTACAGTGTCACCATTGTAACTTGTAAAAAATGGCCCGCAGGTACTCTAAACAAATACAATGGGGTTCTTTTTAGAAGACAAGTTTCTAGACTGTTTTACTGACTGGAAGGAAAATTTATACCTGGGTGAACTTCAGAGTCAACTTGCCATTCTCATGGAAATAAGCACTGAGGAAATGAAGGTTTATGATAAAGACACTGTCACTTTCCTTCCCTTGTAGATTCTCAACAGTAAAAACAGATATCTTCCCATCTTGTTCTTTTTTTTTTTTGGATAGTTTATTTACATTTCAAATGTCTTCTCCTTTCCAGGTCTCCCCTTTAGAAACCCCCTATCCCATACCCCGTCTCCTGCCTCTATCAGGGTATTCCCCCACCCACCCACCCACTCCCGTCTTCCCTCCCTGGCATTCCCCTATACTGGGGCATCTTATACCCTAAGGCCCACATGCCTTGCTCTTATATATGAAAAAGAGTGACATGGCATTTTAAGTCCTAAAGACTGTATAGAACAATCCAAGTCAAATATTCTTAAAATATCTCATGAAACTGTATCAACTATAGATACTTTCTAACGTTTGTTTCATTTGCTCTCATAAAATATGTGGACAAAGACCAAATATGAGAAATGAATTATTTTACTCCCAGTAAGACATTATATACCAGCATCAGGAGAGACTCAATTTGACAGAATTTTAAGGAAGCTTGCCACATAAATTTCCACAGTCAAGAGCAAGTAGCTAGGAGTATGCTATTGCTCAACCAACTCATGGTAGTATATTCAGTTCAGGCACGGATTGTGAAATGAACCTGCTTAAACTCAGGATGGGTATTCACACCTCAGTTAACACAAATTACAAAAACTCTCATAGACATGCTCTGAGTCCAAAATATATTAGATAATTTATACTGATAACTCAAAACCAGATGCCTATAGACTATCAGATTCATATGCAAAAAATCCAAGTATCATAAACTTTTCTCATCAGTTCTGAAAATCATTAGGATGCATGAAGAACATGAGATTTATATCAATATTCTGTCAGTATACTATTATAGTACTTATGCTGGTAATTCAATGTAAGTATACACATTTCAATCATATGTGTAATGCTATTGTATTTTTTTGTTTAGAATCAATGAAAATGTGAATGTAACATAATTCAGACTCTTAACAATAAAAATTACCATTATGAATCATAAATCTCCCTTAGCTGAACTCCATGCTGAAGAACATTAAATTCATGAATCTTGTTGGAGATCCAATAACTTTGAATCCTTCAGAGAAATTACATGTAGATTATGACATTCTGAACTTCTGGGATTTTCCACAAGGTCTTGCAAATAAAGTGAAAGTAGGAACATTTTTTCCATATTTTCCACCTGGTCAACAATTGTCAATTTCTGAGGACAAGATAGAGTGGAGCACAGGAGCGGAGCAACAGGTGCATAGAATCTTACACTATCTGTACAGAACACAGGGAAAAACATCAAAAAACCCTTTGCCGAGCCTCGTGCCTCCTCATAAATTAAAAGATGAATGCACTGGCAACAAACTTACTTTCCACGTTGGGGTATTTTTTCATGTGTTTACTGTTGCCAAGAATTAGCACATTCTTACCAATGTTATACATGATTCGAACACTACACTACACACACACACACACACACACACACACACGTGTGTGTGTGTGTGCGCGTATGTATGTATGAATGTATGTATATATGTATGTACATATGTATGTGTAATGTTTATAACCTACTTGATAATGTGTATTTGTAGTCACATAAATTAATAGAATGTGCATGCATGATATTAAATTCATTATTACCCAATACTGTCATATAATTCAGTTACCAGGTCACTTCTTATACGTCCTCCCTTCTCTAATATCCTCAGATTCCTCTCTCTGTATGCAGTGAAAGCTGTGGTCCTGGATTCCGGAAATCTCTTCAGGAAGGGAAAGCGGCTTGCTGTTTTGATTGTGTCCTATGCCCAGAAAATGAAATTTCTAATGGAACAGGCAAGTGTGTGCATTAAAGATGAGGTACTCACTACTGTTTTAATCCCATATACTGTGAATCATGCACAAGAGAAGTACACAGATTAGATTCTTAAGATTTTGTGCTCATAATTAACAGTTATAGTCAACAACTTAGCTCCCTGTTGTTATAGTCTACATTTAGGGGTTTTATACGATTAGAAGCCATATTTAATTCACTTAATTCTTGTTGAGAACATGAAAGGAGGCTAAGAATAATAATTTCTTCTAGAGAATTTAACAAGTGAATTCTATATACATAAATCTATGTCCAGTCTTGTCTAGTCTTTTTGAGCTGTATTAATGTCATATTAAAACCATCAATCTGTCACAAGTTGAAGTTTACAATGGGCAGAACAGATCCTGAAATAGATAAGATATTAATGCACAGTAGATTTGTCTTTACTAATTCAGGCACTGGAGAGATGGCTTAGCAGTTAAGAGAAGCAGCTTCCCTTATACTAGAAATAAGTGTGATCTCCATCAGTACTAGGAAGGCTTGCAACTCTCTGTAACTCAAGGCCCAAGGGATTTGACACCACATTTTGACCAACGTGGGCAGCAAACACATCTGTGGCATTGACTTACCTGGAGACAAAACCTCAATCTAAGCAGCATGGATACTAATAAATTCATATGTCTCATATATAACAATATATGGCATAAATTGCTTGCAATGTAAAATCCTGTTTCCTGATATCTGTAGTTCAAATAAGTAGGTAAGAAAATCAGTGGAGATGCACAATTAGGGTTACGTGCAAATTCCTGCAGGATGAAGTAAGTGATATTCCATACAATTTAGAGTTTATCATGGCTTTTTAAAAGGGTTTGAACCAGGACAAAAGATGACCAAAGGACATCACAAATGATTCTTAGTATTTTTAGGTATGTCATAGTATGGGAAACTATTACATCATGTAATATTCAATACATAAAGAATTAGTTGACTGAACCCACCCCAAAAGATTTTAGGTCAATCTTCCTGAATACCATGTATATGATAATCATTATATGTACATTACAAATCATGAATGCAATGCATGCATACAATGGTGCATATAATTTAATGGTACATTATATGCAATGGACATATAATGACAATCATGTAATGTTGGCTCCATCCTTGAGATGTAGGCATTTATAAACATGAAAAAGGCAAAATACAATCTCACTGCTAACATAACATTGAAAGAAAAGATGCTTTAACTAGTTCTACACAATCAGGCACAAGAAAATATTATCTAATATCTATTTTTGATCTACGGATTTTGAAATCTTAGAGAATTAAGGCAATGAAGTAGACAAAGGAGGTGCAGAGCAGAAAAGAGAAATTCAAAGTATCTTTACATACACAGACAGGATATATGCCTAATAGATGCTAAAGACTTTACCAGAAAACTCCTACAGCTGGTGCACCCACTCAGCAAGGTAACAGGACACAATATTATCTCAGAAAAAGTCATAAATAAGAACAAACTCACCAGGAAATAAATCGTGGGAACAATACTATTACACTAAAAATACCTTACCATAATTAAAACTATGGAGTGGAAATATTAGTACACTAAAATATTTAAACCCTGAAGAAAGTAATTGAAAAACATACCAGAAAGTAGAAATTACTCCCTCCCTCATTGTGAAAATGGCTATTGTCTTAGTTGGGGCTGCATTGCTCTGAAAAAGCATTAAAATTGTAAATTAAGGGGAGAAATGCTTTGTTTCACATTTTAGCTCTGAGCTTAAATTCAGCCACTTAGGGAAATCAGGCTTAAAACTGAAAGCAAAAAGTTGGAGGCATGCTCTCAGGAAGAATCCATGGGAAAATGCAATTTACAAGCTTACTTTACATAGTTTGGCCAGGATGATTTCTTAAACAATGTAGTATCAATTGTCCAGTAGTAGCCTCACCCACAGTGAACTGTCCCATCTGAAATCAATCATTAATCAAGAAAATATATCAAAAACTTGTCCACAGGTCAACCTTATGGATTAAGACTACTTCTCTCCAGGTGTTTGTACATTTGTGTCATGTTGTCAGAAACCAACAGACACATTCATCATTCCCAAGAGCAACCCAATACAAATAATCTATAGCCGACTCCAACTGCACATGCTCACATGCTCATCCAGGTTCATTGCTGTTTTCCTCACAACAGTTAAGAGAATGAAATAGCCTGCATATTCATTAACTAATCAATGGATGATTATATTTTATACATATACCCATAAGAGAAAAATTCATTTCTGACTATGAAATTATGACATTCTCAAGAAAATTATTGTTAGTGCAAATAAAATTGAGTGAAGAAATGGACATCAAGAAATAATATTGCCACAGATAATCTTTCATATGATATATATTATATATATTATATAATATATAATATATATATCCTTTAGAACATTAGATATGGTTTTAAATTGAGTATACATAGGAATCGGGAAAGAAGAAATGGTTCATAATGGAGAGAGCTGAGAATCTGAGAAATAATAATGGAAAAACAAGGATTGGGAGAGTGGGGTCCGTAATTGATGGGAAGAGTAGAAGAGGAAGAATGGTGTGACATGACTATTACTAACTTCCTATCACAATGCCATAAGTAAACCCACTCTTACGGAAGGTTCAGAAACCGTAGTTTACAGACCCACACAGAATTTTATTGGATCACTCCTGTATGGGGAGACAGTGCCCAACTGATTCACCACTGACTATCAAGTAAAAAACCATATGCCAAATGGTTCACTCTTTTTTTTTTATTTTTGATACTTTATTTACATTTCCAATGTTTCCCCTTTTCTGGGTCTCCTCTTTGGAAACCCCCTATCCCCTCCCCATCCCCACCTCTATGAGGGAATTCCTCCTCCCACCTACCCGCCCACCCATCCCATATGCCCACCTTGACATTCCCCTTTACTGGGGCCTCTAAAACCCTCAGGCCCAAAGGGCCTCTCCTCTCTCCCTGATGGCCATCGAGGTCATCCTCTGCCACATATGTGGTCCGAACCATGGGTCAATAGATGTGTATTCTTTGGTTGGTTGTCCAAACTCCAGGACGACCGGGGGATGGGTCAGGCCCATTGACGCTCTTGCTTCCTCCATGGGGTTGCAAATTCCCTCAGCTCCTTCAGATCTTTCTCCAACTCCTCCATCTGGGACCTCACTCTGAGTCCAGCGGTTACTGTTAAGTGAACCTTGGGCATTCTGAACTTTTGGGCTAATATTCACTTATCAGTGAGTACATACCATGTTCGTTCTTTTGTGACTGAGTTACCTCACTCAGGATGATATTTTAAAGTTCCATCCACTTGCCTGCAAATTTCATTAAGTCATTATTTTTAATAGCTGAGTAGTACTCCATTGTGTAAATGTACCACATTTTCTGTATCCATTCCTCTGCTGAGGGACAT
>CM052721.1:14660078-14675136 GCA_028551405.1 Uromys caudimaculatus
CTATTTTTGTTAATTTGGATCCTGTCTCTGTGCCCTCTGGTTAGTCTGGCTAAGGGTTTATCTATCTTGTTGATTTTCTCAAAGAACCAACTCCTGGTTTTGTTGATTCTTTGTATAGTTCTTTTTGTTTCAACTTGGTTGATTTCAGCCCCTAGTTTGATTATTTCCTGCCTTCTACTCCTCTTGGGTTTATTAGCTTCTTTTTGTCCTAGGGCTTTCAGGTGTGTTGTTAAGCTGCTAGTGTATGCTCTCTCCAGTTTCTTTTTGGAGGCACTTAAAGCTATGAGTTTTCCTCTTAACACTGCCTTCAATGTGTCCCATAAGTTTGGGTATGTTGTACTTTCCTTTTCATTAAATTCTAGGAAGTCTTTAATTTCTTTCTTTTTTTCTACATTGACCAAGTTATCATTGAGTAGAGCATTGTTCAGCTTCCATGTGTATGTGGCTTTCTGTTGTTATTGTTGCCATTGAAGACCAGCCTTAATCTGTAGTGATCTGATAGGAGGCATTGGATTTTTTCAATCTTCTTGTATATGTGGAGGTTTGTTTTGGAGCAGGTACCATGAGGTACTGAGAAGAAGGTATATTCTTTTGATTTAGGAAGAAATGTTCTATAGATATCTGTTAAATCTATTTGGTTCATAACATCTCATAGTTTCACTGTGTTTCTATTTAGTTTGTGATTCCAAGATCTGTCCATTGATGAGAGTGGGGTGTTGAAGTCTCCCACTATTATTGTGTGAGGCACAATGTGTGCTTTGAGCTTTAGTAAAGTTTCTTTTTTGAATGTGGGTGCCCTTGCATTTGGAGCATAGATATTCAGAATTGAGAGTTCTTCTTGGCAGATTTTTCCTTTGATGAGTTTGAAGTGTCTTTCCTTATCTTTTTTTTTGATGACTTTTGGGTGTAAGTCGATATTATCGGATATTAGAATGGCTACTCCAGCCTGTTTCTTGGGACCATTTGCCTGGAAAACTATTTTCCAGCCCTTTACTCTGAGGTAGTGTTTGTCTTTATCCCGGAGGTGTGTTTCCTGAATGCAGCAAAATGCTGGGTCCTCTTTATGGATCCAGTCTGTCAGTCTATGTCTTTTTATTGGGGAATTGAGTCCATTGATGTTAAGAGATATTAAGGAATAGTGACTGTTGGTTCCTGTCATTTTCGATGTTACCTTTAGGTTTGTGTGGCTATCTAGATAGTATATCTTTGCTTGAAATCTAGCTATAGTAATACCCACAGCTACATTTAGTCTTCACCCATCATCAAGAAGATCAGTTACCAACCAATAGAGTCCACTACAGAAGACCACAACCACTTAGAATGTAGAGTTTTGGACCACAGTCTCCTTTGTAGTGAACCTACAAAATACTCAGTCATACATATAAGATTCTTAAAACATTGTGGAAGAGGAGGAAGAAATATTTTAGCAGCCATAGGATCAAGAAGCTTACCACAACATATGTCTTCCGGTAATAGCAAGAACTGTACCTATAAAGGCTCATCAGTATGTGTAGCCAACTGTAAACTAGACTAGTTTACATTTAAAATAGATAGTTTAAAGAGGATAGGAAACACCACATGGGCTGCAGTACAATAGATAATAGTGTTGTCAAATTTGCAACTTGAAAACTGGGAATGGGAATGCTGGAGAGATGAGCACACTCTATCTGTAGTTTTTATGTAATGAAAATAAAAATTAACATTACGTGGTTGAAATTAAAACCTACAGAAAGGAAAACCACGTCCCCCAAGTTATCATAGTATATATCCTTGTATTTTCTTGGTAGTTTGCAAATCATCTTCCTTGGGGTACTTAAATGACTACCTAGTACCTCAATTAAACAAACAGGGTGTATGATTCGGAAATCTGATTTAGTGTAATAAAAATGTGCTTTGTATTGTTGCAATAGTCACATTAGATTATGTCTTTCACCAAGTTAACCAGAAGCAACTTCAAAAGTAAAGAATTTACTTCACCTTCCAGCTAACACTTTATCATGAAGGGAAGTTATGGAATAAAGTTAAGGCAGGAATCTAGATGCAGAAACTAAAACAGAGATTATGGAACTGCTTACTATCTTGTACTCATAGCCCATTTAATATACTTTGTTAATATAACTGAGGATGAATTTCCAAGTTTGGCAGGGGCCACAAATGGGTAGAACAACCAACTACAATCACTAAGTAAACACCTCACAGACTTGTACATGGCCAACCTGATAGAGACATTTTCTCATTTGATATTCCCATTTCAAAAGTGACTTCATTTTGTTCTAAGGAAAAAAAAACAGTAGAAGAGATGATATTTTGAAAATATAAGCAGGGATGGTTGCTAGTGGTTGATGCATTCATACTAATTGTTGGGATTCGCAAAAACCTCAGCATGGTGTTAGGGCTTTAACTTTTCTCTGCCATGAGACAAAAAGAGTAATAATATCTAACAGGTGCCTTCTTGCTCCAGAGAACATAACATTCAATGTTCTAGACATAACAGTACCAAGTATTTCCGTTCATGAATTCCTCAGCACAAATTGCCACAACATACCATATATAACATAAGAATAAATATGGGGCTTTAATTTGGAGATAAGAAAAAGAGTGTCATGGGTACACATGAGAAATGAAAAAGAAAACATTTGTTTATTTACATGATATTTTATTAATTGGATATAATCTTGAAAGAAGAAACCAGTTATTAATTTCCTTCTGTGCACAGAAAACTGGTGGGCTGACATTTCTGAATAAACATGATTCAGGTTGGGGACGGTACAAATGAGGAAAGTCATTGAGGTTGTAGTTTAATGTCACATTGCATTTCTTGCCAGATATTGATCAGTGTATAAAATGTACAGATGATCAGTATGCCAATCCAGATCGAACTCTCTGCATCCAAAAAGCTGTGACATATCTGGATTATGAAAGTCCCTTGGGGATGACACTGTCTATTATGGCACTATGCTTTTCTATCTTCACTTCATTTGTCCTGGGAATTTTTGTAAAGCACCAAAAGACTCCTGTTGTGAAGGCAAATAACAGGATTCTCAGCTATACCCTGCTCATCTCCCTCATCTTCTGTTTTCTTTGCTCATTTCTATTCATTGGTCAGCCCAACACAGCCACATGCATCCTGCAACAGACCACATTTGGAGTTGTTTTCACAGTAGCTGTTTCTACTGTCTTGGCAAAAACCATTACAGTCATCCTGGCCTTCAAGAGCACAGCTCCAGGAAGAAGGTTGATGAGGTTGCTTATATCAGGAGCACCAAAATTCATCATTCCAATCTGTACACTAATACAGACTGTCTTTTGTGGAATCTGGCTGAGAACATCTCCTCCCTTTGTGGACACAGATGCACACTCTGAACATGGTCATATCATTGTTGTGTGCAACAAGGGCTCAGTAACAGCCTTCTACTGTGTCCTGGGATACCTTGGAGCTCTATCCATAGTTAGCTTCATAGTGGCTTTTATGGCCAGGAACCTGCCTGACACCTTCAATGAAGCCAAATTCCTGACCTTCAGCATGCTGGTGTTCTGCAGTGTCTGGATCACCTTTCTCCCTGTGTACCACAGTACTAAAGGAAAGATCATGGTGGCTGTGGAAGTCTTCTCCATCTTGGCTTCCAGCACAGGTCTTCTAGGTTGCATCTTTATCCCCAAATGTTATATTATTCTCATGAGACCTGACATGAACTCATTGAAATGCATCAGAAATAGAGTTCAGTGGAAATAAGCAGATTTTAGAGAAGCTCATGTCACATTTAGGGTTTTGAGTACTGTAAACAATGTTTGTCATGTTAAAGACTTGCACACCTATGGCACGTGCCAGAAGCTTGAGTTAGATATTCTGTGTTTGTAACATTAGAATATTTCATGTCATGGACTAATTATCTTGAGCTTTTAATCAGCCAACTACAAATTATCTCTGTATGTTACATTGTAGCAAGATTAACAATGTGGTGCACTCATGACTTCCAGATGAATACTTGCACAATGTGAAAATGTGATGGTAGCATCTAATTTTCCCACCTAAGGTTCAGGAAACATTCTGCAAATGGTGAGGGAAATTCAGTAGAGCCAGAGGACTGGAATGTATGCTGTAAGGGCGTGTCTCCTGGTAAGGTCAGAGCTACACAATCAAATTCTCACTAATATAGCAACCTAAACAAGAGTTGAATACGCACAACAACTATGTACGTGCCATGTGGTGATGTTCAGGGTGCCTCATACATACACAAGTAACTACAGGCAACTGGAAATCCTACAGTGGGAGAAATAGTCTTGAGGAAAAGTCACTTCTTTTAGTTATTAAGTATAAAATGTTTTCCTTGGAATAACTTTTGTCAAGTATTTTACTCACATCAAACATTTCATAAAATCATAAAAACACCGGCTAAGAGAAATGAAGACTTACTGGGCATAACTTGCACTACAGTCTGTTATACCTTTGGAACTGGTTTCTGAGAAGAATATTGAAGAGTTTTCAGTTTCGAGATATAGAAGCCCTGAAACATTATCAGGAGAGATTAACTGGCCATTTATTAGAGTTTGGCATATGAGATTGCCAAGGGCAAAGCAAACAGTGGGGGTCACACCCATTGGTTTTCAGAGGGCAGCAATGACTCTAGCAGGAAACAAGTTTTTGCTCATCCATTTTGTGTTCTGTCAGTAAGTGAGTACTCATTCTGCACTGTGCATAGAACTTCATTTAGACTGAATTCAATGGTAATGGTTATGTAGTTTAGGGAGAAAATCCTCAGGTCAGGTAGAGTTCAGGCTATGTCGTGGTGAATACTCACTGTTATCACTTCTAAGAGAGAAACATAAAACAGGGACTTTAAATCCTTTTGTAAGTAAGGCAGTTACAACAGGAGGACATAGATAAGAGAGATGTAAAAGTAGCAGTAATGCTAAAGAGCTCAGCATCCAGGTAACTGCAACCTCATTGTCTGTACTGGTTTGTTGCAAGTATGGCCCCTGGGAACAATATGACCCAAGAAAAGCACACATTTGTAAAATACAAATTTAGTTCAAAACTGAGAGTCTGATGAGAATGCAAGAGAAGGTATTTCATCATCCAATCTAAATTCCCAGGATATTGTTTAATGGATTCAGGACACACATCAAAGAGGCAGCTGCTAAAGATGTGGTCGAACTCAATCGGGCTACATTTTAACCCAGTTAAGTACCATACTAGAATATTCCAGGTGGCCTTTGAAGCTTATACAATAATCTTAGAGCCCAAGGCCAGGTAATAAGTGGCAGGTCAGAGAGTACACAATGGGACAATGAGAAATCACCCTCTAAACTTATAAAAGCAACACTTTGGGTTTAAGTGGAACACTGGCATGTGGGCGATGCTCAGACTGTGGGAAATACAGCAGGAAAATGTGTTAACAAAATGAACTGGAGCAGATAGGACCCACTTGTCATGGGCATCAGGGCTGTAGGGATGGAGCACGGATGATTCCATTGAAAGCCTCAGACATCACAGTACTGTGAGACTGGTTGTTTTCCCTCTGGGTTTTGAAAATGTTTGTCCTATCTTCCTTTGTCCTGGTACTATTTCCCCATTCTGTAATCGGAATGATTATTTCATTTGGGGCGACAGTAGTGGCATTGGAGCTAGAGATTCATGCGTGTTACTGGGTTGTCTATGGCCTGAGGTATATCCACACGCAGAAGTACTTTTCCTGAAGTCATTATCTATTGAAAATACAAGTATATTTTTAAAAGTTTCATGAAGTCACAGCTAAGAGGGTATTTGTATTTTTGAAAGAACTTTAGACTTTAGACTTTGGGGAGTTTTGAAAATATTAAAGAATGTGAGAACTTTTAGGAGTGCTTTGCTTATTTTCACTAGAATATTTAATTATAACTTTAAGATCTTGGAGAACAGAGTTATTATTGAAAGTAAATCTGACTGGGAGTTGGATCAACAATTGTTGAACTCCTGGGTATAAAATTTAGTTGCCATCTTTATGTGAGACTTAGAATAAACACAGATATATGTTTCAATGTTCTTCTGACAATATTTATATTCAGGTTTGATGATGTAAGGAAGATCTATCAAAGATGCGAGCTGCACCATCAGAGGACACAGTAACATGAAGAGAAGAAGTAGATTAAGCGCTAAGGGCAGCAGTAGGAATATTCTTATTTCAGATTTCAGATGCATTGTGACCTGATGTAGCAATCTTCCTCTATTCCTTCCACTCAGGATAGACTTTATCCTAAACTTTTTCTCCATTTATATTTTTTTTTTCAGGAATTTTGACACAGTAACAAGATAAGTAACCAAGACACCATGTAAACCCTCAGATATCCCTCCTAATTTCCCCCAAAAGAAATGACTATCCATGGTAAGCCATTCAATTTAGACTTAGAAACATAAAAAATATAAAAATTGGTTTCTCTAGGATATACTTTTTTTAGAATAAATTTCTTGTTTTTCAGACTACTTCCCAAGATATCTCCCTCTCCAAGATATCTCAAAAGTCAAAGGAACTGAATGTCCCTCCCTTCTACTTCCTGTTTGTTTATCTCTCCTTGTGATGTCCTCTTACTCTCTACGGATTTTTCCTATGTCTACTCCCTGTCACCTGGTTAATTTTCCACCTCTTGACCTAACTTTAACTTCATTTAATCTTGTTCATAATAAGTAGAATTACAGATGTGTACTAGGAACATGTATGACCCTTGATTTTTATAAAGCTGCCAAAACCATACAATGGGGAAAAAGAAACCATTTTTCACAAGTGGTGCTGGCCTATCTTGCCTATTTCTACATGTAGAAGAAGGCAAATGAATCCATATTTATAATCCTACACAAAAGTCAAGTTCGAGTGGATCAGATGCCTCAACATAAAACCTGATACACTAAATCTAATAAATCAAAATTAGGGAATAGCCTTGAACTCATTGGTATAGGAGACAACTTCCTGAACAGAATACAAATAGTTCAGGCAATAAAGTCAATAATTAATAAATAGGACCTCATGAAACTGACAGCTTCTAGAAGGCAGAGGACACCAAAAATAGGAACAATCAACAGCCTACAGATTGAGTAAAGAATTTCACCAACTTCACATCTAACAGAGGGATATTATCCAGAATATATGTAGAACTCAAATTTAGAAACCAACAACACAAAAATAACCCAATTATAAAATGGGATACAGAGGTAAACAGAAAATTCTCAGCAGAGGAAGCTCAAATGGATAAGAAAAACTTAAGAAAATGCTTAGCACTCCTATTCATCAGTGAAATGCAGATTGAAACAATTCTGAAATTCCACCTCACACACATGAGAATGTGTAAGATCAAAAACTCTGGGCAGGAGAAATGGCTCAGTCGTTATGAGCACTGATGCCCTCTTCTGGGGTGTCTGAAGACAGCTACAGTGAACTGGGCTGGAGCGAGCCAGGCCCGAGAGAGGAGAAAAAGAGTCTGAAGACAGTTACAGTACACTTACATATAATAAAGAAATAAATCTTAAAAAAAGATAAAAAACTTGACAGCATATGCTGGTAAGGATGTGGAGGAAGGGAAACACTCCTTCATCGCTGGTGGGAGTGCATACTTGTGGAAATTAATTTGGCAGTTTTCAGAAAATTGGAAATAATTCTATTTCAAGGCCCAGCTGTTCTGTTCCTGTGCATATACCCAAAAGATACCTAACCCATAAGGATACTGGCTTAACTCTGTTCACAGCAACTTTATTCACAGAGCCACAAACTGGCAACAAGCCAGATGTCCCTCAACTGAAGAATGGATAAATAAAGTATGGTTAATTTATACAATGGAGTACTACTCAAGTATCAAAAAAAAAACAAAAAAACAAAAAAAACACCATATCATACATCTTGCAGGCAAATGTACGAGAGTAGAAAATACCATCCTAAGTGTGATAACCCGGACCCAAAGGGACACAATGGTATGTACTTACTCATAAAAAGGTATTAGCCATAAAGTATATGATAACAATTCTATTTTCCACAGATCCGAAGAAACAAAATAACAAGAGGTCCTATTGGACAATGTTTGATTCTTTCTCAGCAAAGGAGATAAAATAGATGTTCTAAGTGGCTAGATGGAGGGAATTGAGTGTGAGAGGGTATGAGTAGAGGAATGGAATGAGGATTCAGGTGCAGAGGGAGTGAGGGAGCATCTCTAGGACTGCTAGAGACCTGGAATGATGGGGAGGATCCTGGGAGTCTATATGAGAAACTATGAGACTCTTAGCAGTGGTAGATATAGAGCCCAAAGTGGCCATATTCTGTAGCCAGGCAGGACTCTCAACGTAGGGATAAAGACAGCAATTCACCCACAAAATCTTTGAAACATAATGCGTCCTCCTGCTAAGAGGTTCTGGGCCAGGGATGGAGCTAGGACAAGGACAAATCAATGACTGGCCTAATTTGAGATCAATACCATGGGCAAGAACAAATCTCTTGACACCATTAACAATACTCTGTTATGCTTTCAGACAGGATCCTAGCATAACTCTCCTCTAAGAGGCTCTATCCAGCAGTGAACAGAAACAGAAGCAGAGACCCACAGCCAAACATGAGAAGGAGCTCAGGAAGTCTTGTAAAAGAGTTATGGGAAGGAATAGTGGATCAGAAGAGGATAGGGATTTCATGGAAAGAGCTATGTTACTTAGACCATTGAGGGCACTCAGATACATAAGTGACTCCAAAAATTCTACTAGAGCATATAAACAACTTCAGCAAAGTGTCTGTGTATAAAATTAAGTCAAACAAATCAGTAGCCTTCCTCTAATCAAAGGTTAAAAAGCTTGAGAATGAAATTAGGGAAACAACACCCTTGCTGTTAATCACAAATAATATAAAATATCTTGGTCTGACTCTAATCAAGGAAGTGAAAGTCTGTATGACAAGAATTTCAAATCCCTGAAGAAATAAATTGAAGAAGACACCAGAAGATGGAAATATCTCCCATGCTTATGGATTGGTAGGATTAATATAGTAAAAGTGACCATCTTATATAAAGCAATTTAAAGATTCAATGCAATTTCCATCAAAATTCCAACTCAATTCATCATAGAGTTAGAAAGAGCAAATTTCAGGTATGCCAAGCTTTTGGACTAATATTCACTTATCAGTGAGTGCATATCATGTGTGATTTCTTTGTGATTGGGTTACCTCACTCAGGATGATATTTTCTAGTTCCATACATTTGCCTAAGAGTTTCATGAATTCATTGTTTTTAATGGCTGAGTAGTACTTCATTATATAAATGTACCACATTTTTTTCTGTATCCATTCCTCTGTTGAAGGACATCTGGTTTTTTCAGCTTCTGGCTATTATCAGTAAGGCTGCTATGAATATAGTGGAGCATGTGTCCTTGTTACATGTTGAGCATATTTTGGGTACATGCCCAGGAGTGGTATAGCAGGGTACTCAGGTAGTACCATGTCCAGTTTTATGAGGAACTGCAAGACTGATTTCCTGAGTGGTTGTACAAGCTTTCAGTCCTACCAACAATGGAGGAGTGTTCCTCTTTCTCCACATCCTCGCCAGCATCTGCTGTCACCTGAGTCACAAGTGTATCAAGGTTCTTCATATAAAATCAGATTTGCTGAATCTAATAGAAGGGAAAGTGGGGAAGACCCTTAAATACTTTGTCACAGGGGAAAAGTTCCTGAACAGAACACCAATGACTTATGCTCTAAGATCAACAATCGACAAATGGGACCTCATAAAGTTGAAGAGCTTCTGTAAGGCAAAGGATACTGTCAATAGGACAAAATGGCAACCAACAGATTGGGAACAGATATTTACTTACTCTACATTTGATAGAGGGCTAATATCCAATATATAGGAAGAACTCAAGAAGTTAGATTCTGGAGAACCAAATAACCCTATTAAAAATAGAGTACAGAGCCAAACAAAGAATTCTCAACTGAGGAATATCTAATGTCTGAGAAGCACCTAAAGAAATGTTCAACATCCTTAGTCATCAGGGAAATGAAAATCAAAACAATCCTGAGATTTCACCTCACACCAGTCAGAATGGCTAAGATCAAAAACTCAGGTGACAGCAGATGTTGCAGATGATGTGGAGAAAGAGGAACACTTTTCAATTGCTGGTGGGACTGCAAGCTGGTAAAACCACTTTGGAAATCAGTCTGGCAGTTTTTGGGAAAATTGGAAATAATCCTATGTGCAGACCCAGCTATACCACTCACTCCTGGGCATATACTCAAAAGATGCTCCATCATGTAACAACTACACATGCTCTACTATGTTCATCACAGCCGTATTTATATGGAGCATAGATGGAAGGAAGACCAGGATGTGGATGCTTTAGATCAACATTGAGGGGGGGAAACAGGAAGATTGAGGGAGGTGGAGGGAGAGCTGGACAGAATAGAGAGAAAGGAGGGGGAAGAAATAAGAGTGGCAGTATCAGGAACTGGAGGAAAAGTGAGAGAGGTACAGAGGGTCAGGAAATAGAACAAAAATATGCAGCAGGGGGATGGCCAATGGAAATGTGAGGCTCACAGAACCCAACTGGGATGTCTTTAGCTGAAATGCGCAGAGACGGGGGAGATAGAACCTATTGAAACCACCTCCAGTAGACAGTCACAGCCCCTGGTCAAGGGATTGGGCCATTCACTCACCTAAATGTTTTTAACCCAAATGTTCCTGTCCAAAGGAAGAACAGAAACAAAAAATGGAAGAGAGACTGATTGAAGGGCAACCAGAGACTGCCCCACCTTGGGATCCATCATGTCTGCAGAGACCAAACCCAACACTGTTGCCGTGGTCAAGAGGCACTTCCTGACAGGAACCTAGTGTGGAGATTACTGGGGAACCTCTGTCCAGCAACTGCCCAATGCCGATGTGAATGCTTCACCATCAGACTGAGCTCTGGGAAGCTGGTGGGGGAGCTGGCAGAAGCACTGGAGGAGCAAAGGGGGATTGCAACCCCAATGGAAGAATGACATAGGCTGGTCGGACCACCCGGTTCTCCCAGGGTTTAGACCACCAACCAAGGAGTGTACCTGGAGGGATCCATGGTTCCTAATACATGTGTACCAGAGGATAGCCTTGCCAGACAGCACTGGGAGGGGAGGCCCTTGGTCCCGGGGAGGTTTGATGCCCCAGCGTAGGGGGATATCAGTGGATGTGGGCGTTGGAAGGATAAGCCTGAAGTGAGATATCATTTGAGATGTAAGCAAATGAAATGATTAATTTAAAAAAGAGAAAAAAATGGAAGGACTGAAAAGGATTATGATAGAGGTTCATCATGGAATACTCCAAGAGAATCTATGACACGCTATGTGGGAAAATCCATTGAACCCTTGGTTCCAAGCTCAGCGGACAATTTCAGCAGTAAATTGTTATGTGCTATACAGTATCCACAGAAGAATTTTTTAAAAATAATCTCATCAGTATCAAAGTTAGATAACATATGAATAAATGTATAGACAATGTCATACATCTCATGAAAAATAAATATTTGTTAGTTAATTGTTCCATATGTCCCAAAAAGTTGTGGTGCCAGTGAGGGGAAATCTGTGAAGGAAAGCAGTGCTCATATGGGCACATGGTAAACAGCAATGTTTTCCCTTCACACTAATCTAAGGATGCTGACTGAAAGCCTTGCTGCTCTACTTCAGGATGATTTACATTTTCATCATGTAACCATGAGTCCTGAGTTAGTAGGGAATACCTAAAATATATGTATTCTAAAAAGAAAAGGTTCCAAGTAGAATTTATAGAAAATACATGCAATTTCATATGACAATGAATGCTTAACCAATAATGACTTTATTTGTTCCATGTTATCAATTTCTGTCTTACTTTGCATTATACTTATTATGAGTATTAAGTGTGTGTGTGTGTGTGTTTGTGTGTGTGTGTGTGTGTGTGTGTGTGTGTGTGTTATGTATATCTATTCAGAGGCCAGAGGCATTTCAGCTCTGGACCTGGAGTTTGAGGTGGCTCCTGGGTGTCTGATATTTGTGCTAGGATCTGAGCTCATCAAGTCCACTGTGAGAAATGTGTGCCTGTCTACCTAGACAACTGTTTATCTATCTCAGTATCTAAGGCTTTAAATCCCTTTCTTTAAATGACATATGAAATTTCAACAATATGGCTGCCTAAAAGAAGACATTCACAATGAGAACATTAATTGGTAACAAAAATTGTAAAACACAAATCTCACAAAGCCCCAGCCCTACATGAATATATACAGGCAAATAAGTACTACTGGCAGGGGCATCCATCTTCCACAGAGGTGAGATACCTAAGTTTTTACCAAGGGTCTGCTGCACAGCACTAATAGGGTATATATGTTATTAATACTAAATAAACACAGCAAGTTTTATAGATATGTCTTGATTTCTATTCTTGAACTAACTTTATTTTTTTTTTATTTTTTTTGTTTTTTCAAGACAGGGCTTTTCTGTGTAGTCCTGGCTGTCCTGGAACTCACTCTATAGAACAGGCTGGTCTTGAACTCAGAAATCCACCTGCGTCTGCCTCCTGAGTGCTGGGATTAAAGGCGTCTGCCACCACTGCCCGGCTTTGAACTAAGTTTAAAGACAAATAAAATCATAAACATTACAGGTAACTGGATAGAACTAGTGAAGACCATATTTAGAGATGTATCTTAAACACCCAGAAAGACAAACAAAGCACACTCTTTCCTGGAAGTCTCCTAGCTCTAAATCTTATGACATATGGTGTTTTCCTCATATGTCACCAAGAACTCTTCTCTTTAAAACAGATGGAGCTGATTCCAGAGAACTACAACGAATCAAAACACAATGTTGTGGTGCCCAGCCACAGTGAATAAGAATGTAAATCATTCTGGCACCTAAGCCTCAGGCAACACTGACTAAGAGATAGGGTGAATTTGTAAATGCCTGAGGATCAGGGAGTTACTCTTGATCATGTCTTCGATTAATGTCAGAATTAAAACGCATAACTTTTACCAACATGACTTTCTAAACATGAGCTGAACAAGGACAAGGTGATTAGATATGTAAAAAGGCTGGGGGGGATTCATTTTGTGTAATGATTTCAGTATGATTTATAGAATCTCTTTTTGTGACAACTGTCTTTAGAAAATGAGTAACTTGAGGCTATGAGGTTATCTTGTTTCTAATAGAAAAGCTTTGTCCTATTCAGTATAAAAAGGATTCATAAGAAAACATAAATGATTGGAGCTTGTCATTTGCTTCAATCCTCTCTCTCTCTCTCTCTCTCTCTCTCTCTCTCTCTCTCTGTCTCTCTCTCCCTCTCCTTCCCTTCCTCCCTCCCTCCTTCCCTCCCTCCCTCCCATGTTTTCTGAACTTTCTTATCATTGCATTGGAGCATCTGCCTTTGAGAATTATTAACAATTTACCATGATCCAGGTATCATTTCCCCATACTTTTTACATTTCTTTCTCTGCAGTTTGATATTTAATTCAAGAAAACTGCTGAAGATAAAAGGGGTAATTTTATTTTGTTTTTGTTTCCCAAATTTGTATCTTTTAAATCTGTACTTCTTCAAATTTAAGATATATTTTAACAACTCTTCTGGAGAGTATGGAGACATGAATCAGAGAGTAAACCTAGATGCAGAATATTACATTGTAAACATCTTGGATTTTCCATAAAGTCTTGGATGTAAAGTTAATTCAGGTCAATTTTCTTCAGATTTTCTACATAATCAAGAATGGATAAATTGATAATGAGGAAAGGAAGAGGGAACCAGGTATGTGAAACTTGTTACAATACTTCTTACAAGAAAAACATTTTAAACAAAATTTGATTCTGGTATTTTTACATCCTCATACTAAAGAAGATAATATGTGGGCATTTGAGGAATCTCTACCACCCAAAATATTTTAAATGAGTTCCAGAGAAGGAAAATGAAAATTTATTCTCCACCATGTTTCTCCATATGCTCATGTAGCACATTATAGGTATAGAGGTCAAAGTCTTATTTACATATAGTTTGGAAGAAATATATGTATTAATTGTTTTATGGTTCCAGATATATACATAGTACTCTTATTTTATGGTTATATGTGTGATTTTTCAGAGAGTTTTGTGCCTGTGTGCAGCGTGAATTGTTGGCTTGGATTTAGGAAACCCTCTCACAGGGGCAAGAATGTTTGTGTTTTTTTGCATGTTCTACCCAGAGAATAAAAACTCCAAAGAGACATGAATCCATGTGTATTACAGACATAGTATCCACAGTTCTTCCTCTCTCATCTGTAGTTTTTATATATGTCTATGTATAGTCTTTCCTACAATAGTGGTAAGATGTTTTCAGCATGTTGATAATGAGAGGGTAAACTTGGTTTAAAATATTACATTATGGCACAGGGCTCCACAGCTAATTAGCGCCAGGACAAAGATCCGTCTCAGGAGATCGCAAGAGCCAGGAGAGGGCCAAAGACACGCCCCACAGCTCACCAGGTACTACCCCGAACCCTCGAGACACAGGGACCGAGGTAGGCGGGCTTAGAAACCCCCCTGGATCCCAAAAGCGGTCGATTGAGGCAGGAAACTTTTGCCTGGGACACTAGGATTCCATAGTCAAGCAGCTCCGGGAGAAAATTCTCTCTCCCAGGAACGCAGAAAAGCCCCGAGTGGGGGCAACACGAACCCCAGAGCTCACTGACTCCGCCCGCTTTCCGCAGGCCACAGAGACTGATGGACAGCAACTTCCAGCGGTGGCCGGGAACCTCAGCTTGGGCCACAGGGCTCCACAGCTAATTAGCGCCGGGACACAGATCCCTCTCAGGAGCTCAGAAAAGACAGGAGAGGGCCAAAGACACGCCCGACAGCTCACGAGGAACTGCCCTGACCCCGGGAGACACAGGGACCAAGATCAGACCTGGTGCCACAGCTCTCCAAACCCAAACACCTCTCAGAGAGAGCTGGTCTTCAAGGAGCACTGACACAGAGACCTGCAGGAGGGGCAAGCCACAACCAGACAGAGTAAGATCAGCTAACAACAGAGTCAACAAGATGGCAAAAGGCAAGGGCAAGAACATAAAGAACAGAAACCAGGAGTACTCTGCACC